>CALNXI010000354.1:41031-70281 GCA_942486025.1 Porites evermanni
CACTATGAAATTTCCGCCCACGATCTTTATAAAATTTCGGACTGCTAGATCCAGGACTTTTTTCGCTCGGCCAAACAAATGCGCACGCGTAGTTTGGTTCGCATTTCCAACATGGCGGACGCCGATATCAGTTCTTCGCGTATTGATATAGAGGACTTTGAATTTATACCGCTGCACGAGTACATGTCTGATAATCGAAAAGTTTCCAGGAAGAAACACATTTTGAACTATACGCAAGAGCAGTTATTTGTCCCAGAAGGGCACTGTTCGTGCGTTTTATGGGAGACAACTTCAACATATTCATTATGTGTTTTAAAAACGCAATATTTATCTTGATCACCGGGAAACTTTGGATGATTTTTGTTCTTACTTTTTTTAAACCTTTGTATTTTCGCAACACAGCGACGGCACAAAAATGGTGGATGAATGAATGAATTGTCCGAAGCAATATCCAGGTTGTCAATTTCCTTTGCAAATTTAGCAGCAGGTTGAGGATTGTGTCTGTCATTTGAATTTTGATCAAAAGGATTTCCACATCTTCGACAAAATAACTTGATTCTCTCTTTATGAAAGTCTTCTTCACCCTGCGGGGCGGCCATGTGTCCAAGCAGTCCTTGAATACCCACTTTTCAAAGACGATTTTGAGTTTGTTCACGCGTGTGCACACAACAATAAAGGCTCTCTTGAGCTTCGTTATTGACTGGAAAATGCCCTCGAAGCAAAGATTTTAACCGGAAAAAACCGGAAAAAAATGAAAACTTGACTTCTTTGTACCTCAACTCAACTCCTCCAAGGACTCTGACTTTGATTTTCCTAAAGACGAAGCAAAATGCCCGAATAAAACAGCCACGAAGGATAAAATTTGGTTTGCAAAATCGACCCCGCTGAAGCACATGGTGCCCACTGCGCATGTGTCAGACTAGTGGATTTTCTTCCAGGCGTTCCGCGCATCAGTGCGCCCGTTGAATTCAAAGAATTTGGCCGGGACTTTTTGGACTGAAAGGAAACTGGGCATTACCAATTAGCATATTTGAAATTTAATAAGAACTTTTCATAGTGCACTGTTGTTGCGCCGGCTCTCCACAGTTTTCTTTATCGACAGTGAAACAAACGAAACTATTCCACTCCATTTCTGAAATGTTTTTTACTTTTACATCATGCTCGAAAGATCACTCAGTATCATTAAAGAACATCATGTCCGTGGCCTTTCAAAGTAACATCACTCCTAATGCCAAGCAAGTAAGCAGAATTATCTTAAGTCCCTTTTCAAGTCCTGCTCTATACACAAATGTATCTGTCAGTGCATGTTCGTAAAGCCAGGAGCTGAGAACCAAACTCCTGGAAAATGAACAACATAATCTGTTACAGGTCAAAATTAAATTCAGGTTAAAATTTTTTAACCTAGGTTGATTCTCAATTTTCTTCTAGCTCTAATTCATGAATAATTAGGGCTAGGAGACAAAGGAAATTTAGAGTCAACCTAGGTTAAAAATTTTTTACCTGAATTTAGTTTTGACCTGTAACACATCCTCGGTTTCTTGACAACTGGCTTAAGTCCCACAACACAACAAAACCCCAATACTGCTTCGTCAAAGCACAAAATCGGAATGACAGACGACATAGCTTCTGCAAAGAAACCCAAGTTCTAATTCATTGAAAGCTATAAATGATAAGCAATTGTAACTGTCGGTACTGTATTGGTAAGATTAAAATTTCAAGTTGTTCTACATGCTCTAATGTTTGATAATTATGGAGCACGAAAAATAGATCGAGTGATCATTTCTACTTGTGGATTTCCACGAGTATTGCTGAGAATCTGTATGCAAATTGTCACTCACTCATAACTGGAAGTTCAATCCAATTAGTCAATCAGGATGGATAGTATTTCAAACAAGTCACAACACAGCTTAGAAAGCTGTGAAACACATGGCTTGATTCCGCGACTGCTGTTTGATGCTTTTATACTTTAGAGTTTGAGCACCTTCCCGCTGCATTTAGAAGCAAGAGACTGAAGAAGTAAGGAAATAGCATTCTTTGAAGGTGAAGCAAAAGTTTAACTGAAGCTAACAGAGTTTTGTGTCGCCAACTTGTCACGTTTTTAACCGTCTTTTTCCACTGGATGTACAAAATGAATACACCTGCTATCAAGATTCTTCTGTAATTCATCGCTGGTTTCTTTATTGGATTTATGGTTGAGAAATGCGCCGCTTGTCAAAATCATCGAAAATCCCATTTCGTATAGCATTGTTTTTGTTTTTCACCTTGCTTGATGCATAAGAGGGTTTAAAAGGCTCAAGTGATTCTGGCCTTACTTGATGGCCTTCAGGAGCTGCATGTCGGCTGGTAAGCCTGAGTAATTATTGTATTTGATGTGGTTTTTTTCAGGTTTTCTAAAGTCGAGAGTAGTTTATGCGGCTAGTGTATGCACAAGGCAATGATCTGACTTACAGTAGTATCAGGTTTGATATAAGCTTACAGAACTTTAAAAAGCCTTACGACATTTTCTGACCACAATTAAGTACAAAAAAAAAATGTTCCGAATACGATTTTGGCTGTAAACAGAAAGGTCTGAGCAATTTTCTTGCCTTGAGTTTATCTTGAAAAATAGCAAACACTGGGAAGCCGGCTTAAAACATAAATCTGCCAGGTTTTTTATAAAGTTTGTAAAATTATGCTTACCTGACTCATGATTTTCCGAGACACTTTACCCCCAATACTTCTCTTCCTGAATGAAAATTGTTGTCGCGGTACACGTTTCACCAAATTATATTTTGTTGATTGTTAGTAATCTCTTTTGCCATTTTAATCCCTGTGCCACTTGTTTTCAGTCGTACATAAACATGGCTTGCAGGAGTACTCAAAATGACGCGCATAAATATCAAACGCTTTTAAAGATTACACGTAACAAAACCATAAATAAAGAGAAGTAAAACCTAAACATAATAAATTCTCCATTAACGTTGAAGGGTAACTCTATTAATGTTGATTTACTTACAAGACAACCGGGACTGGAAATTTGGTGCTTGTCAAAAGTGAGAACACGTCTGGCTTGCCGTATAGGTGATTCTGATTCCCAACATATGACATAGGAGCATGTTTTTCTGACTAAACACTCACTGCATTATGCTGAATTCTCTTCATGAAAATGTTTTATAATGTGATCAGTTCTATAATTTGTTGTGCAAGGGAAGTGCGTGCTTCGACTGTCCTGGACTAATTGAATGAGTGCAATTTGTATTGCAAAATTGTGAAAAACTGCAGAATTATAGTTTTAAATAGGGCAAAAAAAAAAATTCTGTCCGAGGTCTGTATGATTAAAAAAGCAGCTCCTCATAGTACTGTTTACCTCAGACGTGATGTATAAAAAGTATAATAAATTATTTAAAAGGCTGGTTTACACACCACCAGATTTGTCACCAAGATTTACTTGTCGAACACAAAAATCCGGCCTGATTTGTTATTTTGGCCTCCCCTCTAGACAGAGGAATGTAATGTGTAAAATTTTTGGCTGCCACTGAGGACTATTGTGTGTTGCATAAAATTACATTTTGGGGCTGTCCAATTATCCATAGTCTCTCCAATGGAGTGGCTGGAGAAACTATGAATTAACCTTATAAAATAAAGGTGGTGTTTATGTAGGTGGGCGACTGGGTTATTTTGTTTGGGAAGAATTTGTTTTCCAGGCCTAATCTACTGTGATCAAAGATGATTGCTGTTTTTGGGTGTACATGTAAGACTATTTACTTGATGTAACACTGATTTGTTTGACTCTTGGACTGTCAGATTATTTTTCTCTAAAATCAGTTAGCCTTTCTCTTAAAAGTCACATGAATGTGCCCTAAAGTTATCTGATTTGTGGATTACAAGTTTATTGTTTGATTTAAATTATAAGTGTTTTAACGGGAGCTTCTTGTTTAGCCCTGGCTAAATCTATATACATATTATATTAGCCCTGGCTATTATTATATTATTATTATACATTCAGAACAAACAGTTAAGATTACTTGTAGTTCTTGGATTACCTCATATCCTTACTGTCATTTATGTTTTTAAGAAACGTTTCTACTAAAAAGCAGATACTTCGGTTTCATTGTTATTTCGTGGTGTGTAGCGGCAAATTTAAGCATTTTGGAAACATTTAAAATGAAAAGGCCACCAAAATGATGAATGTCTCAGTATGTATACAATAAACACAATACCACATGTAAAGTGCTTCATACGGTATTTACCCACTCGTGTGTAAATGGGCAATTCCACGCGAGACAATGAAATTTTGAATTTCTTAAAATAAAATTTTGCACAATGAAACTCAACCAACAGAAAGCTGAAACAATGGGCTGTTTGAAATTACTGAGATCTTGTGTGTCTTGTCCATGTGCTTAATGTGAGAAGGCATGAAATCCAGAGAATTTGAATCTCATTATATTTGGAATTTTTGGAAGGAAATTTTAAACAAAGTTTTAACATCTAAGAAAACATTACAGTTAACATAAAAATATGTGTGTATTATAACCTTTGCCTTACACTGTCATTAGGCTATAAATTATTATCCAGCTACTGGCACTTTCCTAAGAAAATTGAAATTGAATTTTTGTTGCAGACATTACGTAATGTCCGCAACGTTAAGGTACCTTTTTTCAGTTCCTGTACACAGTGTGCTGTATTTTCATGTGCTATTGATGCTGCTCAGTTAGTCTGATGTATACTCTATTGTAATCTCAAAACATTTCCTGGGTGGGTTTTCTTTGCTCAGAAATTATAAGTTGATAATTGTTGCGGACATTACGTTTGCAGACATTACACATGTTAGATTTTTCATTTATTCAGGCTGTTGCAGATATTTAGTTCTTACTATCTCTGAATTAGATTCAGACAACAGCCCTCTTAACACTAAATTGCTTTTTATTGATGTACAAATGTAAATAGCAAATTAAAAAGAGCTGGTAGCTTTTCCGTAATGTCCAATGATTTTAACTTACAAACTATTAAAAACATTCTAAATAATTTACGATTTCTGTGATATTCTTGAAAATGAGCGAACATAGTGATTTTCGAATTAGTTCCTTCCATAAAGTAGTATAGATGCATGACAAATTTTGCATTACTTTAACAGAAAAACTGAAAAATATTTTAAAGAGTTTATATGGTTTTGGGGGAGACTGTCACAAAATTTCAGAGTGACATTTGTATGGGTCTTTAACCATGTTTCAAGAGTCATAACTTGATCCCTGTTCAACTTTAGAGCACCAAACCTGCTCAACCAACCAATCTCAACATGACCTTTTATATGGTGGTGTCAGTTTATCGATTAGTTTAAATTTGAAACTTGTCCCAGTTCCCTATGCAACTTCAAAATGGCCAATGATTATGAGTAGCTGGTCAGGGGTTTTGTACTGCTGAGCATGCTCAGAACAGTTTGTAAGCATGCTTTTTGAGGAAAAGCACTGACCATCATTGTTTCTTCTGCAAACTTGAATGGGTATTATTTTTTTAACTAGAATTTGTAATATAATGTGTAGTGAACAATGTGCAATTTTAGTGCAAATTTACATTATTTTTATCTGTCTTTAAGTCAGACTGAATGACAAAATAATAAATTATTATGATAATTTCAGTAGCTAAATCAGTTTTGTAAACAACAAAATAATATCCTCACTACTAAGAACGTTTTTTTTTTCTCACAACATTTACTTGAGATGTAATAAAATTAATTTGGAAATTATTTTAAGGAGTCAGTATAGCAGAAAAAAATCTGACTGGTATTGCATGATACTAGGTCTCAGCAGGAGATTACAGTGTATATAATATTATAATAGAACATAAATAAAGTAAATGATGATTTCACAGCTTCATTTTTAGACAAGTAACTACAGAACAAATGGACATAGCCTCAGTCAGCAACACTGACTAAGAAGTGAATGATAAAAAATGTGTTCCCAAAAATGTAATGTCCGCAACAATTTTGTAACTGGGAATGTGTCTATTGTCTGCAACACAAACTTTTGTTTATAGAATCACTGGAACAAGGTTGCATGGAATTTTTTTTGACAGTTGAAAAATCTAATTATAGCTATGTTTTGAAGGCACAATTATTTTCTGCTCAAGGTTAAAAATTCACAGGAAAATCTCTTTAAAGAAAGTTACTTTAAAAAGTGGTTGTTTAAACTGTAATGTCCGCAACACACTTTCTTCAACTCATACCTTCAAGGTCTTAAGAGCTAACCAAAGCATCAAAAATAATCCATGTTTCCCTTGTGATTTTTAACTTTCTAGATATGTTTGAACACCCTTAATGAACATTTTGACATCTAAATTGGGGTTTAAAATATTAATTTTAGTATCTGAACGTAATGTCCGTAACATAGAATCACCCAAATACTGTACGCCAGCACTTTCCATGAGGTATTCTCTATATCCTTATCAAGCTCAAACACTAGCAGAAATAGATTATTACCCACCAATGATTAGTGGGAAAGTTGACCTCCACAGACAGAGCCATCATCATAAAGATTTTGATCTTAAACAAAGCCTTTTTGTGAGCAGAGAATATCCTGCTGAATAAGTACCTTTTCTGCGACCTACACTGGATCGTATGTAGAATCTGTTATATCTGTTATGTTTTTATTAGTTTGGTAGATATAGTATGCACTATTTGTGTTTAGAATATTACGGCAATGGTTGCACTTTCTGCATTTGATATTGACTGAATCCGTGATGAAGACAAGTTTTGTAATAAACTGCTAAAAGTTTAGTAGAATGGCTGCTTTATTTGAAAGTGGCTTAAGGAAAATGGCTGCTTTATTTTAAACTGGGTCAGGTGGGATTTTTGCAGTAAAGAACAAATAAAGTGTGCCTGTTTGGCGTCATTGCACTGCAGACTGCATTCCGCAGTAGCAGGAGTTGTTGGGGAATACTTCAGTGGCGAGGTATTCTAAAGTTAATCCGAAAATGCTGTATTCATAATAAATGTATGGGGTTGTATGGAAATCTTACCCTTGTAAATTTTGTTTTCTATACAGCTACTATTTTGTTGGTGAAAGCATGGCTGCATCAGCTCAATCACTTGGGGGGTCACAGCTTTCATCTGGAATCCAGTGCTCGTCAACCGACGACGTTGTCAGGGGATACAAAGAACAGTTTTCCCCTCCATTAAAAGCAGAGCTCCTCTGCCTATTATGTAATCTGGGTCTGCGAGACCCAATGAAGGACATTCATAACCATGTCTTCTGTCTCAACTGTTTCCGGGAATCAGTGAGGTAAAATTAAAGGTTCAGCATCCCTTGGGCAACCCCCTCAAGATTTGAATTGTTGAAAAGTTAGTGTATGAATTCTCCACTCCCTGAGCAAAAAAGCTATTCAAAATAATACCCTATTATAGGTCCATTTAAGGAGATCAAATACCCCACCCTGGTTAAATTAAAAAGGAACCATACCTTTTGTACATGATAATATACACACCCATGAATATACATGTGTATTACCTGACTTTTAACCAATAGCATAGTATTATAATAATATTATTTTTACTTTTAATTGCTCTTGAAGTCAAACCTGCAGACAGAGCAAAGCTTGTGTAATCCTTTTGTAACTACTGGTATTCTGACCAGCGGGTTTCCCCTTTGTTTATTATGGAGGCCTCGTCACTGACGTGTACGAGGCCACCTTGAAATAACCTCAAGTTTCTTAAGTGTTTTGTAACCCATTTTGTTAAGGTTTTTCTCGGGTCAATTGATTTCTTTCGCTGCAAATGGAATGGATACATGTGATGGTTATTTTGTGCGATACTTATGAGTCATTCAGGAACACGTCATGTATAGTCAATTCTTTAAGTTCTTGTTTTTGTGTCATTTATGTCATTGTGTGACACCATTTGTTATTACCCCTTTTTTTAGCTGATCCACCACGAGGTTGCAATCTTTCCATTTAGAATCATCTTAAGTCGCCATTTTGGCCTCTGCAATGTTTATCTTACCTCAAGCAAGCGCTGAGACATATCACGACAAATCAAGGCTAGGGTGGTTCAAATTTCCCATCCATTATGCATGGCATCAAATTTCCCCCTCCTTGAAAGACTTATTATCAAATTCCTTTACCCCTGGGAAGAAAAAGATGTCAAATACCATGGTTATGCCCTTGGAGGGGATGTCCAAGTTTTGATTTGACGTTAATAGTAGGATTTCTGCGAAGCTCCTATATAGGGTCTCACAAAAACTCTCATGTCAGACCCCTCAAAAAACTCAGACCTCCTCGACAAGACAACATAATCAATGTACAGTCTGTATGTCACTGTCTGGCTTATTGTCAATTATGGTCAGACACATAATGTAACAGTGTGCACTGTTCATATTTAGTGGGCTAATATTGAAAAAAATGTTTTTGTCTTCAATAATTTAATTGGTTTTGTTTAATTTATTTTTGTTTTTTAGCAAGAATGGTCCCATCTGCCCTATTTATAGATCATCTATGTCAACTACAGAGGTAATAATTCATAATTATGTATTAATAAACCAGTAACTGTTCATTATACAGTGGAACCCCACCTTACTGCCACCTCGGTAACAGGGTCACCTTATTATTACAGCCACTTTTTTTTGCCTGGCAGAACAGCCATACATTTCCTTATTAAAAAACCCCATTAGTGTGGTCACCCGTTAATATGGCCAATGGCCACATTTTAAAATCCCAAACAGCAGAATCTTTTATACAATTTCTCTTATATAATTTCACCTTGTTAATGTGGCCACTTGTACCAAATTCAATTGCCTGTGCATTTTACGGTGGGCATAATGAGGACGTCTACACTGTAAAAGTGTATCCTTGGAACTACATTTGCTTTTTTTTATTTGTTTGAGCTCAAACTTGCAGGATGGTAGAACTTTGTATTTAAACAAATTGTATGTTTTTTTTCTATTTTATCGGGTTTTGGTGAAAAATGAAATCACAAGGTTGACAGCAAAATTCAGATTTCAAGTTATGGCAAAACAAGTAAATAATTTTTGCAAGAGCTTTTGAAAAGGTTAAAAAGGTTTAAAGGCTTTTTTATAGTTGAAAGTGCACTTAGCTTATCCAGCTAGTTTACAGTCACTCCATTCAAATACTTAGAAACAAATAATTCAAATATACACTTTAACATAACAGAATTATAAACCCCGACTGGCAGGAGGCAACCAGTTGGCTAGAAAAGGTTACAGCAGTCATAACAGATAATATTGTAAAGTAAACAAAATAAACTACGTGGATAAATAAGGATTACAGAAAAACAAGCTAAAGTTACAAAATAGTCTTACAGAATGTAATTACAAGACAAATTTATAACTAAAAGAACTATCAATAATTTATAAGTGCATTAAGTCGAGGCTGCCGAATTTGCGATTTTTTAAAGCGGAATGGGCCCTTCAACATAATCGCCCTCTGCTTCCCTTATCGAGAGCAAAAAGTCATGAAAATTTTGCTTAAAAGCTCCTTTGGAGAGTTGACGAAATTGGTTGGGAATTGCGTTCCAAAGTTTAGCTCCAAACCTGGAAAAAGAATCTTGATTTAGATTCAGATTTAAAAACTGTAACAAAATGGCAGGAAATTAAAGAATCAAAGCTTAATAAATCTTTAACCAATTGGGCTTTTCAAAAAAAAATTTTCACATTTTATTCTGTCGCGTTGTGCTCTTTTTAAAGGGACAGTGTCCCGATTATGCGCACGCGCAAGCGCCATCTGTTTTTTCTTCAAAAGACAATAGAACTGTCTTTTTTCCTTCCGGACCGCACCGCCGACGGAGATTTGTTGTTTACATTCTCAAGTAATATTTTAGACTGTTGAAGACGTCTTTCGTCGTATTTAAAATTTGCCTCGCGCCACGAAGACTCATCGCGATTTTATCGCTAGCTGGGCCGCCTCGCGACCCGAAAAGCTCATTCCGCTCGCTTTACAAACAGCTTTTCTAATGTGAAACTCGTGTCAGAGGTCAGTTGTTCCAAGTCCAGTAATATCTGCCTGATTTTCTCGCGTCCGAGCCTCAAACGTTTGAAAGATATAAATAAAAATGCAATTTCAACGCTATGGATCATCGCAAAGGTTAGTAAAAAATTTACATTATGATTTCAGTGCACTAGTTTTTCTAAACATGTAGCGCCTGTTTGTTTGATTTTGTCGGCTGTAGGGAGTAAAAGTTTACTAACTCGTTGCAAAACATTCTGCTTCACGAAGCTCCCCTCCACAAGATCTCCTCAGTCACATCAATGTCTTAATGGTTTCTTTCTTACAGTCTTTATTGTTGCTGTTTCATTTCTGCGTATTCCATTCACAATTATTTGAGCTTGTATGGAAGGTGGCCGAAGAAATAAGCCTGCAATCGGCATCAAAGTGCAATAAAAGTAACGCCAAAAAATCCCGATTTCGCCCAAATCGAAACTTAACAGGAAAAATATATTATTGGTCTGTAATCCTGAGAAGCTTTTGTGTAGTATTGAACTCGGCCAAACGCGATGCAAACGAATTTTTCAAGGTTCTCTTACTCTTCTCGCATCTTTTGATTTCGCGACATGCTGTCCGGAAATCAAAGTTTGGTGCATGCGCAGTAACGGGATACTGTTCCTTTAAATTATTGCCCATGCAGGGATTTCGCCCAGAGGCGAAATCCCGAGGAGGCACCCTAGTAACTCGCGCGTATATTAAGGACAGTACTTACAGTTCAAATATACAGTCAGTATACTAGAAAAAATCTCGATTTGCTCGAACTGGGGCCGCGAGGAATCGGTAGGTAATGATGACGTTTCTATTGTTTGCGCCCGCAAGTACGAAATGGTTAGGAGGACGTAAAGACAGAAAATTCCGAAGGGACCGCTCAGGAAGATTTTGTGACATCTGTTGTGCAGTCATACTTCGATACTCTTTTGCGTTACGTAGTGACATTCTGTGGAGCAGTTGTTTTGAAAGTTATGGACCAAAAGACACTCGTTAAGCGTAGGGGAGGTTCTTAGGTGCGTTTAACTGTGTATATATAAACACTTGGAGAGTTTGCCAGACACGAGTTCACAAATCTTTGATTTATATTGGAAACCTTGCCAGACACTCTTTCTCTCTCTTTTACCGGAATAAGACTCAGCCGCAAACAAGCAAGACGAGTGAACAACGGCTAGCTTATCACTAGCAGAAATTTACAGAAATTCGCCAGCAATCAAATTCTGTGCTGACTTATTCCCTGCTCACAGATGTCCCTCCGTTATAAAGTTTCAAATAAGACTAGAATGCGCTTGCATGAATCGATCAAACGTCCTTTTAATTTCTAAGGCTTACTTTCCCGCAAATAAAATGACCTGAATGTAAAAAGGAAAAGAGAAATAGCGAAAAATTCAACTTCTAATTAAATCTTTTCTTATGGTTTAGAATAAACTATTCTCGAAACTGAGAATGTTTTTGTAAATCGAGCCGAAATTGTGCATGGAACCTTGCGTTTCCTGTATTTATCTCACCTATTGTATGGAATATGTGTGAAAATCTTCATTATGAATCGGTATATTTCAAAGAGCTACACAACCAGCAAGAATACTATTGACCGACAATATACAGAACGGGGACAGCTGTAGTGTCAACTATTACTAGTTTATTATTTTGTTTTGCCATATCTTGAAATTTTATTTTTGCTGTCAATCCTGTGATGTCATTTTCCTGCCAAAAAGCGTTAACATCGAAAAACAAAAAGACATACGATTTTTTGGAATACAAAGTTCTACCATCCTGCAAAGTTTGAGCCCAAACGAATAAAAAATGCAAAAGAATTTCCTAGGATATACGATTTTTAGAAGTGTTTTATACACTGAAGAAAAGTTTCAAGTAGTTTTTACAATTACTGTAAGCGATATCTACTTATTCCGGTTGTTTTTTCGAGAGAACAGTGGTGACTTTCCACGGGAAAACCTACAGTTACAGCTTTCCGTTAAACAGGTGAAACGCACAGCCTCCGAACGGGTTGCCCGAACGGCTAACACGAACTGGCGAACGGCTTTCTCAACAGGTTTCCTATCAATTTCGAACAGCTCATGAAGAATGACGGTGACATGTTATCATTCCGAGCAAATGGGCGAATCTGGTCCGAGTTAGGTTATGTTGAAAGCTGTTCTGATGACTGTTTTAACAAAACGAGAAAGAGGTTAAATTTTGATAAACATGACTTTGTACTAGTCTACTGAAGAAAAACTCAAATTTAAAGGAAAGTTGCCATTTATTTGTTTGCAGTTATCTTTGCTGTGTTATGCGTTATACGTCCGCTTAACTTATTATTTGAAGTTGCACAAAAACGTGGCAGCTTTGAATTTTGCCTGTTGGCTTGTTTTCTTTTGACAGCAACTTTATGCGGTACGAAACTATTCCCGCATGCGCGATCCTATTTCTAGTTGTAATTCTCAGATTTCAGTCTTACCAAATTTACATGTACATAAAGCAAACGTGAGTGATAGGTAACGCAACACTATCCATTTGAATGAGAACTCGAATTACACACAGGCTTCTTTGATTCTCTGTATTTTTTCACATAGAACAACTGGCGGGAAAAAAATATTTCGTTTGTAATGTATATATTACAGGTCAAAATTAAATTCAGGTTAAAGTTTTTTAACATAGGTTATTCTCAATTTCCTTTATCTCCTAACCCTAATTATTCTTGAGTTAGGGTTAGGAGAAAAAGAAAATTCAGAATCAACCTAGGTTAAAAAAACCTCACCGGAATTTACATGTAAATTTGACCTGTAACATATACATGCAGAGCGCAAAAGTGGGCTGATGTTTCTAGCGAACGGGTGTCCAAGCTGTTCGACCAGTTGACAAATGGCTTGTCAACAGAAAGCCATTAGTGTCATTTTCCCGTGTAAGGTCACAGTTGTTCAAGAAGTGTGAATGCGATGTATGGTGTATTTTGTCATTACGGCTCTAAGTTATGAACTTTGTTCCTTTCCCAGTATTACGGCCTCCCTGTTAATAGGGCCAATTTTTTTTTTTGACTGATTGGTGACCGTATTAAAGGGGTTCCACTGTATTCTCATGTGCTTCTTAAGCGGCAGTCATGCTTTGCTTTGACTAACCCACTTGCTAGTATGAGTGTGACACCTGTAAGAACTATCACCTGTGTAACTCTTAATTAATGGAGCAAGCAGTTTTTCCGAGTTTGTTTTATTTACGGCTTGTTTTCTTCAGATGTATGAACCTAGAATTGCAATTACATGTAAAAGTAGGATGCCGAGAGATTTACAAACAAAACGCTACATGTCACTAAATTTAGATCGATGTCCCTCATGAAAAGTTCCCTACAGTGAGCGACTAACAAGCTTCTTCAAACCCGAGAATTTGTTTTGTTTTTTACAAGAATGCACTACAGAGCAAAGCTGTCACAGTGAATAATAAATGAAAAATCTTTTCCTTCCTGAGCGTCCGAGCTGACGCAGACGCTCGTCAGCGCCGACGCATACCCTCATCTCAGCTGATGCGTCCATTGCGTCAGTTGTGGGTCTGCATAGTTCGCTTAGTTCTGGCCCGTCCTGTAGTTGTCCACAATTAGTTTACACTCAGTGTAAGCTAGGTTGGGCCACCAAAAAAAGAGAACACAGAAATTTATTTTAAGGCATCAATCTTAACAGTATTTTAAGGCAAAATTGACCTAGTCTGTTTGGGAAAACATTTTCCTTGAAGCTTCATGTCACACACATTTTGGTACCAACGAATCAAATATCTTAGGCTGCCTATAAAGTTTTCCATCATAAAACCCAAACAGGAGAACAAAAATAGCATAAAAACTGCGAAACCTTTGACTGGTTGATACAAAAATAATAGCCCTATTTCCTTTTTTTTTAAATAAAAATGACCATTTTCCTTTGAGTTAACTTTCAAGCTTATAGAACCAGGTCTTTTTGTCAACAGTATCACACGCTTTAAAGTACAACTGTTTGAATGTTCATCCTCGTAGTTCGTCGCAATACTCATTGAAAAACTCGACCATCTTCAAGAAAATTTTCCAAAACTATTAAAGAAGCTGAAAGATCTTCATTTTCCCTCGCCATTTTTTATGTTCCTGCGCTGCTGGGGTTGATAGAATATAAAAAATTGAGCAAAATTGATCATACAAAGAGCAATTTGTTACCACAAGCCACCCAAGACTTATACTACAGGGAGTTTCAAAAGTTCGTTCCGATTTTTTCTTCACTTAAATTTCAATGATTATTAAAGATAACTTTTGTTATTCATTATTCATTTAACATTGACTAACTGAAATATTAGCAACCAGAATGTCTTCCTTTATGATTTCTGACATTTTCTAAGCAGTGACGTATAGAATGTACGAGCTCCCATAGCGTGTCTAAATTCACAATTTTCTAGGTGAACTGTGGTCGCTGTCTTAGCTAGTCCAGTGTTATGAGGGCTGGATCCTTGTATGTTGTCTCATCAACGATAATCCAGATGGTTACTAGAGGGTTCGCATCACGTAAGTTTGCCGGCCGGTCGCCCTTTAGTGTAAAGTTTGCACATTCTTCTGATGCCATGCCTGCATGAAGTGTGCACCGCCTTTTTTCTCTTCAAGGCTTTCCAACCTTTGTTGGTCACATATCTCCATACCGTTTTGCTCGAAACTTTGATATTGTGAAGTTGAAGTTTTCTTTTTACCTTTCAGTCTTGTTGAATTATTACGCATATACTTACAGCTTTTTCGATAACATTTTTCACACCGTTTGTTAAAAAAAAAACCCGGCCATTTACTCCTTGGTTTGTCTCGTAAAGTCTTTACTTTTGACCACTTGTTCTCTCATCGTTCAGACTTCTTCAACAATTTGACAATTTCTTTGACTAAATGGACAGAGTACCGTAAAAATAGATACCTGAGCTCTAGCACAAACAGTGTACGCCTTCATTTTCGTGAAAGAAAGTAGAGAAAACTAAAGAAAACGCAAAAAAAAACGAAAATAGAAACCTACAAAATGGGCAGGAAAAATATGGCGGGAAAAAATTCGCGTACGTGCACATTTAGGGAAAAGATTTAAAAAATTTGATAATTTCTTCAAATTTTAGTTTGAAATTGCTTTGAACTGTTATTTAGATAAATTTCCAACGTGGATCAGTTTACATTTGCCTAAGGAAACATTAAATGCTTTGCGCAAAATACAATTTACAATCGGAACGAACTTTTGAAACACCCTTAGTGCATGCTGGCCATTTTTGTGCAGACCCTTTCCGTCTAGACAAATTCGCTTAATTAATTAAGTTGTCGGTACTGACAAACCGATAGAATTTGTCTGTTTTCGGTTTGTCAGTTCATGTTTGTTGAACCCTTTCTTAATAGCACTGCGCACAGACTCTCAAAAAGTGGTCTTAGTCACTAAATAAATGCAAGGGAACCGGAAAGAAGGCGAAGTACGCTGTGTTTTGTGGCAATGATCAGGTAGCCGGGAAACTTGAAAAAGGTAGATACGTGGCAGTCGTAAATTTATTCCATTTTCACGAGTCATCTAAAAACATGCCTTGGTACACACATGTAGACTACGTTGTGTCTTTCCTCTAGTGGTTTGATTTAAAAATCGTTGGACTCTTTTCCTGAGTATCTAAAACTCCTAACAAAAAAAGATGCGAAAGAAACCCTTATAAAGCAGTTTCTAGCCTGAGAAGGCATTTTTTTTTTTCAAAATGACAGGTTGACTGGCCTTGGTCAGTAGAGAGTCAAAATGGTGCTTTTTGTAAACTTCTGGTAAAAAATAAGTACATGATCACCTACGGCACAGTTATTTCCATTAAAGCTGTATTTTATTGAATTGGGTTTAGTTGGGGTGGGAGGGTGGGGGGGGGGGGGTTTTGGCAAGGGAAAAAATAATGCCTCTGGGGAATTAGAATCTTAAAGCCACTCACTTTGAGGGAGGTTGTTTTGAAAATTTTGAAGTTTTCAAATATGCATGGTAAAAGTATTGAAAAAATTAAAAACATACTTAACAACAAAGAACCGAAGGGTAGGGATGCAGAAGACAATGATAGTTTTTTTGTATTATGTTTTTTTTTTTTTTAAAAAATGGCTTATGGTTGTTGGTGTGTAGCAGAATAGAAAAAAATTTTTTTTTTTAAAAAAATATAAAAAAAAAAAATAATCGATTCCCCCCAGGGTATTTTTTTTTTATAATGTGTTTTTTTGTGTTGTGTGGGTGGGGGGGGGGGGGGGGGGGGGGGGGGGGGGGGGATTTGGCAAGTGAAAAAATAATGCATCTGGGCAAGTAGAATCTTAATGTCACTCGCCTTGATGGCTGTTGTTATGAAAATTGTGAAGTTTTCAACCATGCATGGTACATGTATTGAAATGATTGAAATCATGCTGAACACAGCAGCACTGAAGGGTAGGTTTGACTAGCACAAGAGGCCTGCTAAGATAATGTCTTATGGGCCATTATGCATTCAGAAAAAAAGTAAAATAACTGTTTTATAATAACTAATGTGTATCAACAGTTAGTTAATAAGGTTGCCATATTGGCCATTTTTGCCGCTGCATTTTTAAACTGATGGTCATCTTTTGTTAAAAAACAAACAAACAAGCAAACAAACAAAACTAACAAAATTTAAAACCCTAGGTTCACGAGGATGCTGATGCTAAAGGCCAAGTCCTCGAAAGTAATGTCTTATGCCGCCAAAACTACATGGCTGCCTATGGAAAGGGCCGTTGAAAGCCCTAGAGGTACGTTTTTTACCACTGCTGACACCATTTTCACCAATGTGCCACAAACACTGACCTCCTGCAATACCGGCCGGGGGGTTGGGTTACTTGACAAAGTTTTATACTGGGAGGCTTCGCCCAAAAGTCCAACCCCTTACCCTTTCATATATCATTTTTGACAGAAAAGTTACCCCTTTCATTAACCTTCTATTGAAAAATGGTACCCCTTTCACATAACTAGTTTAGACATTTGCATCCCTTTTAATTGTTGTAAAATGCACTGTCTTTTAAATATGAATAATCACTAAGCCATGAAATGAGCTTGTTAGTCCTTTAAAGGGACAGGTTCACGGTTCAGCTCATGCTCATTAATTAAATTAATTTTTTCCAATTTATTATTAATTCTATCGGTTAATATTCCCACTCACATGTATTTCAGAGTAACCTGAAGTAGGATGGAGGAGTACTAAAATCGCAGACAAAATTAGTGGATTATGCCAACACTACCAACTTTGAATTTATTGTTGACCTGAAGGTTTTATTCCATGGTTGATGAATTTACAGCTATTTGCGCATAATTTGATCAAATGACTGCCAGGGAAGTGTGCAGATTGGTTCTTTGACAACATAATGACATGATCATTTTGCTTGCGTGGACGATACAGCATGCCCCGGCAGAAAAACAGAATTTTTATTAATGCGCATGCGTTGAACCACGAACCTTTCGCTTTAAAGTCCGGCCCTTTACAGACCTAAGTGACAGATTTCCCTATCCTTTTACATATTTTAACAAGTGAAACCCTAGCTACCCTTTTTTAGTATATACACACTCAGTGATCTTGGTGATTTAAGCAATCTGATTGGTTCGCTATCTCGGACTATTCAACAATATTCACCTCCCAGCGAGTGGATAATGTGTGAGCTCGGTTTTTTCCCATTTTCTTAGAGAAAGATCTTTTAAAAGTCGACAAAATCCTGGGGTTGACTTTTTTTCAGGCAAGAAAAGACTTCGAAGGATTCAAAACGGCGTTTTTCCGTTTACTGTTGTTGAGTTTTGTGGTCGATGGATTGTTTACAACTCCCGTTTATTCGTGAACTCAGCGTTTCCTAACAATAAAAATTTGGCCCAAAAACGAATTTTATTTATGACAAACAAATTTGAAAGCAAATGTTTGCAGAAATTCTACGTTTCAAGTAAACACGAGAAAGAATGCTACATGAAGACGACGTCTTACCTCGAGGAACCGAATCGCCATTTTTGTCAGCACTTCATGCGAAGAACGACACAACAAACCTTTTCGGCTATAAATTTGGCGAGTCAACAGAAAACAACAAAGCTCTTCTTTTCTTCTCAGGTACGGGAACAATTCAAACTTTTAGCGGTTCCATTTAAGTCATTACGCTGTTGGTTGCGAAGTGATAAGCTTGTGAATTGCCATGTTTGAAAATTCTACAAAGATCTATTTTTAGGACTGTCGCGTGTCTAGCTGACCTAGTCTGTCAATCAAATCGTACTTTTTAATGGTTTCCTCTCTGATTTTGTTGAGATCACTTCGTGTGTATATACTAAAACAATTATTCTTTTCAATCTCGGTGAATAGTGGCGTTAGGAATATTTACCTCGCCACTTCGTGGCTCAGTAAATATTTTGCCACTATTCACCTCGACTTCAAAGAATAATTGTTAAATACTTACCTGAAGCCAGCTGCTGAAGCCTGTAGCTGGTGACTGGAACTGTCGAGTGTTGTTTGTTACCGGATGTGACTTATAGAATTAATACATTGTGAATGTTTCGTTGATTGACAGTAGAAATCGGAGAAGCGAGTTTCCAGAGTTGTCATGTTATAAATGGGGACAGACTTTGTGTTACTTTCTAGTAGTCGCTTTATATACACTAATTTAAGTTGCTTTTCATCCTATAGACTCACTTAAACACATGTAAGTTTGTTGTCATAAGGAGAGGCTCCTGGGAACAACAGTACAAGCACAATGGAGCACAAAAAAGTGCTTCCAAGAATGACCACCTGGCAGAACTGGAACAAAAAGTTTTTCAATTGGAGAAGCAGCTAAGTACGGCCATTATAAATGCCCAACTAACAGATCAACAAAACCAGCAAACGATCGCTGTCCTAAGGGACCGAGTTGGTCAGTTGGAAGAGCAGCTAAGTACGGCCATTATAAATGCCCAACTAACAGATCAACAAAACCAGCAAACGATCGCTGTCCTAAGGGACCGAGTTGGTCAGTTGGAAGAGCAGCTAAGTACGGCCATTATAAATGCCCAACTAACTGATCAAAGGAATCAGCAAACAATCACCAACCTAATGGAACGAGTTAGTCAGTTGGTGCAGCAACTAAGGATAGCCATGACAGATCTAACGAACCGAGTTCGTCAGTTGGAGGAGAAGGGGGAAGAGGAGGAATTGGCGTCCCACATGAAAAACCTCTCAATCTGAAATGAAATTGATTTTATTGGGGTTGTGCCCCACCTCCAACCTCTGCAGATATATTGAAGGCTTTCAAAGTTTGGCCATTCATTATTTTGTTAATGTAATTTTTGCACTTGAATCTTTGCACTTATTTTCTGTGTATGAGATAGGACCGTAAATAAGCATTGATTGATACTAGTCTATGTGTAGGAAATGGAATGAAATTTTAACTGCAACACAGATGGATTTCAGTTTTATTGTGCTATATATTTGTCAGACGTGTATAATGAATAAGTCTTCATTGCATGTAAGTTAAAAAAAAATACCCGAAGGTTAATTTCATGTAAGAATTAAAAAAAATTCCAAACGGAAAACTTGGTTTCCGCAAATGTGTAACCCAGTTTTTGGACGTATTTACGCAGTAAGGGCAACGGGAACACGGAAAAACCAGTCAGGTTGCCGGAGTATCTTCACGTTTCCGCCGGAAGAAGAACGAAATGATAGGTTTCCGGTACGGAATTTCGCGTTTCCGCAACAGAAACAAACGTCAACGATTGCAGAAATACATGATTCCTGAAACGGAAATCTGTCGGAAACATGTAAAAAAAGTGTTCCGTTTCCGTTGAAAACGCAGCGACGGAAATGTGAGAAACCGTAATGTATCCGCTAACGGAAACACGGGTTTGCCGCTGTGTTTCCGCAACGGAGTCACGTGTTTCCGCCATGTTTAAGTTAACGGTTCTTGTTTTTCTGTCCTTTGTGGCTTTAGCACTAACAATCTAAGGTCAGCTTCTACGCCTTCAAGCCTTGTTCCGCTCTCCATTTGTCGTTGCACGTCTGCGGAGTACCAAGCTGTAAACTTGTTCTACCAAAAATCAAGTAATCCCCCCTAAAATCCTCCACCCTCCCCCCTCCCCCCCCAGCCCCCTCAGGCGATATAATGAATATCTAATTAGTTTTTAGGGGTAAGGCCCAGGCTCCCTCCTATATTTGCGAAAATAAATACATTTTTTTTCGGATACCGAGCAGAATAAGGGCGTCCGAACAGAATTTTGAGCAGAATAAGCGATTTTGAATTTTTTCTGTTTGCGCTTATTTTCTGTGTAAACTGTGAAACTATCGGTTTATGGTGAGGTCATTTAGAAATTGGTCTTTACCGCGCCACTTTGCCCGCAATATTTTCATATTTGGCGGGAAACGTTTGCGCATCACGTATGCTCAGGTGAAATATCCTGGGATTTTCCGTGACGCTTTAAGCTTCTGACATTTGTACGCGTGGCGGGAACGCCTATGTTATGAAGGAGAATTGACCTTTTGTCTGGCGCATTTGAATAAGGAACAAAGTAGATACGAAGAAGCTAGTCGAGAGCTTTGTGAGAAAGCAGCTAGCGTCATGATAGATGTTGGTGAAAAAGAAAAGGAAGGAAAATATCACAAATGCCCTGGAATTCTGTTTAATTGTCTTAATGAACGTGATAAGGCTGAAAAGTAGCTAACGAAGGCGCTTGTGGTCGCGGAGGAAGATTGAAAGAAGTAAGAAGAAGCCGAATGTTGCAGAGTCTTAGGAAATCTGTTTCAAAATACCGGTAAACATGGAATGGCTGAAGAATATGTTCACAGATTATTGCAGTATTGCTGAGTGAAAAGTCTGGATTCTGTGAAGTCGAGTGAAATGCCCACTGTAACCTCACAACGCGTATGTTGTTTGAAGGGGATGTAAATGGACTGAGCTAGATCACATCTGTTTGCCTTTGAGAGTAAGCTGGAGTACATGCGGAGTTTCTTGAGAGATAATGACAAATTTAAGCCATCCTTTACTGACAGTTGCTCCTTGGTACTAAGCGCATTGTACTGTGAAACTGGAAGTCGTAATGAAGCCCGTAGAACTTGGACGAGCTAGAGCCCTATCAGATCTAGACTTGATGGCAACTCGATACTGTCTAGAAAAACAAAGATCAGTCAGCTTACAGACATGGATAGAGATTGGCAAAATCATGGAGAAAGAAAGAAATTGTACTTGTCTATATATTTCGTATCATAGACAACATCTATTCAGCTGTGGATTCTAAAAGCGGAGAAATCAATACTTTTTCGACAAGTAGACATCAATGACTGCTTTTCAGAAAAAGGGCGCAAAGTGCTTGATCTTTTTGCAAACGAAACTTTCCGAAAACTTCATATTTTACCAGAGGATGAGCAATGCGAAGATCGATCGTGGTTTCTTCTCAACAAGAGTGTGCTTCAGCCTTGATAGTTTTTTGTTAGCCTTTACCTATTTAGACTGAATGTTCTTTTGATAGCGAAACGTTTCATGAGCAAGATAAAATAGTCAGAGCGTTTCCCGAGTGTTTAAAGAAAGTGAGTAAGAGTAGACAGTTTTCAGAAAAATTTATATTAAGGCGCCAACAAAAAGCTACTAGAAGAAAAGAGATTCTATGAAATAGATTTTCCACTAGGAATGGTATAGCTGGGACAGCTCTCCGTTTGAATGGAGGACAATCGAACAACATTATTTAGTTTTCTCCCATTCATTCCATTCAAAACTGTAAAAGGTGTGAACCCAGGAGTCATTTCGTAAGTAGGTTGGGTATATGATCGTCCTGGTGAACGTAGTCCTGAATAGGACTGTTGCTGTTGACAGCGACTGACCTTTCGACAACCTTTACGTTAATCATCTTCAGATCGAAATGAGTTGAATCAAGTCAGTTGATGGTATTATTGACCTGATTGGTCAATTAAGTCACGATGTTATTGGTCGTCTGTCAGTTAAGCCGTGAAGTTATTGACTTAGAAGACTCGTAATGTCATTGGTGCGTTTCGTTTTTTGTAGAACAATGACAGAACAGCAAATATAAGGGTGGATTTTCACTGTCGTGTAATTTTTACGTACGTACGCGCGTAAATAAAATAGAGGAATTGTATGGAAGCTCTCGCGTAGACCTAAAAATTGGGCGAGGTTCAACTTTTACATACCTTACGCGAGACATTCCATACACTGCTTCAGTCTATTTTATTCTTACGTGCGTACGCACGTGAATAACGCAACTTTATTTGCATGGCCTTACCGCCATGATAAATGTGTAATGAATGACTGAGTAGTAGTTCCTACAGTCCGTTAGCCTGTGTACATATGCCCCCTCACCTCAAGGACAAAAATCAGGAAGATACTTTTTTCTGAGGGGAGGGGGGTGTCTGTACTAAGGCTACCTGTCCGTGTGAGCAACGTGCATACTGTTTGATTGAAAGAAAAGGAGAAACTGATGGGTGCAACACTGTGCCAACTTTTTTTGGAAATGGTATGAATTTTTACCGAGGTGACTGTCATGAATAAATCTTATGTGCGGAACAGGATAAGTGAACATTTAACAGTTGAAAATGTAGCCTGAATTTAATCAGATTGCTTCGACTCGAAGTAGTCGGATGAAATCCAGGCTACTGAAAATGCACTCATGCAGTTTTGTTTGGTATTGAACGAAGGTATAATTGTTTTATGAGTACCTCATCGTTTTAGCATTATTAGTCTGTTTCGCATAACACCGTAATTGAGTATGATAGCCTGCGGACACGGACGTATCTCCGGTCGTTGCCTCTCAAGAAGCTGTTGCGTGTTGTTGCCAGCCAGTTGTCGTTGTTGCGTTCAACGTCGCAGGAAACCTTGTTATAGTCATGAAATTCACGTTACCGAGCGTATTTAGTAACTCTCACCAAAATCCAAGACACGCCAGCGAGCGAGGTCGCGACGGTTTACTCGAGCTGTATTCTATCCTTTGATATGATTGGCCAACATCAAAACAGACGCAGACGCAGTTCGCAGAAGTTACTTTTCTGGTGGAGAGAAGCGACGACCGAAAATACGTCTGTGTCCGCAGGCTAATTTGAGTACTTCCATTCCAAAAAAGGCTCTTGTATAATTTCTTCACTGACAATAGAATAGTTTATTTAAAGTAGTACGTACACTTCACTATATTGTTTAGTTTAGAAACGTCAACAGCTACATTACAGGTGTACCACTACGAATAAAATAAAATAAAGTAAATAGAGTAAGGGATTAAATATAAAACAAGACAATATAGAAGCTATTTACAATTCAAAACTAAGTTGTAACATATGAAAACTATTCAAACTTATTTACAAAGACGAGTGAGGGAACTATTCGTAGATTCTAAAGTAATGATTTGTTTGCTTATAGTTTTTGTAACGGCTTTTAAGTCGTATTACGCTGTTACGTTAGGATCGACACCAGGTAAACTATTCCAAAGCTAAGGCGCCTGATTACGCCAAGAGTTAAGTCCGAACTTTAGCTTGTGGTGTTAACATTTGGCATTGTCAAAATGTCCTTTTCAGTCTCAAGGCATATTATCGTTTCTCTTAGCGATATTAAATCTCTCAACTCTCCAGGTTTGTTTTATGATTTGTGAGTTTGTTAATCCGAACAAAGGATTTTATGTAATCTTTGCTCCATTAATTTAAGTTCTTCTTCCCTGGCGCGACTGGGAGTCTCTTACCATTTAAAAGGAATTCTCGACGTTCTTTTTTTGGGGGAGAAATGGAACGGCAATCGTATCATTTGATCCAAAGTTTTGGATGCAGATGTTTCCTGGGCCATAATAAGCTCGAAAACACGAATCGAGAAAGCAAAAGTAAAACACAAGTACCGATGACCATAACTTCAATCATCTCTCACCTAGAAAGCTACAGTTGTGTTGTAAGAAGTCTGTTAATAATGGCGACAAGAATAAAACGGTTGTTACGTCAAAAACGGTTTGGAAGAGTAACGAGTCTTGAATCCGCCATCTTGAGCATTATTGCCTTTACCTTTCGGAAATAATCTGGCACTGATAATTGTGGACAGATAGAACAGAAATTTTCAGGAATTCCGGCAAAAGTGGGGAAAAAAGTAATATATATATCTCAAAAGGTATTACCTTTTCCCGAAATATTCCACCGGGATGAACTGTTCTATGTCTTCTATTTGAATTTTCCCCGGAATTACCGGGGGGTTTTCCGTACAATTGGTTAGGGCTCTGGGGCCCGTTTCTCGAAAGTCCCGATAATTAACGGGCCCGGTAAGCTGTCTTCGTTTACATTAAAGATCGAGGTTTCAATAGTTTTGCATCTAACCATAGTTATTAGAGGAGACTGGTTATGAAAAGCGGCAAACATCAATGATAAAAACAACAGTGCTGCAGTTTATGTTGGAAGCACCCTGAAAGTGCACAATCCTTTGTTTTCTGTTTGCAAATTGTTACGGAATAAATTAATGCAACGTTTTTATTGGTCAATACAATCAAAATGATAGGAATTCTTTTGAACGTTGTGCACTTTCAGGTCCACAAAAACATATAACAAAGGAGTCTGCCGGGTTTCATAACCATTCCACTCAATTAACTATGATCTAACACGATAAAACTGTCAGTTAATGAAACAAAATGGAGTAGTTTGCTAGCCAGGACCGGCGCTCTTATTCCTTATATTTCGATTTGAATATTTGATTTCGGGCCCGTAAAGTTACCGGGACTTTCGAGAAACGGGCCCCAGGGCCTGCGTATAACTGCCCCTGCTTTGACTTGTAAAGATCTTCCAGTTAGGCCATGAGCCAATCAAAATAGCACAATCACATGACTTTTGGAGTGTATATAGTTTACTTGTGACTCGAGTAGCATCATTTGCGCCCGAGCGGAGCGAGGGTTCGAATGATGCTACGAGGGATTATTATTATCTATCATTATTGTCAATACACAAGGCCAAATCGTACAAATTTATTTCATAAGGAAAGATTGTTTAACATGAAATCATGTTGCGGGCTGAAAATTCCATTTACAGCCCGCACTTTGCCGTTTGGCCCGCGAAAAGGAGCCTTTAATTAGAGAGGGCAGTTTGTCATTTGGCCGCGTGTAGTGATAATAATGCAAATTTATTGGCGTTTGAATCTACATTTTTGGTGGGCCGGCCTTTCGATGACCGCCATTTTGATGTCAGTTGTTTGGAAGCATGGTAATGTTTACAGCTATTTCGAGAAATGTTGTCAGAAAAAGTGCACGCGACAATCCCGAAAGGTATTGTTGGGGACTTTGAGGGCACTGTTATTCAAAGAAATTTGAAAGAATGGTACGGAAGGCCACGGGCATATGTTTACGAGTACTAAAGGAAAGCAACAAAAGTAGGTTCGACAGCTTCAGTCCTTTCGAACAGTGTATTGATCATATCCCATATTACCTTTCGGGATTGTCGCGTGCGCATTTCGTCCGACAACCTTTCTCGAAACAGCTGTATTCACCAGATTCACCGGAATTGTATTAATGCTTTGATAGCAGAATGAAAACAAACAAAGAAATTCTGGGCGAGTCAGACTGACGAAAACAATGACATGTCAGTTTCGGTTTCTTTCAGTGTAGCCTGCAGGCAGACGTTTCATATTTCCTTTGTCGCACTCGGAAAACAAAGGAAATACGTCTACAAACAAGACAGATTTCTTGGAAACATTACCATAAAGCTCATTATTTATTATTGAATCTTCACCAGAGACGTTACCGGTTGCATCCATGAGGTAAGTACATACATAACGCTTGATACGCAATAGAATCAGCGCAGGCTTATAATGATCATTCTTTTAGGTATGATATAAAACGCCATCACTCCACTGACCCTATCAATACTACTGATTACTAGGGATATTGGTATGTTTAATCATGGAAATGCTTACGAACAGAACTCACTATACAATGGCTAACTGTTATTTCTCCATTTCTAAATAGAGGGTTTTTTGATCGTTTCAAATTCATTAGCTGAATGTTCTAGTTGCGAAACATCTTATAGAAACCCTTTTCTCATGCTTTTGTTCACCATTTACTATGAGAAATGACATATTTTATATCTCATTACAAACATCATATTTACCACTAAAGACGAGAAATGTTTTAAAACTTTCAAATACACTTGAATTCCGTCAGTCTCGATTAGATTTTTGGAAAACTGACTGAAATCATAATTTTTACACACTTTGGAAACGAAACGATATAATGTACTCTCAGCCGCCGGCTGAGGTGCTTAATTGTGTAGCTTGTCGCCTTCGATGCTTTCGATGTAAAACACTTTTGAGCTTGAACAAGGAAATAAGTTAATTTGCATGTCTTTGTTTTGTATGGCACCTGTTCTTTGGTTTGTTATTTCCATTCTAAATTTAGTAATTTCTTATCCTTAATTCTTACTGACGTATAATGCAGTCGTTATTATCCTATGGCCTTTTCTTGGATAATTCTTGGTTCGTTTTTCACTGCATGTTGGCTTGCATCGCTGTAAAATGGTTGCCCTATTCAGCCAAATCCGAAACAGGTTCACCCATGGAGTAACTTGCAGAATAGCACTTTGAAAATTACATGATTTTAGAATCTCTTATCATACACGTTTATGAAAGTTAAATGCTTTAAGCATCATTAACGTACTTTCACCATTTACATAATTTACTCTCGCTTTCGTGAGTGAGCTACATTACTTGATTAGCCTCGCCCAATTTCGAGTCAAATTCACAGCCTTATTGATTGAATGCCGCAAAAGCTCCGATTGTAGACATACTGCTCGCTCATTCTTCCACTTGCCGTAACTATCAAAAAGAGCAACACACCGTTCGACGTAGCGAGATGATTTTTTGGCTCAAAACATTGTCAGCATATCGAGTCTCTCCTGGTTACATACATGATATGTTTCAAATTCCGAAAGTCTTTGCACTATTATAGAATAACCTATTTTAATTTCGGCTTTGGGCTTAACCCGTCAAGTCGCAAGAGAGACCAACATCAGATTTCCCCTATCGCCCCACTGTTGGGAATCAGGCCCCGGGAAGTTTTTGCTCGTGCAATCCGGATACCAGGAAATTTTTGTCCATGGAATCCAAAATCCTGGGCTTTGGACTCCAGAATACAACTCTAGGAATCCGGAGACCACTGACGATTGGAATCCGGAATCTACGGGTGTGGAATTTAGAATCCAAAACTATCTTGGGATCCCTGTGGCGTCCATAATGAAGATAAAAAGCTATGAAAATTAATGAAGTGATCCCCTAAGGGAAAATGCTTTGCGATCTTTCATGGCAATATCTCTCAACCAAATCCTGTGCAGGTCGGTCTGGAGAATTTATGTGTGTGGATATGGGGCTTAAAGGATTAGCACTGAGAGAATGCCTGCGCCACGGTCTTCCCGGAAACCTATTTGTTAACAGCAGCTGTACCGGTGTCCACGTGCAGTGAAGCAATAGGGTTCAGGGCGACTGACTGCCATAAACAATGGGCCATCATTTCGAGTTCCAAAATCTCTCCCTTTCAAAACAAAGGTAACTGAGGATGCAAAATCTTTCCAGTGAAAATGAGTTTTATTTGCACGAGAACAGAAGTCATTTTCATATCAATGGCTATAGCACTCATTTAGCCTCGCTTTGAAACAGAGGCTTACACTCGGAAATGGTCTAGCATGGCAATTTCCTTTCGGTTTCTTGGAAAGGCAGAGTTCATGAGTTATCATTTAAATTTGTGTTTGCATGGAGCTACTTCTGTTACTTCCTAGAAGTGCAATGCAGTTGATATCGCTGTAAAATAAACGGAGAGAACACTCAACGTATACACTCTGGTAAGTATATACAGCTTTATAGAAGAGGTCAGCCTTTAAACCAAAATAATTTCTACACACTGAGAAACACTTAGAGTGTTTATATGCCTTTTTTGGCTAGCTTAATGATTCGAGCGCTGAGATCTTGAATGTTTCACGTCGCTTCGTCGTCCCACCCGAATAACTGCTAGCAACCCTTACGGGTCCGAGTAGCCCAACTTTCATGACTAAAATTTTGGGGAACATTTTCTTGTCTCTATAACTAAATTTTCTGGAGACCTCTTTTAGCACGTTTAGCAATAATCGTAAAATGCGTAACTCCAGGAAATATCCATAAACCCCCCTCCAAGGAGGGCAAGAGATGGGGGTCCAAAAGGAGGCAATTTCCGAGGGGGTGGGGGGCTGCTTAAAAAGGTTTTTTTTTTCAGGGGTTTCGAGTAAGAGTGGTGTCTTATTAATAAATAACAGCTTTTCTGTTGAGCAAGCTATTAGTTATTTTCCTGTTACCGGTGTTTCAAAACAAGTATTATTGTTTGGATTGGTCATCTTTTATCTTGCACCTTGCACCTATCCCGTAGTCATGGTGACCGTTGGGGCTGCACGGACCTACCAACCCTTTCCCTCCACTGGATTTTGTTTTCAGCTTCTCTTGGAGCGTCGCAACACTTGGGAAGGCCTAAATGTAATAAACGACCCTAAATGTAATAAAGTCCTAAATGTACTAACGTTTTGTCCTAAATGTAATAAACTCTTCAGTTGCCAATTACAGTAATTACTCGAATAAGCGCGTCATTGCAGGGGGGGGGGGAGGAGTTAATTAGCGCCGCGGTGCTTATTCGTGTAAATACGGTACTAAGCGGTATTACTATGGTATTAAGCTCCGCTCTCAAATAAGTGCCACATTTTTTGGAGAAAAAGTTAATAAGCGCCGCGGCGCTAATTCGCGTAAAGTCGGTACATTTCCTTATGCACTGTGAAACTTAACGTTTACAAATAAATTGCTTGTAAACGACAAAGTAGCAGTACTTTTTAAAAAAAGCAATAGAAAACGTTTTTCCTGTGTTTGCATAGCCTGATATAACCACTCGAGGGGGTCGGGAGAATCCGAGACAGTTATGCAAACCCTCGACGTCGTGTCGGGTTTGCATAACTGTCAAGTATTCTCCCAGCAACCCCTCGAGTGTTTATATCAGGCTATGCAAACACAGGAAACTAGTTTTCTATGGCTTTTATAAAATAACTTTCTCGAGAAAAAAGAAAAACTCTTTGTTTAGGTTACTGATTAAAAGAGAAATTCTTACCAGTTGCGAAGTCTTGTACACGAAGCTTAATGTACGGGTAATCGGTTCTTGTTTTGCAATAAAGATGCTTTCCAAACAAGGGTTTTTCTCGCTTAAAATGTAAGCTTAAGCGAAAGAAAAAAAATTGGCACAGCATGTTTGTAAAGATTTTCCAAGTTTCATCCGACGAGGGAATGGGTAAATAAATTAAATTTGTCGAGTTTTCAACTCAAAAACTTTTTAAATTTCGTGCTTGTGTGAATTAGCGCGCGAAGAG
>CALNXI010000354.1:72580-85080 GCA_942486025.1 Porites evermanni
GCTCGCATAAGGCTCCCCATCAATAAACGTGTCTGGTTTTGTTGCATTTGTGTAGCGACAAGTTCTGGGTGTTATTTTCCCTAACTTTGTCAGGTCAAGTCCAACAACGTTTTCAGTGCTAATTTGTCCTAATTTGCGTGCAGCACGAAATTTTTATTCAGTGTTGGCCACCCGCGGCCGCAAGAAAGGTCAGGAAGGTGACACGTCCGGCCGACCTCGCGCGTGATGATTTTCACGCGCGCTTATAAGTATTTTGCTCGCTCAGCTATCCCCGAGGAAAATGATGGACTACTCGTAGTCTAAAAATAACATAAGGACAAAAAATGTAATAGTTGGTAGCATTTGAAAAAGCTGAATGGTAAACGGATTATGTGAGGAAATAATCATTAGGAATTTGCGTTCGTGACATGACATTTCAAAGTCACTTCACAGTGACTGAGGACGTGCTGTGTATCGGAAATAATATCTCGTCTGCTTACTATTTCTCGAATCGATTTGACTAGTGTTTTTTTTTCGCAATTTGTATGCGTTCGTGAGACATCCAAAATTAGTTGGCCAAAAATTTAGTCTTGTTTAGCGATTTGTTCGATTTGTTTTAGAACTAATGGCAATTAGTGAAACCTTTTTCGTTGCCTTGCAAGTGACGGGAGTCTGCTCTGAGCCTATACTTCCCTTGCTAAATTTGTTCGCATTAGTTTTTTCTAAATGTTGAAGTACGTTTTACTTTAGTTAGTGTTTGTTATGGCCTACTTAAAAGGAGAAATATAGATGTGTACGTGTTGAAAAAATGTTGATTGTTTGATTTGATTGACTTGATTTGCGCTGACTTGCAAAATCGAAAAATGGGTGCTTTTGCTGAAGGAGAATATTAAAGAGCGTGAGAGTGTGCTTAAAAGCCACTAGCTGACTTAGCAAATTCCGCTTGTATATTGTTTCAGGACTTGTAAACTTAAAGTTTAGTATATATTTTGTTATTTCTTTTTCTTCAACTTCAGAGGATTTTTTGATTACGTTCGCCAGCTGTTCGCATTTGTCCTGGATAAAAATTCTTGGGAAAATCAAAAATGACAAACCCGTACTCCGTTAGAGCGTGGCTTGACCTCGGTCCAAGTAAGAGGCTGGTAGACTGCGTGCAGTCTCTTATTTTTCCTTTAAATCACAGTAGACCGAGAGCGCGGTCTTAAAGAGGGTGTGCTCCTTTCCTGACTATTCAAATGATACAAAGACCGCAAAATGTTTTTGTGATAAGCTGTGGCCACTGATGTGACAGTGCTAAGAAGAAAGGAAAGGTAACCCTTTTGACTTAAGGATTCTAAGGGTATGATCCCTTAGAAATATTTGAAAACGAAATTCTTGGTAGACCCTTGAAAATGCCGTAATTTCCAAATAGACTGATACATGATGTTTATCAACTATTTTCGAATTTCAAAAATTCACGCTGTTTCCCCTCAAATTTTGCTTTGGTTACCATTGTCAAATGCTCTTGACCTTGGGAATATTCAGTCCTCCCAAGAGGATTTGAGAACAATTAAGACAAATTTATAAGAGCCAGTGACACACGTACACCAACACGTGGCACGGAGGCGATTCGACAGTAAAAATGGTACGGGTATTTCGGACGAAATCGAAATGGCGACGATTGTTATTAATGAAGTGATGATCATAGAAATTAACACGACGAGAGCATTCCGATCAGGTTTGACAACAGTTAGTTACGTTCGCGGTACTCGTGCGATGTGGGCAAAGGACAACAAATGTGCTGGCATGTTCAGTTCGCGTCACAGAAAGTAAATTGCAGTTCACTTTTGTAACTTGAGCTTAGGACGCCTGTGCTCTTAATGGTGTATTTTATAACTGATTCCAAAATCATGTTTAATATTTGTTACGGCATAATTATTGGGCTGCCCGTGAGGTCAACGCCCAATCAAGACAAAAAAAAAAAGAAAGAAAAATGCGGACAAAGCTCCCAGAAGGCTTTGCGAGTCCCCTCCCCGCTTCAATGGGGCCGTTTTCTTTGGGGAGGGAACGGGTCATTTCAGATTGTCTGGCGAACAGACTTAATTGGGAGTCGATTTGGAACGAACACAAAATTATTGCATGCCGTTACTGGGCCTATATCTACGCGGAATGATTATCTAAATACAGTATTCGATGATGTAGTTAGCCTGCGCGGGAGCTGCAGAAACAAGCGGCCCTCCCACGATCCCCACGGGAAACGCTTCAACTCGGTTGCAGTTCTCTCCCTGCGTGTGAAAAGTCTTTCCTTACAAGAAGTAAAGGAATATGCTATTTGTAGATCGCCCCGTGATAGAAACATATTCATTTCCCGTGGTTTGTTAGAAGGGCTTTAAATTCAATGTCTGACAGAAATAATACTTTACGCAATTGCATAAATTGCGTTCACTGCGACGATCATTTCTTCATTTTCATTTCATTTCTGCAGTTCATATATGATTTATTTCATATATCATTAACAGAAATAATACTGAAACTTAATTTGCTTTTCGAGATATTACTATTATATAACAGTTTAAAACGTCAAAGGTTGACCCTATCACGATTTATAAGAGTAGAACGACAATAATTTTTTTGAATTTCCGGTTATATCAAATAAGTCACGTTATACTGTCATGCTATATTTTTGGGTGCAGAGGAGGTGCATTGTGGAAATGTCCCAGTCAAAAATAATTCCAATCGTTTCTTGTTTCATAAGCATAACTGGTCTATTTTTATTCATAACGGTAGAAGTCACTATACAACCCCGGCTTGAAAAACGCGCAGTCGGCAGCCCAATGAGCTCCCACTATGGGGGTCTTGTTTTAAAGCTAACGTCGATTTTTGAATTGTTACTGAGGATATAACAATTGTAACCAAGAGAGAATGAGGTAACTGTATGCACTCGTTCTAGTAGCTAGCCGTAGATCAACTTTTGCTAAAAATGGTGAACGCACATGTTCCACACACAAATCTACCACGGGTCATGAGTCAAAAAATAAACCGATACGTGTAAATGGTTCTTAAAATATTCCTTGTGTCATTTCTAATTTCAAACGTAATAGCAGTAACCTGCTAAAAATTCCACTAATCCGTATTATCTTTGACTTCAGTCTCCATAATTGCGTGCATGGCAAAAAGGTTTCATCAGTAATTACTTCGATTCTGTATTAGCCAAATCTCTCTTTGCGCTCTACTGCATGATGAAAGTTCTAGAGTTATAAGTGCTGACACGAGCTTTCACAAGCTCTTGTGTATCTCGTTTAAACAAACTCTTTCTGACTGAAATCAGGAGTTTGTTATGATGACTTGCAAACTCGAAAAATATGCTCTTAGTGTCATTCAAGATAAATGGTACGGTTTTTCAGGAAAATCCAAAAACGAATTTTGCGTTTTTTGGAGCAAATCCAAAAAACGGATCATGACTCCATAAAATCCACACTCTTTGTGGATTCTTCAGATCAAATCCAAACCGGATTTTTGAGATTCACCCTCTGAGCGTTTGTTTTGTATTTTTGACAAGTGGTTTTCCGAACAAAAATGGTACACAACAGACGATGAGTTAGCTGATGCTGTATATGCATGATATTGTAATTGAACCTGTCTTGGTGGCCCTTTTTTCACGAGGACGTTACGTTGCCATGGAAAATGATCCTTTTCGGATCTTCATTTTTTTGGTAGTGAGATCACACATCCGCTTGGACGAACCCAGAATGTGCGTGCTTGATGACTTAGCAAATTTCGCTAGTATATCTCGGCTGGAAGTGAAAAAGCAATACCATATATAGCGACTTCTTCTACGAATCAGTTTTCCCCAAAGTGGTCAAGTGGTCACAGAAGTTAAGATAGGGGAACGGGAGTTGAGGGCCTCATCTGTTATCGCTTGGGCTTTTAATTCTCACTTCACCAGAATTGACGAAGACCTAGCTAATAAAATTCCTAATTCAGATGTAGACCTGCTAACCTAGGTAAAGCAAACTTGCACCTCTTTCAGCTTCCGTAAAATCACCATTCATGACTTTCTTATACCCTTTTAAGAAAAATTGACACGAACAAGGCTACTGGGCTTGACAAAATTCCGTCTAAGTTCCTTAAAATAGAGGGAGACACTCTTGCCCCCTTCCTTACTGCGATATTCAACCGATCACTTTGGACGGGAATTTTTCCACATGATTGGAAGAAAGCAAGAATGTCCCCAGTTTTCAAAATGGTAGTAAGCTGGCCCTGAACAGTTATCGCCCTATCTCGGTCGATAACATTTCGAACAGAGTCTCCTCAGGAATTGGCGCCTTGAAGCGTGTGAGACCATTTATCAACACACATTCAGCCACAAAAATCTATCAGGCCTTAACTTCACCTCACTTTATGTACTGCTGTAGTGTCTGGGATGGTCTCAGCCAAGCTACAAAAATTACAAAATCGCGCTGCAAGAGTAATTATCAAATCTAGGTATGATGCAAGTGCGGGTCCTCTTTTGGACATGCTTGGGTGGGATAGGGTTTCGATTAGCCGAACAAAACAAAAGGCAGTTGTCATGTTCAAAACACTGAACAATCAAATGCCCCCCTACATGCAAGATATGTTCTCTGATCGTGACTTTTATTACAATATCCGGCGCTCTGAGAACATCTTGCATGTACCCAAACTAAGGACTGACTCTCTAAAGCGAAGTCTTGGGTATTCGGGAGCTGTCCTTTGGAATTGACTGTCATCGGAACAACGTAATAAGCCGTTAACCCTAACAAGGTTTAAAAAGGGAATTAACGACTTATATAATACATTCACCAACGGGCACCCACACGGCAAACACGTAAACCAGTACTTTAGATTTTAATTCGAGGGTTTATACTGATGTTTTAACCGTGTTTAAATAAAGTACGTCTAAGTCTGTCTATGTCTATATAAACTAAGTGTACAATCGCTGCTTTTTATCTCGCCTTTTCTATTTTACCTTTCCTTTTCCTCTCCTTAGGCTGCTTTGTCGGACGCAACAAAATACCTTTTGGCTTTTTTCCAGTCCAATGGCTCTAATTTTTGTTGACTTAGTTTTCAGAAAACTCTGTTAAATATAGCTTCAGTACCATTTTATAGACTGGGAAGCAAAAGAGTATTACTGGAGTTAAATATACCTCTTGTTTTGAACTTTTACATAATCACATCTCGCTATTCTGTAGGCTCTCTTCCTGAATATTCTTACCGTTATGACTTGAAGACTTTTATTAGAAAAAAAGTTACATTTGCTTTTATCTCAGCTGCTGCTAATACCAACTAATGGTTTGATCCCGTTCCAGGAAGGCCCTTTTCTCGCTCTAGTAAGAAGTAGTAAGAAATGTATACTCCTCGAGAAACATTTGGTTACTAATCTAGAAGTTCTTAGATTATGAGGAAATTCCCTACATTCTCAGACCTTGAAAACCTGAGAAATGTTCGTTACAATATCTAGGTGAAAGAAGTACGGCCGACCTCGCGCGTGATGATTTTCACGCGCGCTTATAAGTATTTTGCTCGCTCAGCTATCCCCGAGGAAAATGATGGACTACTCGTAGTCTAAAAATAACATAAGGACAAAAAATGTAATAGTTGGTAACATTTGAAAAAGCTGGATGGTAAACGGATTATATGAGGAAATAATCATTAGGAATTTGCGTTCGTGACATAACATTTCAAAGTCACTTCACAGTGACTGAGGACGTGCTGTGTATCGGAAATAATATCTCGTCTCCTTACTATTTCTCGAATCGATTTGACTAGTGTTTTTTTTTCTCAATTTGTATGCGTTCGTGCGACATCCAAAATTAGTTGGCCAAAAATTTAGTCTTGTTTAGCGATTTGTTCGATTTGTTTTAGAACTAATGGCAATTAGTGAAACCTTTTTCGTTGCCTTGCAAGTGACGGGAGTCTGCTCTGAGCTTATACTTCCCTTGCTAAATTTGCTCGCATTAGTGTTTTCTAAATGTTGAAGTACGTTTTACTTTAGTTAATGTTTGTTATGGCCTACTTAAAAGAAGAAATGTAGATGTGTACGTGTTGAAAGAATGTTGATTGATTGATTTGATTGACTTGATTTGCGCTGACTTGCAAAATCGAAAAATGTGCGCTTTTTCTGAAGGAGAATATTAAAGAGCGTGAGAGTCTGCTTGAAAGCCACTCGCTGACTTAGCAAATTCCGCTTGTATATTGTTTCAGGACTTGAAAACTTAAAGTTTAGTATATATTTTGTTATTTCTTTTTCTTCAACTTCAGAAGATTTTTTGTTTACGTTCGCCAGCTGTTCACATTTGTCCTGGATAAAAATTCTTGGGAAAAACACAAATGACAAACACGTGCTCCGTTAGAGCGTGGCTTGACCTCGGTCCAAGTAAGAGGCTTGTAGACTGCGTGCAGTCTCTTATTTTTCCTTTAAATCATAGTAGACAGAAAGCGCGGTCTTAAAGAGGGTGTGCTCCTTTCCTGACTATTCAAATGATACAAAGACCGCAAAATATTTTTGTGATAAGCTGTGGCCACTGATGTGACAGTGCTAAGAAGAAAGGAAAGGTTACCCTTTTAACTTAAGGATTCTAAGGGTATGATCCCTTAGAAATATTTGAAAACGAAATTCTTGGTAGACCCTTGACAATGCCGTAATTTCCAAATAGACTGATACATGAGGGTCCCCAATAGGTTTTTCGGGATCCGGGATTTCCCTTATTTGAAGCTCGGAATTCGGGATTTTGAAGCAAAATCGGGGCAAGATTCGGGATTGAAGGTATGCGCGCGAGTTATAATGCCCGAAATAACCCTCAGGATTACGGGATCGGACGAAATCTTGGGTCGGGATTACGGGATTGAAGAACCCTATTGGGGACCCTATAGTGTTTATCAACTATTTTCGAATTTCAAAAATTCACGCTGTTTCCCCTCAAATTTTGCATTTGGTTACCATTGTCAAATGCTCTTGACCTTGGGAATATTCTGTCCTCCCAAGAGGATTTGAGAACAATTAAGACAAATTTATAAGAGCTAGTGACACACGTACACCAACACGTGGCACGGAGGCGATTCTACAGTAAAAATGGTACGGGTATTTCGGACGAAATCGAAATGGCGACGATTGTCATAAACGAAGTGATGATCTTAGAAATTAACGCGACGAGAGCATTCCGATCAGGTTTGACAACAGTTAGTTACGTTCGAGGTACTCGTGCGATGGCGGCAAAGGACAAAAAATGTGCTGGCACGTTCAGTTCGCGTCACAGAAAGTAAATTACAGTTCACTTTTGTAACTTGAGCTTGGGACGCCTGTGCTCTTAATGGTATATTTTATAACTGATTCCAAAATCATGTTTAATATTTGTTACGGCATAACTATTGGGCTGCCCGTGAGGGCACCGCCCAATCAAGACAAAAAAAAAAAAAGAGGAAAATGCGGACAAAGCTCCCAGAAGGCTTTGCGTGTCCCATCCCCGCTTCAATGGGGCCGTTTTTGCGGGGAGGGAACGGGTCATTTCAGATTGTCTGGCGAACAGACTTAATTAGAAGTCGATTTGGAACGAACACAAAATTATTGCGTGCCGTTACTGGCCCTATATCTACGCGGAATGATTATCTAAATACAGTATTCGATGATGTAGTTAGCCTGCGCGGGAGCTTCAGAAACAAGCGGCCCCCCCACGGTCCCCACGGGAAACGCTTCAACTCGGTTGCAGTACTCTCCCTGCGTGTGAAAAGTCTTTCCTTACAAGAAGAAAAGGAATATGCTATTTGTAGATCGCCCCGTGATAGAAACACATTTATTTCCCGTGGTTTGTTAGAAGGGCTTTAAATTCAATGTCTGACAGAAATAATACTTTACGCAATTGCATAAATTGCGTTCACTGCGACCATCATTTCTTCATTTTCATTTCATTTCTGCAGTTCATATATGATTTATTTCATATATCATTAACAGAAAAAATACTGTTACTATTATATAACAGTTTAAAACATCAAAGGTTGACCCTATCACGATTTATAAGACTAGAACGACATTAATTTTTTTGAATTTCCGGTTATATCAAATAAGTCACGTTATACTGCCATGCTATATTTTTGGGTGCAGAGGGGGTGCATAGTGGAAATGTCCCAGTCAAAAATAATTCCAATCGTTTCTTGTTTCATAAGCATAACTGGTCTATTTTTATTCATAACTGTAGAAGTCACTATACAACCCCGGCTTGAAGAACGCGCAGTCGGCAGCCCAATGAGCTCCCACTATTGGGGTTTTGTTTTAAAGCCAACGTCGATCTTTGAATTGTTACCGAGGGTATAACAAATGTAACCAAGAGAGAATGAGGTAACTGCATGCACTCGTTCTAGTAGCTAGCCGTAGATCAACTTTTGCTAAAAATGGTGAACGCACATGTTCCACACACAAATCTACCACGGGTCATGAGTCAAAAAATAAACCGATACGTGTAAATGGTTTTTAAAATATTCCTTGTGTCATTTACTAATTTCAAACGTAATAGCAGTAACCTGCTAAAAATTCCACTAATCCGTATTATCTTTGACTTCAGTCTCCATAATTGCGTGCATGGCAAAAAGGTTTCCTCAGTAATTACTTCGATTCTGTATTAGCCAAATCTCACTTTGCGCTCTACTGCATGATGAAAGTTCTAGAGTTATAAGTTCTGACACGAGCTTTCACAAGCTCTTGTGTATCTCGTTTAAACAAACTCTTTCTGACTGAAATCAGGAGTTTGTTATGATGACTTGCAAACTCGAAAAATATGCGCTTAGTGTCAGTCAAGATTAATGGTGCAGTTTTTCAGGAAAATCGATCCAAAAACGAATTTTGCGTTTTTTGGAGAAAATCCAAAAAACGGATCATGACTCCATAAAATCCACACTCTTTGTGGATTCTTCAGATCAAATCCAAACCGGATTTTTGAGATTCACCCTCTGAGCGTTTGTTTTGTATTTTTGACAAGCGGTTTTCCGAACAAAAATGGTACACAACAGACGATGAGTTAGCTGATGCTGTATATGCATGATATTGTAATTGAACCTATTTTGGTGGCCCTTTTTCACGAGGACGTTACGTTGCCATGGAAAATGATCCTTTTCGGATCTTCAGTTTTTTGATAGTGAGATCACACATCCGCTTGGACGAACCCAGAATGTGCGTGCTCGAAAGCAACTTGATGACTTAGCAAATTTCGCTAGTATATCTCGGCTGGTTAAAGCAAACTTGCACCTCTTTCAGCTTCCGTAAAATCACCATTAATGACGTCCTTACCCTTTTACGAAAAATTGACACGAACAAGGCTACTGGGCTTGACAAAATTCCGTCTAAGTTCCTTAAAATAGAGGGAGACACTCTTGCCCCCTTCGTTACTGCGATATTCAACCGATCACTTTGGACGGAATTTTTCCACATGATTGGAAGAAAGCAAGAATGTCCCCAGTTTTCAAATGGTAGTAAGCTGGCCCTGAACAGTTATCGCCCTATCTCGGTTTATCGATAACATTTCGAACAGAATCTCCTCAGGAATTGGCGCCTTGAAGCGTGTGAGACCATTTATCAACATACATTCAGCCACAAAAATCTATCAGGCCTTAACCTCACCTCACTTTATGTACTGCTGTAGTGTCTGGGATGGTCTCAGCCAAGCTACAAAAATTACAAAACCGCGCTGCAAGAGTAATTATCAAATCTAGGTATGATGCAAGTGCGGGTCCTCTTTTGGACATGCTTGGGTGGGATAGGGTTTCGATTAGCCGAACAAAAAAAAGGCAGTTGTCATGTTCAAAACACTGAACAATCAAATGCCCCCCTACATGCAAGATATGTTCTCTGATCGTGACCTTTATTACAATATCCGGCGCTCTGAGAACATCTTGCATGTACCCAAACTAAGGACTGACTCTCTAAAGCGAAGTCTTGGGTATTCAGGAGCTGTCCTTTGGAATTGACTGCCATCGGAACAACGTAATAAGCCGTTAACCCTTACAAGGGAATTAACGACTTATATAATACATTCACCAACGGGCACCCACACGGCAAACACGTAAACCAGTACTTTAGATTTTAATTCGATCGTTTTATACTGATGTTTTAACCGTGTTTAAATAAAGTACGTCTAAGTCTGTCTATGTCTATATAAACTAAGTGTGCAATCGCTGCTTTTTATCTCGCCTTTTCTATTTTACCTTTCCTTTTCCTTTCCTTAGGCTGGTTTGTCGGACGCAACAAAATACCTTTTGGCTTTTTTCCAGTCAAATGGCTCTAATTTTTGTTGACTAAGTTTTCAGAAAACCCTGTTAAATATAGCTTCAGTACCGTTTTATAGACTGGGAAGCAAAAGAGGATTACTGGAGTTAAATATACCTCTTGTTTTGAACTTTTACATAATCACATCTCACTGTTCTGTTGGCTCTCTTCCTGAATATTCTTACCGTTATGACTTGAAGACGTTTACTGGAAAAAAAGTTACATTCGCTTTTATCTCAGCTGCTGCTAATACCAACTAATGTTTTGATCCCGTTCCAGGATGGCCCTTTTCTCTCTTTAGTAAGAAGTAATAAGAAATGTATACTCCTCGAGAAACATTTGGTTACTAATCTAGAAGTTCTTAGATTATGAGGAAATTCCCTACATTCTCAGACCTTGAAAACCTGAGAAATGTTCGTTACAATATCTAGGTGAAAGAAGTAAAAATATTTCAAAAAGTGTAACTTCTGCATATTGAACAGGCATAATTATTTGGGCATCGCCCGAATAGGGTAATCGAGTTCGCTTGTTTTGATTCAAAGTTGCATCAGGCACGCAATACGTGCGAACGCAAACAAGCCAAGCGAAGCGAAACAGCATTTATGCTCATTACAATACGTCCCACAGCTAAAAGCAAACGTATTGAAATAACAAGGTAGAGCGAGTGAAACAAGCTGCTGAAGAATTTAAATTGCGGAGTGAGTATTACCGTGGTCCAGTTTCCAAACATGAATTTCCCTCTTCAACCTGATTCAAACGCGACCGATCGTCCCTTCGTAATTAAAGTGATGGAAATGAAACGCGTTTCAATCCAGGCTCTTTTACGGTAGCGACAGAAAGTACTGAGGGGACGGGAGACAAGTGAAAGACGCTGTTTACAAGNTAAGAAATGTATACTCCTCGAGAAACATTTGGTTACTAATCTAGAAGTTCTTAGATTATGAGGAAATTCCCTACATTCTCAGACCTTGAAAACCTGAGAAATGTTCGTTACAATATCTAGGTGAAAGAAGTAAAAATATTTCAAAAAGTGTAACTTCTGCATATTGAACAGGCATAATTATTTGGGCATCGCCCGAATAGGGTAATCGAGTTCGCTTGTTTTGATTCAAAGTTGCATCAGGCACGCAATACGTGCGAACGCAAACAAGCCAAGCGAAGCGAAACAGCATTTATGCTCATTACAATACGTCCCACAGCTAAAAGCAAACGTATTGAAATAACAAGGTAGAGCGAGTGAAACAAGCTGCTGAAGAATTTAAATTGCGGAGTGAGTATTACCGTGGTCCAGTTTCCAAACATGAATTTCCCTCTTCAACCTGATTCAAACGCGACCGATCGTCCCTTCGTAATTAAAGTGATGGAAATGAAACGCGTTTCAATCCAGGCTCTTTTACGGTAGCGACAGAAAGTACTGAGGGGACGGGAGACAAGTGAAAGACGCTGTTTACAAGAGGCTTACTACGCGAGCAATTTTTCCTGTTTTTTAGGCGATGTGAGACAAGAATATTATTTTTGTTCCCTTACCACTACCATTTTTTTCTGAAATTACCCACGACTTTCCCTAAAAAGAAAGACGTTTAGCAACAACGCAGGAGAGGGGGAACGGGAAACCTGATCCGTCCGCCATTTTGTATTTTTCCTGCACACACAAGGCGGCCTCCATTTTTTGATTGGGCTTTGCCCGAAGGGCAACCCAATAATGAACTTTCCCTTATCCACGTTTTCTCCATACAAATAATTATCAAAACTGACCGAAAAACGATCCTAAACAGAAAGCCTAGCAATATTTAAAATAAGTACAAGTGTATTTTCCACTATTGATAACATCTTTCACAACCACCACTTTATTTCAACAGACTGTGACTATACACTATTCCTTCATAACCAAATTAGCACTCCCACAGCTACATCACTGCAACACCTGAAATCACTATCATCTTTCAAAAAGAATCATTTCTTGTTACTTCATGTTAAATTCTACGAGAAACCAGTTTCACTGATTAACAAACTAAAGCCAATAGAGACCTTAAGATCGAGGTTTTTTGGCATTTCCCTCGAACCGAAAACGTCAAGAAGTCACGTGACTAGAACCTTGCTGTCAGGTTTGCGGTTTGAGGTCCATGTTTGTACGGCTAGATCGCACTCCAGAGGTAAGTGATTTACCGCAATGTTTTTTGCACCCTAAAACATCACAATCCCACGTTTGAGAAGGAATACGACTTTTTAGAACTCTTTCGCTAATTAATTATTGAACTAATTTACATAGAAA
>CALNXI010000354.1:104209-189568 GCA_942486025.1 Porites evermanni
ATCGTAGTTGTCCTTTCGTAATTCCTGAGAGGCGTACTGATTATTCACTTCGTGAATCTCCATACTGTTTTCGTCCACAAGACTTCGATAACGTGCGATGCTTTCTCGATAATTGTTCCATGTCTTATCCAAACTAGCTTGAAGAGATTTTACACTCGCCAGATTCCCGTAATCGACGAGAAGAGGATCAATTTGCTGACAAGCTCTTGTCATTGCTGAAACATATCCTGCCAGTGACTTTCGTAAGCTGAATAAAGCTTCTTGTAACGCTTCTTCTTGAAATGAACTCGCCATTTTTCCTCGAGAGCTTGAGCGGGTATTCGAGGCTGTCCATGAATGCGCCATACTTTATTCCGTCATTTGGAATTTACAAAATGAACGGGCAAGGGCCAATTCCAAACACCACGTAAACTCACAATCAGCAAAGGTTTTTACTATTACGAAACCATAAAACAGTAAATTCCAAATGCTGAGAATAACAGAGTCGGTGGTCAGGGCCACCGAGGAAAGAGATAATCTATTTCAACGAATGATGTTACATTAATAGACACGTAAAAAAACTGGCAATAAATAGGACCGAGATAACAAACTATAACGAAATTTACATACAGCACGTATCAAAGGAGCGTAATTAACAAAATACCGGAGAGCGAAAAGTAAAAGAACGCACGATAACAAGAAAGTGAGAAAACGAAAAACAAAAGGAAAAAATTTGCCCCAACATAGAGTATACGCTGACCATCATCACCTGAGTGGATCGCGGGCTCATTTTTCTATCCATTGAGGTCACGTAGTGTTTAAAGTTTTGCGGTGATATTTTATTTGATCACGGGCTCAATTCGAAGCCCCATAGCTTTATAAAAAATCTATCCATCCTAGAAAATTCGGCAATCACGTGACCGTACACCGACCACCTGACCTTCCGTCCGTGCGCACCACAGGCACACCAATGTTTAATCTCACACTTTCTAGCTATTTTGGGAGCCTGCAACCTGATATTGTACATCCATGTTTTGATTAATTGACAGCCGTCAAAATAGTGTTTCGGCTGACCAGTATCGCCCGGCCGTACCGCGGGCTCAGGTATCGACCCTTTGAGTTCGAGTAATTTTCTGAAGGTATCCGCTGACAAGTTGCTACTTTTAAAATGATCGCAGGCTCAAGTTCAATTTTTTTAAAATGCATATGAAATAAGTCATGTTCATGAGCCGCACTTTTAAAATGTTGATTTCGAACTGACCTCGGACACGAAAATTCAACCGGCTTTTACATTTACATGCAGGAAAGGCAATCGCTTTTGATTTTTCTCATTGTCACGCGTTGGTCACGCTCTACGTCCAATTTTTATGTTCTGATTGGTCAAAATTTGACAGGTGAGTTTATGCGGAAAATTTATGCAGCGTCTGGAAACTTGCTTACTGATAGCTGTAGCCTGAGATCATGCCCTCTCCCTATTATCCCTTTTTGTCTCTCACGGGAAGAGGGCATGATACATTTCTTTGTCGGATCACATGTAAAAAAGCCAGGATCTGGACTTTTTTCTGATTGGATAGGAAACAATACGGATGATTTGCCCTGTTCCGATTGGCCAAAATGCCGCCTTCCGTTAGTTGTTGTTGATTTCAGTCTGCATTTTTGCTTGCGTAATGAGCAGTGAATACACACGCCAGTTCGTTATGAAATTTCTGCCGGCTCAGTTTTCTTGAATTTGAAGAATGCCTAATTATAAATAGAGGTTTCATCCATTGAAATATTTTCCATCTCATCGTATATTTAAACAGTTGCAGTGAAACTTCACCGATCATTTGAATGCAATTTGATACCTGCTACAAGTTACAGAAGCGACAAACAGGTTCACTTTTCAAATAATCAATTCATGAATGGAATCTTGACCCGGTTTGGTTTGACTGTAATTCCTCCTTCAGAAATCATGCTGCGAATTATTCTGAGCGATCTTCGCTTTCACAACACCTTTCAGTTCGTGAAATATGGTACTTCAGCCTAATTTTTTTCACTTCTTTCGGCACAGAACGAAGTCAACGAGCTTTAACCAGTAAATTCTTTATTATTTGTAGCTGTTAAATAAAGGTACGGCAGCTCCAGCTAGTAGTATTTCATCACAAAAACAACACATGCATTAAAATTTTTTTTAGGAAGCGCCGTCTGAACATGCATGGACGTACTTAAAAATTTCCTTTCCCTAAAATTGATTTCAAAAAATTCTCCGCGCCAAAATTTGATTCCCGTATGGTAAACGCTTATTGGCTAATAACATGACAGGTCAAGCAGACGTTACATTGTGTAAATTAGGGGGCGGTTGACTGCTTGTTAAATAAATGTATCAGGCGTTATTTTTTTCCCTCTCTAGCCAAAGAAGCAAAAAAAAAAATAATAATAATAATAACGCCTGATCTCAGGTTATGATAGCTGGAGCTGACAGAGTTTTGTGTCATCTTGTGATGTTTTAAACTGCCTTTTTCTACTTGGTGTACAAAATGAAATACAGCTGCTATCAAGATTGTTCTGTAATTCGTGGCTGGTTTGATTATTGCGCTTTTTGTTGACAAATGCACCGCTTGTCAAAGTCATTGGAAATCCGATTTCGGATGGCATCGTTTTCAAAAATGAGCTTACTCACTTGCCCTTGCATCTCGACTGGTAAGCCTGAGCAATTATTGTCTTTGATGTGTTTTTTTTTTTCGGTTTCCTGAAGTTGAGCGTATGGTTTATGCGGCTTAAATTTATACACGAGCAATGAACGAACCTCATAGTATCAGGTTTAAAAAGCCCTTAGACATTTTTTGACCCGCAAATTCAAAGAAAAGGTTCCGAAGATTATTTAGTTATGATTTTGGCTGTAAACAGAAAGCTCTAGCTCTGAGCGATTTTCTTGCCTCGAGTTCATCTTGAAAAAGAGCAAACACCGGGAAGCCGGCTTAAAACATAAATAAGCTCATGCTTACCTGACTCATGATTTTCTGAGACACTTTACTCTCAATACTTCTCTTCGTGAATGAAAATTATTGTCTCTGTACATGTTTCACCGAATTAAATTTATTTCATTGATTGTTAGTAGTCCCTTTCGCAATTTTTATCGCTGCACCGGTTGTTTCCAGTCGAACATAAACATCGCACGCAGGAATACTCAAAACGCCGCGCATAAACATCACTCGCTTTTAAAGATTACACATAACAAAATCATACACAGTTTAATGAATAAAGGGAAATAAAACCTGAACATAACAATTTCTCTATCATGTTGAAGCGTAAATGGTAACTCTATTAATCGCACTGCAAATTTGGTGCCTGTCAAAAGTGAGAACCCGTCCGGCTGGCCGAAAAGTGATTTGGGAATTTTTTTTTTTATCGTTTTCATTAAAAGCCCATAATTATTACCCTGCATATCATATAGGACCAGATTTTTCTAACTGAAAAGTCCCGGCATTATAGAATTCTCTTCATGAAAACGTTTTATAATTCAATGCTATAATTTGTTGTGCAAAGGAAGCGCGTGCTTTGATCGTCGTGGATATTGAATGAGCGCAAATCCTCTTGCAAAATTGTGAAAAACTGCAGAATTATAGGTTTAAATAGGGCAAAAAAGAACAAATTCTGTCCGAGGTCTGTATCATAAAAAAAAAGGGCCTCATAGTTCTGTTTACCTGAGACGTGATGAGAAAAAGTATATTTAAAAGGCTGGTTTACACGCCACCAGATTCGTCGCCAAGATTTACTAGTAAACTAAGGTTGTCGAACACAAAAAATCCGGCCTGATTTTTTATTTTGGCCTCTCTTTTAGACAGAGGAATGCAACCGCAACGTGTAAATTGGCTGCCACCAACGACTATCGTGGCGCGTGTGTTTCTTAAAATTATATTTCGGGGTTGTCCAATTATCCATAGTCTCTCTAACGGAGCAATGTTGGAGAGACTGATGAATGCCACATTATGATGCAACAGCTAATGCAAATACAATACACGAATACGTCTACTTTTTTGCAGGCCTAATCTACTGTGATCGAACATGATTGCTATTTTTCGGTGTACAAATAAGACTATTTAATAACTCGATGTAAAATTTGTTTCACTCTTGGTCAAATTATTTATCTCTAAAATCACTCAGCCTTTGCCTCAAAAGTCAAATGAATGTGCCCTGATCTGTGGATTACAAGTTTATTGTTTGATGTAAATTATGAATTTATCAACGGGAACTTCGCTTTTAGCCCCGGCTAAATCTATATATTAACCAAATAACAAGACATCATTTCTACACGTGAGACTTACGCTTAATTAATGAGTATTGCGTTTACATGACAGTACATACCAGTCCACAACAAGATGTGGCTCGTCTACAGTAATTGCAACAATAGCTAAATTTAGATTTTGAAACCTTTCAGTTTTTAGTACCGTTTTCGACCAAGGCTTCAAGTTCCTAAGAGGACGCCATGTTTGATTTTGCGGAAACACATGCGGAATTCAACCGAAAGTCCGATTTCCGCGCTGATCAAGCATTCTCGTTCCCAGAGCTCCACTGGGTACGCGGGACGGGACTGGGGCGAATGCCCACTTCCGCCTTCATACTTTCGCTCTTTAGGGAAATTTCTTATTAAACCTACTTACGAAGTACGTGCGTGGCTCTTAGTAAGACATACTTCGTTAAAGCAATTGGAATTCCTGGTAAGTAAATGTTATTGCATATATCTATAACTTTTGCCCTTTTCCTCCTTCGATTCATAGTCTTGTAGTTTAATTTTCGTTTCATTTTACCGGCAATATCTTTCATTCTGCTAAGCGAAGTTTAAATAATGGTTCGAATATATCTTGCTCGAATATTTTATACTTAAGTTGGATACGCCTGAATCATAGTTACAAGCATCTCTACGATCAGGACGATCAGTCGAAAATAGTTATTTCATGATAATAGATGCGACCGCTAAACATTTTATAGTGGAACGTTAACTTTGATATAAAACGAACTATAACGAAGTCCCCGGTGTAACGAACGATTTTCTTTAACCTAGTAATAGTAAAATAAATGAAAAAGAACCTCGATGTCACGAAACCTCGTTATACGTACAGCGGCTCCGCCGCCAAATCTCACTTGCCTAGCGGTGACACAATACCGCCAGCTACACAGGCTACAAATTCGTGTAACAACCCGGCTTACAATCATACCAAAACAAGCGTTATTTATATTTAACCCACTTTGTAGTGCTATTTAGAGATCTCTTAATCTATATTTTTACCTCCTTACCTAGTATTACCAAGCCCAGTTTAAAAAAAACATAGTCCGTGGTCCGCATTTTTATACCTAGTCCATGATTTATAGCTTTCTATATATACCTAGCCCGCAGTCGGTAATCCGTAGTCCGCAGAAAATGGTGTGAGTATAGGAGCAGGGAGGGGGTGGGGAAGAAAGGTAGGGAAACGCTTGCAGACAAACCCCCGGATCAGGATTTTGAAAACCTTTCACTTGCCTTGTCATGCCTGACTTCGCGCACCGACATTTGATGCTTTCATCATAAATTGACCAATAAAACTAGTAGTTTCCAGTGGAAAGTGAAGTGGTGCGAGTAAAACATGACAATTCAAATAATTTGCATCAGTTGCAGTTTATTTCGATTGTTGATATTTGACATTAACCGTGTCAAATAACTGTGCATGTAACGCTACACGACACGAAGACGATCGATAAAAACGGAACTTTGAACCAAAATAAGTGTTTATATCAAGCTACATTGTATAAATTAAAAGTCCACGAGAATATTAAAATGAGCGCATTATTTGTTTGAAACCTGTCCACGATAAAGTTAAGAGCAAGCGAGCGTTGGATTGAGTGAAAGAGTGAATTTCCAATGGAGTTCAATATTAAACTGGTTCATAAAGCTTCGCTAGCGTACCAAATCATTTTCAATTTTTGCTTCCGTCGTGTATAAAATGTTTTACTACCAAGGGAAAACAAATCATACATACATAGATCCAAAAATCTCAAATGTAGCACGGAGCCGAGACTTGGGTGTAAGCCAAACGTCGAACTTTTGAATGAGTTTGGATCGTCCAACACGTTCTACGATCCGTCTGCTTCAGACGGATAGATCGTCTCTGGGACAAACGTCGATCTTCACATGCGACGAAATAAATTTTGTATGGTAATGTATATTTAGCCTCGTTCGGGAGAAAATTTATTTAATTGACTGCGAACAGACATACTCCCGTGTTTGTTGCTTCCGTCTTCGTTCGCAAGATAGTTTCGATTCGCGTGCCACCTTATTACAAACTGGAGAAAGTGATAAGAGACTGCACGCAGTACTCTGCTATTGCTGAACGTTTCTGTCCGTTAATAATTTAAAGGTACAATGTAGAATGGAGTGGTTTTTTGGCGAAAAGGAAGCGTTTTCCATATGGGACTTTCTGATTTTGTTGGTGTACGAAGGATCATTTCTTTCCTATTATTATAATAACCGAAGAATTTTCATTCGCCAATAATTATTAAAAATTGCTATATAGTCGTACCAAGATCGAACCACTTCTAAAAATAGCATAACTCAGCTAACCGCAGTTTTTTTTTTTTGCGGGAACGATCTTGAACGGATGATGAACAGCACGAGAGGAACTTGCTCTGAGCACGTGCAAACAGGATCAGTTATTTTGACAATGATAAGGATGGGTGGTTTTACTGGTATTCAAACAGCTGTCTTCATGCTACAACTACCGGTGGAAACCGGTGACAAAAAACTAAATTCCACATACTGCGAAAAAGCTATTAAAAGAAGGGAAAAACCGGCCTGTTGTTTTACCAGCCCTCTCCATGGCCAGAGGTTTTGCAGGAACATCCACATTTCAGTCCCATTTCAGTTTTAGTAACAGCAGGAGTCGATTACAAGTAATCGGCTCCTAGTAACAGAAATGAACAACATGCTATTTTAAGCAAACAGGTTTTACCGACTGGCAGTCTTTTATTATACAATTTGGATCTCGCCTGATACCATTTTCAGATACTTTTATCATTGCAGTACGATTTCTGTGACTCTTTGTAAAGGTTAGTGGGACAGTGAAATTTTCTGAGTATGTAGGTAATTTTCGGGTGTTATGGGGCTAAGACTTTGTTGAGGGGGCCTGAAGCAAGATAAGTAAGTCCACAGACGTGGAAAGAATTTTTATCTTTCCAGTAAGCTAGAAAACTGAGCAGACAAACAACAATCCGTAAAAATGAGCTACAACTTTGAATTTTGAGCAATAAATGGTGCAGACGGTGAAGCATAATAATTGGCGCTGTCGTTACAACTCGTGATTATTATTTTTAGAGTGGCTCAGTTATTTAAAAAAAAAGCCCATTCAACTATGACAATTTTTTTTTACATAACTGTTTTGGTTTTAACGCGATAACTATTATCCGGCAATAATATGAAAAAAAAATCCTATTTTACTGGTGAGGTGGTAAACATTAATTTTTTCCGACTAAGTTAAAGCTTAAATGCTTGTTTTTTGCAAATGTATTTCGATTTTTTTTCTCGCTCTTTACTTTTTCCCTTTGCCTTTCTTTTAATAGCCAGTTTTGTTGCCCACTTTATCGTCTTTCTTTCTCATGATATTTTGGGCCGGCCAAAGGCTTTCTTTGCAGCAAAGGGAGAAATTAAAAATCTGTAAAGAGTACTAGAGTAGCCCCCAAATGTTGCTTGTTTCAGTCTGTAACTCTGTCATTATTGGTCAAAATTTGCTAAATTTGGTTCCCTTAGAAAGCTCTATCCTCTCTGATTTTGCTTATTACCATATTAATAGTTTAAAAGGAAAAGAAAGCATCCCCTTAAGGGCCTCTGAGGGACTATGTCTCCTCAATTTTGAGCATAACAATACTATATCTGAAACATCAGGCATATTTAATGCTAACCTGCGTGGCAGGCGTTAAAAGGGGAAGGGGAAGGGGAATTTGGGCACGCGAGGGAGAAAGAAAAGGAACGCCTGCAAGGACGCCATTGTTTTCTCCATTTTTCATGCTCAGATTCTGAGCGTAAAAATAGTGATTGGTTAGAATTAATTAAATGTCAATCTTCGACTTAATACCTTTTTCCGATTGGTTGAAATCAACATCACGACATTTGAGTAACTAAACATATGTCGTTAGTGAAGCGTGATGAGATTTCTCTACGAGAATTCATCGTTAGAAGGCATCAATTTCAGCTTAAAAGGAGAATAGAAAAAAGCAGTTAAAGAACCGTATGAAGGAAAAGGCCTGTCAGCAGATGAGTTTTACTGACTGGTTCGGAAAAGTATCATCTCCCAACGGCTTGTCGGTTTTACTCGCCAGAAGAAAGAAAGGAAAAATCATGCTGCCTGTGTGCTTGTTATCTGATGTTTGATCGGCGTTATCAACGGCAATATAATTGAAGACGAAGCGATCTATAGCCAGTTCTATAGCCTTCCCGCAGACGTCCTTTGGGGTTCGTTCGTCACGCATTCATTATGAATGCGTGACGAACGAACCCCAAAGGACGACTGCGTGGAGGCTAAGCGATCTATAACTTTTGGCGATTTTTGGCTAAGGACTTCTTCTTGCCGGTTATAAACCATGGTTATAAAACCGCCAGGAACTTACTTTAACAAAAAATTGTTGCCTTCTTGCAGATCTTCGAAGTTCAGCTCTTCTTTCCCCGCCACCAGCGTTTTTTGTGTGCTCCGCTGGATCCAATTCGTCCTGATAGAAATTCAAAGAGTGCGTGACGGCAAAGTGTCTTAATTTTTCTTAGACAAACATTGCATTGAAAGTTACGAAGAGCCGTTACATTTCTTATTAAATAGTTTTCCAGCCCGATTCCTTCAGCAACAACTTGAATAGATTTATGCTAGATTTTATGTACCTGGGCACGCGTCGTTGCAACTTTCAAGATTCCTTCAGTGGACGACCGCATTTGAACTTTTTTTATAGTACCTTTACTTTATATTAGATTTCTTGTTTTAGGAAAACAAAAGAAAAACATTGCGAGAAATACGACTATAAAAGGTACGTGCATCGCGGCCAGACTTATTTGACAAAAATAAGAATCTTTATTAGCAAAACCAGGGCTGGGAAAACTGTGATGGTCAGATTTTGTAGCTTTCATTGTATGCCAGTGTGGGTCTTGTGATCTCTGGCAATGATTTAATTTCTCTAGAATCGAGGCCCTTGAATTTTCGTGTATTTATACACGCGTATAGCCTGCGACCGCAGACGTATTTCCGGTCGTCGCTTGCGCGTACTAAATCAATTCAGAAACAAGAAGACGCTTTTGAAGTGTACACTTCGGCGTCGTGGAAAGACGGTCCTGGATTCTTTTCGATATCATAACAAAGCTTCAATTTGTTACAAATGACCTTGTGGCTTAAACTTATATAGTCCCTTTTTAGAAAACTACGTGTTCACAGGCGTTAATACTTCCTTAAAATCTTATTTCCATACTTCATTGCAATTCTCTTCTTTCGTACTCAGACAACAAATACACCTTTCCTCGTTTAGGAACCCGTTTGTTACTCCCCTTTGAAACAAACTCACATTCTTTCCTTTATACGTATTACCTCTTTAAACCAGAATTTGCACTGTTTATATAACAATAAATTTTTGACGACACTGGGGTATTTTCCCGAAAATTCCCTTACTTTTCTCTTTTTGTGTAAGAGACGTCATAACTTCTTCACCGGAAGTCTGCTTGGAGCATGTCCGCATCGCTGTAAGAGAATTTGATCATCGTTTCCGTCGTGAAAATGCGCATAACGAGATCTCAGTTCAACTGCCTTTATTTCCTCTACAACAACAGTTTCCTTATTACAGTTAACTCTACACGTTCTCCAGCAACGTAACTAACATCAGAACACTCCTTTACAAAACTTGCTGATAGTGCACAATCTCCATACTGAGGATAATTCATGTACAACACCGCAACATAAATTAGTACATGAAAAACCTTAACACGCAATACAAAAGCAATAATGAAAACACCTACTTTTCGAAACAAAACCAAAAGAAGAGCAAGGATAATGATTCCTATCACAACCTTTACGAAACGACGATAACTGCGTTCTTCTTCCTCTTGTTGACAATCTATCGGTTGGTCTACACACAACACAAACGACTGCACCTCTTTCTCTTTCGAATTACTGTTGCTGCAATCTTCTTCAGTTGTCCAAATCCCTTCACTCTTAAACGTTATACACACTCCTTTTGCAAAACGTTTCTCCATGTAACTTGTGTAATCTTCACTTTGTACAAACTGGTGTCGTCTATTTAAGCATAATGTCTTTGACTGTCTAAATAGTTTCCTTTCATTAACTTTAAGTTCGCGGACCTGCCCATTCTGAAAACGCCTTATTTCCTCTTTTGCTGTGGGCCTACCGCGAACGGTGTGTGTATTTGTACGTGAAGGCGCCATATAACGCAACATACGTATTTCAACAAAATATTCACTACTTCCTCTTCTTAAATAGTCGCGAATTTCATCCTAACTTTCCAAATCACTCGGATCAAAAATCTTCCAACTCTTCCCTAATTGGCTTGTCAATTTCGGACTACTAATGAAAAAATAAAATCACAGAACGAGCAAATTCAGGTAACAAGTCAGAAAAAAATACCCTTCAAATTGCCTATCTTTGATTGGTGGATTTAAATCCTCTGTTTATCATCTCTTCTTGCCACAGCTGCAATAACATAAACAAACTATTTGTGAGGTACGCACGTAAACACGAACTGAACGCTTTTCTCTTTTAATAAGAACTGACATTTCCAAATTTGTATCGGTAAATGTATTTACTCCTATAAAAAACAATTTGTACAAAATCACGTTTCAGTAACGCCAAAACTCCACTTCCGGTTTCACTCAGTTTCCTAAAAGCCAATGGAAATATATCCCTCGCAAAACATTAACTTGCTGCTCCTAAAAGTTAAAAAAAATTAAACCCACAAGTCACCGATCTTTGACTTTTTTGGCTACAGTTTCGTCTCCCTCATCTTACGACCGCGCGAGCCAAAAATAGGATTTCTTTCTTTCTTAGATAAACTATGTAAACAACTAATAATAATAATAATAATAATAACTTTATTAATCTCCTTAAAAAAGGCTTTTCAGCTTAATTTACAATGTCAAATATCTAAAACTTAGTTTTCCAAAAATACGCTTAAAAAATGCTGTTTTATTTTAACCTTAAATACATCTAAATTAGTGATAGACTGAAACTCGTCTGGGAGACTATTCCACAGCCTTTGGCCTCTGAAGGTAAACGCGCGCTGACCTGCAGCCGTCCTACAGAGTGGTATATGTAGGCGGTCCCTATTCCTAGTGTTGCAGTTGTGCACTTCCGATCTGGTTTTAAACTTCTGACAAAGATATGGAGGTGCAAGTCCATTTAAGCATTTAAATACCATGGTAGCATCCCTAACCTCAAGTTGTTTAACAATTGGCAGCCACTGTAACTGCTTAAGAATAGGTGTAACATGATCAAATTTCCTCGTTCCAGAAACTATCCGGGCTGCAAAATTTTGCACTGTCTGTAATAGCTCGATGTTTTTCTTGGTGGTATTAGCCCATACTGATGAACAGTACAATAATTTACTGAATACGAGAGAATTAATTATAGTAATCAACGTACGCCTATCAAACAGGTATTTTACGCGATTTATTTGACAAAGGCTACCTATACATTTCGAAGTTAATTGAGTTATATGTTCGTCGTACGTTAAATTACAGTCCATTGTAACCCCCAGGTTTTTCGCAGACTTAGATGATGTAATCTCCTTGCTGAGTAGTGTAATGCTTAGATCATCTGGTATCTTCATCAGCAACTGCGGAGTCCCCAGAACCAGAAGTTTTGTTTTTTCCGGGTTAATGAGTAGACTGTTTTTACAACACCATGTGGCTATGTTCCTAAGATCTTCTGTCAGCTGAGCTGCGGCTAAGGTGGCATCACGTACAGGAAATGAGAGGTATAACTGTGAGTCATCAACATAGCACTCTAACGACCCTACCTTAGGTACAGATGGTAGATCGTTGATGTAGATATTAAACAATGCTGGGCCCAAAATTGATCCTTGTGGTACACCATACGAGACTAGGCGGGGTTCAGATGTTTCGAGCTTATCTCGAGATATCTCAAAAAAACTTCCGCTCTAACTTTAGCAACGAACTGCAAGTTAACGATATTCCTGAGCGTCGCAAAACCTTAATACTTCGCGCACCGCCTCAAATATTTATTGAAGCCAACTCTAAACAAAAAGGATTGTTTATGATCAATTGTATATTTTTTTGCGCAATGAAGAAATCATTTCTACACATCAATTGGGCTTTCGCTCTTTACACTCAACTGTAACTGCTCTCCTTAAAGTTACTGATAACTGGGCCTTTAATATCGATCGTGGTAATGTTAATGCTGTGGTTTTTCTTGATTTAAAAAAGGCATTTGACACTGTTGACCATGATATCCTTTTATCTAATATGAACCTTTACGGAATACAAGGAATTGCTCTCGATTGGTTTAGATCGTATTTGACAAATTGTACACAACGATGTCTCGTTCATGGTTCCCTTTCTAGAATCTGTTCACTTAAATGCGGGGTACCTCAGGGAACAATTCTTGGTCCCCTTTTATTTCTTATTTTGTATCAACGATTTGCCAAACTGCCTAACTTCATGCCAGCCTAGGATGTATGCTGATGACACACACATCACTTATGCAGATGTTGATGTGAATTCAATACGGTTAAATTTGAATCACGATTTAGGTAATCTAAACAAATGGCTTATTTCTAACAAACTTACTTTGATCACTGCTAAAACTGAATTTATGCTTATTGGATCAAGACAAAAATTGAGTACTTTATCAGCCAACCCGAGCTCTCGATTGATAATGTTTCTATAGAAAAAGTTACCTGTGTAAAATCGCTTGGAATATTTATTGATGAAAATCTACGGTGGCAAACGCAGGGATAGGAGCAATTAAAAGAATTAGAGATTTTGTTCCAACGCCCACTCTCCATTGTATACAGCTATTTCAGGAAAGGTTGTCGGAAAAGGTGCACGCGACAATCCCGAAAGGTATTGCGGGTGGTTTTGAGTTCACTGTTCTTTAAAGAAATTTGAAAGAATGGCACGAGAGGCCATGGACTTATGTTTGCGAGTGCTAAAGGAAAGCAACAAAAGTAGTTTCGACAGCTGCAGTGTCAGGAACAGTGTATTGATCATAACCCATATTACCTTTCGGGATTGTCACCTGCGCATTTTTTCCGACAACCTTTCTCGAAATAGCTGTACACAATGCTCTCATTCAATCTCAATTCGATTATTGTAATATTGCCTGGGGTAATTGAGGAAAAACTTTGTTTGATAGGCTACAAAATCTTCAGAACCGTGCTGCTCGGGTTGTAACCTTTTCTAGATATGATGCTGATGCCAACCGCTTATTTAGACAACTTAAAGACTTGAGCACTCAGTTTAAATACAAAAAGTTCTAATGGTTTGCAAGTCTTTAAATGATCTTGTTCCAGGATATTTATCCTCTAAATTTGTTAAACGATATGAAACGCGCTATTCCTTAAGGGACTCTGTTAACAAACTAATTGTCCCGTTCCCGCGAACTAACCTCATGAAGAACAGCTTCAGTTTTAGCGGAGCAGTTCTCTTAGCTGGAACAGCCTGCCCTGTGATATGAGAGAGGCTAAATCTTTAAGTCAATTTCAACGATTGGCTCATATGAATTTCTGATTTTTTAAGTACTGTGTACACGGCGTTCATGAAAAACAGGTCTTAGGTTAGGTTAGTTGTAGATAGTTTTTCATATTGTGTAGGGTAGTTAGGTTTATTAAAAATTTTTTTTATACTCCTGATGAATTTTACCGTGTTTAAATAAAGAATTATTCTATTCTATTCTATTCTAAAAATAAGAAGGGGGCGGCCTTTAGTCACCGTGGCGCAATCGTTAGAGCGGCTCATCTGATCTGACGAGTTACATGTGAGTTGGTTCAAACCCTAGCATAATAAGAAATAATAATTATTTCTTCTTTATTTATTCCTCATAATTATTTCTTTCCCTGGAAGAATACATAAAACAACTCGAAAATACCTCGAACTAATGCCGAAGCAACTTCGAGACATTCGGATCAGTCCCGAAGTTGCAACTTTGGAGCATTCGTGAGCTGCACGAATCCTTAACTTCGCCCTCCGCCGAAGTAACAAGTAAAAAGTATGGACGTCAATAACGTAGGAAGTAAAAAACCTTTAGCGAATAAATCCTGTTTCGCGTAGAATTAATCGCCTCCTCATTTCTCGATCTAATCTCCAAGCAGAGCGAGATGGACTGACGCTGTAAGCGCGTTCTTGTTTCAAACGAAATGAAACTTGCTTTGTCTACAATGGTTGAGACTTCCATTTCCGAACGTTCAATAGGCCATTTTCACGGTGACGATGTTTGACTACAACTACCAGAATTCATGTCGTCTTTACTTTCTTATTTAAATTTGTCAATTCCACTGAGGTGTAAAGAACAATAGCCTTAATTAGCAAACTGAAGGATTCTGGTAATTGTAGTAAAATGACGTCATCATGCAATTGTCCTATTGTGTTAGAAAGGCAAAAGTTTTGGGTGAGTTCGATTATGTTCGATTACCGAACCTAATCGAAGTCAATCGAACGACTGGAGTACCACTACGACTGGGTTCGATTACCGAACGTTCGATTGATCACGCCGGGAAATCACTATCAAAGGCTTTTAGTACGAAGTCTACGTAGCAGATATGTTCATTTTACGAAAGAAAAAAGTGCTATTTCAGTCTGGCACAAATAGGCGCATTCTAGTGAAACAAATACCATAGTTTTATGGGTAGCGCTGAACAACGTAATTACTTGAGTCTGTGAGAAAATCTCCGCTCCTCTCTATCAGAGACTTCTCCCCCTCCCCCCTGGAATTACACGCATAATGCTCGATCATGATATGTTCATTTTTGCAATATCCTTGCTGCTCAAGACATCAGCAGCTCTGAGGGTCAAATGAGGTGCACACGGGACCTGTGCAACATTGTGTACCTTCCTTAAAACTTAGAGTGAGAAGGACACCTGATCGCGGGTTACCTTAACAACAGCAGTTCCGTTTATTAAAATCCCAGGAGATCCTTTTTTATCTCGTGAATCTATTCACGAGGTTATAGGGAGCACTCAAGGTTGGTTGGTTTGTTGGTTGGTCGAGTGGTGTTATTGTACGCAAATGAGCCTCGTGATGAGGAGGCGGTTTATTTCGAGCGGTGACTTCGATGGAGCCTCTTTGGTTTTGTCACGTTACATGCTCAGCCATGCGCATGTCAAAACCTTGTCAAAGTTTATTACGCATTTAAAAATGACAAATTATTTGAAAAGAGTAACATATAAATAGACCACACAAAGATATCCAAAACGATCATATCTGAATTTTCCAGTGACATGTTTTATTTGTTTCTCTTTTGGTTTGAGCTGTTCGGCAGCTGTCGAGCTTTCCTCTGACACTGATACATCACCAACATCAACTTTGCTACTTGGAGTAACATTCAAGAATTCTTTTTCCTTTGAAAAGCTTAATCTTAGAAAATAAATACGACTTTTCTCTCCACCTGGTATCTTCAGATCATTAGAGTTAGCTCTTCCAGCCATTTTTACGTAAAACAAGAGCGCGCTTACAGCGGCATTCAGGTCTCGCCTGCTTGGAGATTAGATCCAGAAATAAGGAGGCTATCAATTCTACAAGAAACATGATTTACTCGCTAAAGGTTTTTTACTTCCTACTTTATCGACGTCGATACTTTTTATTTGTTTCTGAATTGATTTAGTACGCGTGTTAGCGACGACCAAAGATACCTCTGCCGTCGCAGGCTATACACGTGTATAAATACACGAAAATTCAAGGGTCTCGATTCCAGAGAAATTACATCATTGCCAGAGATCGAAAAAGTGATTTACATGGCACGTCATTTCAATCATCGCCGAAAATAAATCGCATGCTCATCACAAGACTCATTTGCATACCGTGAAAGTTTACAACACCCGACCATCGCAATTTTGCTAATTAAGATTCTTTTTTTTTTCGACCACTCAGCAGTGTTCACTTGCTCCAAAGCAACCAACGCTTTCAAGCGATAGAATTCGTGCACCGACACAAATCTTTCCTAAGCTTCCTTCACAAAACATGCGTGGCTTCGATCACGCAACGATTCTTAGTCCCAGTTTCCACGGTCTCCGCAAGGAATGCCTGGCACAATGACCTGCCTTTTATGTCCCAAAAAACGACTAAAAATTCCGGGGGATATTTCCAGAAAAATTGGAAGGGGGTGTGCGGCACGCTTCCTGAAACCCTTACCCTATTTCAGACCAAAATCTGTGATTTTCCCTACCCTATTTCAGACCTGAAGCCCTGGAGCCCGGCGCGTGACCGGAGCGCGTGACAAGCTGTTACGGCTCGTACACGGTAGTTGGCGTAAACATTAAAAGGGAAATGGTCTTATCGCCAAATGATGAAGAAGTAGCTAATTCTTCTAAAAAGCATACCCATTTCAAGACTAGAGTGCACAAACCATACCCTATTTCAGACCAAAATGGTCGAAATTGATACCCTATTTCAGACCAAAACGGCTAAAAAAAAACATACCCTTTAACGCGGCACATACCTGTATAGCCTATATAAGGGACTACCCCCCCGGGGCGAAAAACGCGTTGCTGATTATGAGCCTCGCTGCTTACGCAGCGAGACTAATAACCAAAGAGAGCCAAAGAGTGGTCGCGCCTCTGATTCTGCGGGTTTGCGAACGAGGAAGCTTATATCATACGCCACGCATACGCATTTAAAAAAAAGAATTTTTGTACCTAGTCTCCTACCAATATTTTGGAAGGTAGTTAAGATTGATTATAGTTTAGTAGCTTCACGAAAAATAAACTAGGCATTTCACGTTTCAAGGAAAATACAGTGACCAAACCAGTGGAAAGTACGCTCTCACCAAACACAGAAAGTTATCAAAAGCTCCTGTCATCCAGCTCGTGATTACTTAACGCTTTAAAAAGTTTTGAAAGTGTCACTGAACAGCATCTTGCTAACAAAAGTCTGTGACGTACCAAGGCAAGAATTTGCTCGCGATCTATGTGTATCTGTCCGTGTGTAATCAGTCGTGCATGTTTTCATGTATTTGTAAGCAGAGCAAGAGAGTTAAAACTTGACCGGGACCACCCGTACAAGGCGTACATTCCTTTTTTCGTATTACTCTTGAGTACGTGAAGTTAACGTTGCACCCGTTGCAGGACGGTACAAGCTCAGATACCCCGGCAACAGTAAACGTTATAATATTTTTGCAGTCTAAAAACAGAAGGTACATAAAATCTGAATCTGACTTTCATTACTCCTAAATATTGAATTTCGGCTTATAACCTTAAAATTGGGTCACAAAATGTATAGATTCAGGTGGCAAACTCTCTGACTATGGTAGCTGAGTCAAAACTTAATACTGAGCAGTTTATCTATAGATCAATTTCACTGTCACGCGACAAAAAAGTAAATTGGAAACCGTCCAGTGGAAGAAGCCAAGAAAATGAATGTTATAAAAGACTAATATATAAACAATTTGTCCAAGTCTCAGGTCTTTGTAGCCCACAGTTTATGAGTTATTTGCCGAAACGTTTCACGCACCTTTGTAGAGCTTTGTATGGAGACGCCATATTGGTTTACCGTTTTGATGCATCAATATGGCCGCCGGAAATCAACAAAAACATCTGAAGTTCACTTTTTTATAGAAGCTGTTTCTTTTCACTCGACAACTAGCATACGTGCGCATAAACATATCTTCTAATACTTGAAATGGTTGTACTGCTGAAAATCAAGAGGAGAGACTTTTTTCAACGATACGGTATTCCTATTTTGGTGTCACGCACTGTGAAAACTCGGAAGTTCAAATTGCTGTATTTTCGAAATGAAACATGCTACGAGAATGGAAACTTGTACAGCGATTTACTTTTTGCTTTATCTTCAACCTAGTGTAAATAAGAATTCCGAAACGTCACTATTTTGACTTTGCAATTTGATGATGTCATCGTGAAAACCATCTATAAGTTCTACTACCATGAAAATTTTTTTAAAAACCTTCTCAAGACACAGCTACCCTTAGCTGACTGGAGACCGCCCCTTCCCTGCCACCCTAACACAAACATCTCGTAAAATGTTACTTTTTAAACAGGTCAACACAAAAAAACTTCAATCGATTCACGAGTTGGCTCATAGAGCCCTTTGATATTTAAAGCCAGAGCACTGGATTCAAATTACTCCAACCAAAAGTTTTAAAAGTACATCTCACCTACCAAAGAGCCAGTTGAGTTGAACCAGGGTTGACACCGCCCCCCCCCCCCCCCCCCCCCCCCCCCCCCCCCCCCCCCCCCCCCCCTTCCGACCACCCCCCCCCCCGGGGTGCCTGAGCGGACATCCCCCCCCCCAACCGCCGCCCCGGCGCGGGGCGGGGCGGGGGGGGGGGGGGCGGTTCCCCCCACGATCGTATTCCAACAACTGTCCACTCAGCATCACTAGAGCCCGCCCCTTCCCTGCCACCCTAACCCAAAATTCTCGTAAAATTTTACTTTTTAAACAGGTCAACACAAAAAAACTTCAATCGATTCACGATTTGGCTCATAGAGCCCTTTGATATTTAAAGCCAGAGCACTGGATTCAAATTACTCCAACCAAAAGTTTTAAAAGTAAATCTCACCTACCAAAGAGCCAGTTGAGTTGAACCAGGGTTGACACCGCCCCCCCCCCCCACCCCCCTCGTTCACAGGGCTTCTCCCGTTTTCTAAGGGAAAACCCCTGGGGACGAGGTTAGCTGAAATCCTCCTCCCGACGACAGAGCTGCGCATGGGCAGTGACGGGTGAGGCCTGGGGTCCAAATTCTCACATTTTGGAAAATCCAAGTGATATCACGGACATACGTAGTACGTTATTCAGCCCTGTCCACTTAACCTAGCGACTGGGTACGAGTCTGACCCGGCAGACCTTTCTGTCCTCCCCGACGGTAGCTTGTGTACAGACCTCCCTTCCCTCCGATAAAATCGGAGAATGGCCCCTTTTCCAATTTTTCTCGAGGGGAGGTGGGGTCTGTACACAAGCTACCCGGACGGGTCCTCTCCGATTCTCTGACGAGGCGAACAGCATTGTGGGATAGGGTTTTTTCCCTTTGCCTTTGAAAAGACCTTTCAGTTACGTTTTTTCTCCTTCCAGGGTGGACTAACAATGTCGACTCGTTCTTTTCGTCGAGAAGAACAGTCTGCTTTTGCACGGGAAGCTTCACTTGACCCAAGCTCTGTGAGTTTCTTCACGACAGAACTCTTGTCAAATTATGACGAACCAAGATCAGAGGGATACGATGAGTACTTCGATCCGCCTCTTGAAAGTAAATATGAATGTCCAATTTGTCTTCTTGGCCTGCGAGAGCCGGTGCAGACAAGCTGCGGCCATAGATTCTGCAGAGGTTGTATTCTGCGTTCGATAAGGTGAGGCGGTAACAAAAAGTAGTTGGTAGAATATCCTGTGTGATTTCTGTGGCTGTCGTTTAAAAATGCATATTTATATTACTCTTTTTTGTGCTTTTAATAAATTATATAGAAGGACTATATTTTAATTTCTGTTAACTGTAATAGAGAGTTTTGGTGCCTGTTTCCAGATTAACTGTCTGGTTACATCCACTGTAAAGGCCTAAGCATTTTCAATGTAGGATTGTTTAAATTTGAACTGAGACTCAGCGTTTCTGGACAGGGACTCGTGATTGTTCACAAGATCAGTACCAGAACTCACCATAGATTTTTTTAACAAAATCACAGTAGTCACATCTTTCGGATCTCTCATAATAAACCTTTGTTATAACATGGATATATGTATATGGTTTTACATGTATGGCCAGCTTAAAGCAAAGTGAAAGCTGCACGTCAGCACTAATCAGAAATTTGAAGTCATTTTTGTTTGTGCTATGTCAATGATGAGGACTCAACATCAATTCCACAGCACTAAACTGTGTCGAACTCTACCACATTGCCAACAAAATCCTGAAAAGTAGTCACCATAATTGACAATAAGATGTTATGCATTAGCATTTACATGTACACCACCACCCAAAAGTAAGTTGGCGGTCTTGACTCAATCCTCAAAAGTTGAAACTCAAATGAATTGAGTTTCAAGACAAGAATCAATTGAGTCTCATTTTGGGTTTTGAGTTTCATGAAAACAGTTTCTTACAGGCCAGCCCTATATTAAGTGTTAACTGTCACTCTCTTGAAAGATACATGTACCCAAGTCACTGTCTTAATCTTACATGTAGTTAACAAATAGATTCTATGTTGCCGTGCGTCTGTTCAGTATTAGATCACAGATGACATCAAGATGTGGTAAAAACAATGAAGTGGCACACAAGCCACAGGCGAGTGTGTCACTGATGTTTTTACCACATTTTGACGTCCTCTGTGATCTATTACTGAACAGACCCACGGCAACATGGAATCTATTTCTTTTTTAAACAATGATCAGAAAAGAAAAAAGACTGATACACATACCTGCTTCGTACCGCTTGACTGTTTGAGGATTTGTGCTAGTTTAGGCGTATTTTAAGTCCCAAGCGCTACTTTTTGTCTCTGCTTCTTCTTTTGTTCTTTATCTTATTGTATACAGTTTCTTCGAAAAGGTTTTCAACGTCTTTTCTTGCTCAAAGCAGATTAATGGCGAAAACATTTTGCAAAACGGCGAGTCTCTCAAAGCGATGAAACATGATGGCAGCTGTTGTGAAGATTTCTTGTAGTTTAGGCATTCTAAAGTAGTCAAGACCTCTTTTTGTCCCCGTTTCTTCATTTTTCTTTCTTGTAAATAGCTTCTGTTGAACTTTTTTTGAGGATTTCACTTGCTTTAATTCGAAATAATCTCACAAACATTTTCAAGACCGCACGCCATGTTGAACAAAACAAGGAAAACAAGTTTTTGCGTGACATCATCCATGTATCTGTACTCTGATAGATCATGGGCAATGACTAATCACAATGCTCGTAGCATTCACAACGTTGTATAAATGTAGATAGATAATGGTTTGGACCCAGTTCTTCTCAAGTCACCATATGTCTGCATCACTATATTATTGTTACTATCTTGTAATATGGAGTGTAACTTTCAATGTACATGTACAGGACTATCATTGTTAACTTTGACTGATGATTTACATTGTAATTGGCAGCCTGTGCAGATTGGTCATCTTCATAATTACTGCGAGTTCAAAGAATATAAAGAAGTATTGGTTAGAAAACATTCTGGGTCTTAGATTTATGTTTTTTAATACTCTTGACATTTCATTACTTAGGTTTAAAAACTAGTTTGCAATTCTAAAAAATTTCAGTCCTTAACAAAAGTATAGTAGTTCACATGATTAGAATAAGTGATCGTAAAAAGATTTTTTTATTGCTTTGTGGGTCTAAAAGGTTATCTTGACTCTGGAACAACAATCCCTATTTTTCATATTATTTGTTAGTGTTGATAGTTTGCCCAGGCCTTCTGTGTTTATAAGTCAAAGTGAATTGAAACTAATGGACAATTTTTATTTAACCTTTCATGCACACATTTCCCATTTCTATTGCATCATTGCAGGAAAAGGATATCTGTATGCAACTAAAAGTGTAAATAACGACATCCATTCACATTTTGGCTTTTCTGTATTCCCTATTCTGAAGGTCACGTGGACACATTTTACTGAAACAAACACATGTCAGTGCCTGTTGTTACTTTGGATTTTCTGCTTATTCTTGCATCTTGCACATTTGCCATTAATAATGTTTGACACTTTTGAAACTGAAAGCCTTTGGTTTTTCTTTTTGAAGGTGTAAACTAACACTTTCGAGTTATTATTTGTTCCGATCTATAAGCCCAATCTTCCCTATAAATCTTACATTAATTAGCACTTGCATTCAAGTCTCTGTGGCTACAGCTCATCGATTATTTTGGAAATGCTTTGGCTAGTTTACAATAGATAAATTAGTCCAACATTAGCATCCTACATGTATGCAGATGCTTTCTTGACTCATCATGCACCTTTTCATTTAGGAGAATTATTGTGTGACAGGTTAAAAAATGTCTGTGAAGAAGCCGATATGCATATCCCAAAGACGAGCCTTAATGTGTCAAGGTTTTCGTTGCTTAAGATAGTTTAAAACAGGACTTAAAAAATAATTAATAATTAATTATTGTGTGATTTCAAGCATTTATTTTCGTAGAGTGACAGCAAACCTACACTAATTTTGTAGTCTATATGTTTTTAAAAAGACCCTTTTCAGATGGAAAAAAAAAACCATTTTTACCAACCAACAAAACAATACATCATCATAGTTACATGTACCAGTGAAGATTATCTAAGACATTAGATAGTGAGAGCCAATTTACTTGTTCCAAAAATAATGAAATTTAGGCAAGAATAAAATTAATCTAGTAATGCCAATATACTTTAATCATCTTATAAAATCAATTGTTTATCTTGAATTTATTTTGTAATATTGAGGTGGTTTCTACTGAAATAAAAAACTTGCACAGATTGAGCTAGAAACTAATCAGTAATTAACACAACAGCTTTTTATTGAATGTTGTGAATCAAAAGTGCAAATTATTGTTTTAAATGCTTGGCAGGCAATAATTTTAGTGCCACTTGGCTTTGTTACATATTACAGTTTGATTGTTATCAATGGAAAGCATCAGAAAAAGTCTTAAGAATGTGCTTTTTGGTGCTTATGTTCACGTAAAAAGTCTCTCTTTATGTGAAACTATACATATTAAAATAATTCATTTGCATTATCATTGGCATTCTTTAAAAACAATTTTAGTCCTATACTAGAAACCTCTATTTAATGCATGACTGGTCACAGAGACATGTTTGATCAGCATCATTTGGCTTCGTTTCTTTCAACATACATGTATAGTGGATATGCTATGTGCACTGTATGACACTGTAGCATCCTTTTAAAAGGGGAAAGTTGTAGGACTAAATGACTTGTTTGAGACAAAATAACTATATTGTTAGTGAAAGTGTATGACATTGCTAAGAGAACAATACTCGGCCTGATCTTATTTATCGTTGTATAAATGACATCTCTACATACATAACATCAACAGTGAAAATCTACGCTGATGACACCAAAATCTATCACGCGATCAATGAGCCTGAAAAGGATACATGATGTATATCAGCCTTGCAGCTTGACCTGAATAGATTAAGCAAGTGTTCTAACAAGTGGCAGTTGCGCTTGAATCGTGAAAAATGTGAAGTCATGCGTGCAACGCACAGGAGGGACAGATTTAAGCCAAGTTACTCTCTAGGTGTGCAACTAAAATCTGTTAAAAGTGTTAAGGACCTGGTAAACTACGATCTATCTTGGGGTAAACATGTCTCCTACATAGTAAACAAGGCGAAGAAAGTGTTAGGTGTAATCAAGCGATCACTCAGAAACGACAGTCGGCTTGCGTTTTCTTGCCTCTTCAAGTCATTGGTAAGACCTATACTCAAAATATGCCACCCCGGTCTGGAGCCCTTACCAAATAAAGGATATTGAATCCTTGGAAAAAGTCCAAAGAAGATCATCACCGTTGGCCCTTGAAGCAAAAGCGTGGAGAAATGAACTATAAAGACTGAGTTGGCAAACTCTGGACAAACAGAGAGTTCTTACATGTATCTCTAGGACAGTGCTACAACAGCCTTCCTTTTCCGGACTATTTTGAGCTTACCAAGTGTAATCGAACTAGAGCCAAGCATGATTATAAGCCCTATGTAAAATTTGCCATCCTAAACTGCTACAAATATTCTTTTTTTGTACGGATCGTTAATGTGTGGAATAACTTGCCTAAAGATGTTGTACACGCAGGATCGCTGACTTTATTTCGCAACAGATTAAGGATTATTTTATATGAATATTAATTTATACAGTTGTAAATAGTTTCAATTATGATATGCAAATAATTTTTTTGATTCTAATGTAGTTTTTAGTTTTTTAGATTTTTTCTCTGTATGGAATGTTTTAAATTCTAGATTTTACATTTTTTCGCTTTTACTTTGGGGAGTCTTTTATATAGGGATAGCCTCTAGATGTAAAGTAAAATAAATAAAAAGATAAAGTATTGTTGATACCTCTTACTAACCTACAATGTTCGTGTAGATAGGTTTTGTGGTTGAAAAGAATGATATACTGCAGGGGTTGAGAAGTTTGAATTATGTTTTAGAGTATAATAGGCAACAGTTTTAAACAGTTCTCATAGGCATTCAAGTAAAAATCTAGACCCTGCTTCATGGCAGAAAAGTTGGTTGTGGTGGGTAATGTGACGAATATTATATTGAAAACCCTGTTTGTCAAATTACAGGAAGTAGTTTCATGAGAGAGTAGCTATCAGCACTTTGCAGGTGTCTATATATTTCAAACATGATTATAATTTGTCACCTTGACAGACTGTCCTTTCCTTGTACTATTTTTAGGGATGCTGGTCCCAAGTGCCCTGTGGATAATGAACGTTTAAATGAGTCACAGGTAATTATTGATAACGTCAGTAAGCACTTTTAAAAACATTAACAATAAAATAGTGAGAAACTCCGTAGAGAACTTTGCTTCATGTGCTTGCTTGAAAAAGCACTTTTATTTAACAATTAATGAATGAGGCTGAGTATCTTATGAAAAATTATGGAGATCGAGGAGGGTGTTATCTGTCTAGGCCGTAGGCCGAGGCGGATAACACCCTCGGAGATCTCCATAATTCTTCATATGATACGAAAGCCGAATTCAATAATTGTTTTATTATTCATCCAAAATAATTCCTAGTTTAAAAACATGGCTAAAACATGCTTACCTCCATTGATCCATCGATGTTAAGTTCATCTTCGATAGTGCGCGTTTAGGTTTGTCCAGCTCCGCAAATATTCTCCAAATAGCAGATGTCGCCCTTCGAGTTGTCTTCTTGCTGTTCTTGCCATGTTTTTAGTTATTTTTTCGCCTAGTTCTCACTCTTGAAACGAGTGAAATGTCCGCCATTTTTCAAGTTCACAAGCAAAACAACTCAACCTTGTCCCCAGGTCTTCTCGGTTAACGGTGCCTTAACCTGCTCGAACGCTGCATTTTTGACGTCATTTCCTTGTTAAACACAAAATTCTTCCAAATTTGGGGTATCAGAAACTGGTTATGGTGAATTATGCGTGTGCTTTTAGCCAATCAGAATCGGGGAAATATTTTGAATGAATAATAATAACAATTAACATAAAATTATCTGTGATTAACTTGACATGCACATGAATTATTATTCAGATCAGCCTTGCTGGCTAATTAGCATAATTGAGTAGTGACTTTGAATTGACTTTGATTACAACAATCCACTGCCTATAGAGGGTTCCATTTTTCAGATACCCACACTGTACATCGCTGTTACATTGCAAATATGCCTTATAGCTTTTTTTAAAAATAATTGCCAAGCATAGTTTGGATCTGTCATGGCCTTTTCTTGGGTGTTGTGGAGATCTTGTAAGGAAAGGTGCTCTTTCAACAAGTATTGTTGCCAGACTACAAACACCTGTGAAAAACTCCGAAATAAATTTAAGACCAGTAGTAGAAGTACAAATTATGTATCTACTAACATGTGGCAGTAAATAAAGTTATTGTCAGACATTAATGTCATGGCGCAGACATTTATGATTTATACATGTATAAGTGGCCCTTGGAATCTTAATGTGTTTTAATTTTAAGAAAAAGCCAATCAGGTGTGAAATTGTAGTAACCTCAAGTAGCAGCATTATGCAGCACTTTTTTTTGTTTGTAATGTTTGTTTGAGGTTTTGCATTTTTGTTTGTGTGTGTCCATATCTCATGATCAACACTTTTTGTGTATTTCCATAACATTGCAGGTTATGATTTGCTCATTTTTTTGCAGCTACAGTGCATGCTTAAGCACTTGGCTGAATGCAATGAAATAAAGATAATTTTTTTCCCACACTTCAGATGTTCTTCTGTTTTTTATTATTTTAGTCTCCACAAATATCAGAAAATCTTGCCTTCCATTTTTCTGATATGATTGATCATTTTCCCATAATTATTTACTTTTGAATTGTAGCTTTATCCAGACAATTTTGCTAAGAGGGAAATGCTGTCTCATGATGTTTTTTGCCGACTGAAGAAGCAACATGGTTGTCCTTGGAAAGGGCCCCTAAACAAGTTAGAGGTACTGCATATTGACTCATACTAAGATCTTTGTGTTCAAAGTCGTGTTCTATAAAAGGCAGCAAAAAAAAGAAAAAACTACAACAACAACATAGAACAGAATTCAAAATATCTGTCAAAGAAAGCACTTAGGATAGCAATATGTAGTATCTGCATTGTTTTTATTGCTTGGATTTAGATACTTAATCAAATCATATCAGTTTTTTTTTTTAAAAAATAGACATAATATTAAATCTTTTTATACAAACTAACAGCTGGTCAATCAATCATATTATTACTATTATTAACAGTTTTACACCATTAATTTAAGTCCAACCCTGTATCCTGATGGCTGGCAGTAGAGTTCTCTGTCAGTTTTGTTTGTGGTAAAAATGGATGAACAATTCATGGTAGGTATCACACTTTTATGTCCTGTCTGGACACTGAAGTGACTGCAGGAGAAAAATGTTTGTCCAAAGATTTAACACCTGTGTGGTCTTCAGCGTTGTTTAGATCAGTTGGTGATTGCCTGGTTTAGCTTGGGATCTTTCTAAAGTGTCCAGCTTACAGTCCTTGCTTTACCAGTTGGCCATTAGAGCTTTATGCCTTCCAAGAACCACCATCATTGCTGGGACATACATCTGTAGATTCCCTACACAAAGTACATGTACTTGAGACAGGGGTCTACAAGCTCTTTAACTAACAGGCTGCACAGTATCTTGATGAGCTGTTGAACTAACTAAAGTGGGAGCCTTGCTTAGCAGCTGTTTTTCAGTGTGCCTGTTTCACTTGATATCTTTCGAAATATGGATCTTCACATACTTTGCTCTGTCTAGTTATTTGAGAAGGAGACCTTTTAAATAAACTATGTTAAGTATTCGAGTTTGAGAATGGATTTGGAGAATTTGTTTGGTATAATTACTAAACATAATTTTTCCGTCTTTCCTCCCACTTCAGCATTTCAAGGTCTTCTTGGAACTGTTTGCGGTGATGGGAATGCATAGTAATTTTTTACAGTGAGGTACACTGTGCACGATGATACAATGACTGTATAATCTGCAGACAGGTGAACCATAAGATTTTATGATCTTCGTTAGTGCTGGTTCTGTCGTATAACCTTGGGCTTGTAAGAGGGAAGTTCAAGTTAATAACTTGATCTCTTGCTGCCTCCTACTATATGTTGCCCCTTTCTCAAAAAGGGCGTTGAATCAAATGAGGTAGGTTGTCTCTGAGACCATGGATTCTTGTGTGATGAGTCTGTCACGGTCATGCAGTACCTAGCCTGCATAGCATGGCGGTTTTGGTTGGGCGTGCTAAGTAATAAAGGCAGGCGAGGGCAGATAAACTGCGAGGAGATTGGGGCAGGAGCAACTATGACATCAGTCTTCTGACCTGGACATTAAAGAGCAAGTTGAGATTTACAGGCCATTGCCCTACAAAAACCATGGCACGTAAAGTGAATCAGGTTGTGCTGTTTAAGGTGAGGTCTTTAAGAGTCTTCTGCAGCTGCAAGGCAAGGAGATTGGTCTATTGTCTCCAGTCTCATTGTTTTTCATCTTACATAGGTGTAACTAATTCCCTCTTCTAGTCACCCAGTACGTGAATGCTGTTGTTATTTGTTGCGATTATGATCATACATTCGTTATTTTTCTAGGACCACTTAAGCGTTTGTGAATTTGTTGAGTTGGATTGCCCAAAGGAGTGTGGAAGGAAGCTCAAAAGGAAAGACCTTAAAAAGCATTTAGACGCAGAGTGTCCTAACAGGACTGCACCATGTAGGTACTGTCAGGAGGGAGTGAAGTGGAATGGACTAGAGGTTTGTTGTTCATGATTCCTGAGAATTAATTGTCTCCTGAAAGACTTCGTTTGTCAGAAGAATGTGAAAGGAGAAACAAATGCTCAAATTAATTGTCAGAGGAGTTTTCAAGGAGAATCAGATGCTCACAAGGATAAAAGAAAGCAAAATAATTGGATTTGCGCAAGATCTCAAAAAGGGAACGTCAAACTCGACAGGAATCAAGCAGGAGCCCTTGTCACAACTCACACAATTTGAGACAAAGTACCTGCTGTACCTTTGGCAGGTGCTTTATCTTTCCTTGCAGACGAGTTCAACCAGATACTGTGTAGTGCTTTGTAATGAGTACACACACTAGATTACAATCGGACATGGTTGGTAGTAGCCTCCATAAGCAGTCATGTTCCAAAAAAGGTATTGTGTCCATGCACAATTTAAGGTTAAATCAAAAATGCCCGAATCCCTTCGGTAGCCTGTGACGAATTGGAGAATTATTTTTATGAAAAGTTATTATGTGGTCATAAAATCTGCGTTTTGCCACATTTATGCACTTATTTTTGCTTTCTTAGCAATGAACTCGTTTGACGTAAAAAAAAGATGATGTTTCCATTTTTAATCATTTTGTTTTGTTACCATGTACTGTTTAGTAACTTTATCAGTCTTGTCAAAAACGGTGCCTTCAAACTGAAACAGGACTTTTTACACGTGCATTGCAATGTTTGTAATAAAGTCTGACATTATTTTTTTCTTCAGGAACATTTTCAAGTTTGCACCAAATATCCGCAGGCTTGTGAAAAATGTGGACAAGAAAACATACCAAGAGATATGGTAAATCACATTTCTGTCGCCTCGAATGTCTTGCTCTCTTTACGAAATATGTAATTAAATAGGCGAGAAAAGGAAGTTTTATGGAAGTCTTTCCGTTCTTCATGATTAATATTATTTAGGATTTTTGCTCGTGTAATTCTTGTAAACCTGTGTACATGTAAATGTCTTGAAAACGTTTTAATGACAGTGATTTGCCATAACTGGTGTCTGTTGGTACCCATTTCCCTGCTAATTAGAGAGGGAGAATGAGAGGTCGCGTAAACGTAAAACTTTAAAAGTTGAGCGAGGCTCAACTTTTACGTTTAGGGGCGACGTTTGGTACATCGTCTCTACCTGATTTAGGCACGTAAAGACAGTAAAAAACCCCTCTTACAGAGTAATGACGCTAGAGAAATGCTAGCTTCTATTTATTAAAGCAGGTGACAGTTTCTGAATACAAGTCCCGTAGAAGAGTGAGCTAAGTTGGGAATGGGTCCCGGCAGTCGCCTGATTTTCACATGCATTATCACATCTGCTGTACACAGTGGGTGGAAGAGTACAATATGATAAGTGATGGTACTGATATTGAACAGTGTTGGTAATGGTGATGTGTCACTTTTATTCAGACACATGAATTGTTTTTTATTGCTTGAACTGGTCAGTTATTGTTTTTCTATTTTCCAGATCGAGGTACATTTGGAGAAAGAGTGTCCTAACACAGAAATTAAATGCCCTTTTCACGTTGTTGGATGTACGTACGAGGTATGACAGCTGTTTGTAGTTGAGAAATACTGGCAGCATATATTGCAGGGTCTATGAAATACTTGGGTCTCTTTAGTGAAGAATCAATTCCATCATCATTATATTATTGATGATGATGATGATGATGATAATTAATCTCTTCGTGATGGGCTTGGGAACCGGAGAATCCATTCCATTATAATAATAATGATGATGATGATGATGATGATGATAATAATGTTAAATTGGTCTCTTTAGAAAATTAAGAAAACAAAAGAACAATCCCCTTGATCTCTTTCTTTACTTACTCGCAGTGTATGGCTAAAATTGATTTTAGGGTTTTCAATTCAAAAGAATTTAGTTCGTAGGAACGATGATCAACTGACCCGGTTTATTAAAACACTCACGAACTCCAAAAGCTAAAAGGCCAAACTAGAACTACGACTTTTTACTAAAATGCGATTGTTACTCCAGCTACTTTCTTTCCTTATATCTATAGGTGCTACCTTTTATTTATTTATTTATTTATTTGTTCCATTTTGTTTTCTCTTTACTTTCTTTCTTTTGCCGGCTTTATAGGAGACAATTATTTTATTGGTTCCCACCTAGAATAGCTCCGCTTATTGTGGGTAACATAGACTTAAATTGTTTGATAACTGAATAAATAAAAAATGCAAATAAAGGTGGGGAGGGCCCTTAAATCACAAAAATCGCAAATATTTGCGGCGACGAGAAAGTAACGTAAGGTTAGAGGAGGTCGTTAACGAAATTGCTGGAAGGAAGTGGAATAAAAGGCAGTCTATGACTGCATGTAGCTACTGCTTTACTTCTGTACAACATTGTAGTAAAAAATATACAATCACGAAGCTCAGGAAAGGGGCCAGCGTTAGGATTAAAAGGGAAAAGGTCAAAATTTTTTAAAATTGTGCTTACCGATACACCTTTCGCAATGTGCACAGCGTTGTCACAGGGCTAGGAGAGAGAACACTCCACAGATGGGTGAAAGGATCCTATTGAAAGCAGTTTTCTGTGGATTTTCTGACTGAAAACGCCGTCTAAAGCTAGCCTAGCGATAACATGAATTTAAAGCTTGATTTCAGGAAAATAAGAAAGGTTTTGACGGTACAAAGCCGAACTTGAACGTATTTTATCGCATTGGAAGTACACGTGGTCGACGCAGTCGGTGCGAAGTGGGACGCAAATCCGAAGCTAGTCAAATTCAACACGCCATTCCACGACGATAACCTTTGTAAAATTGTAATTGTAAATTGTAATTTGTTTACCCACGGAGCACTAAGCAGTTCATAAGAACTCTTTGAAACGTGTCCGTGCGTTCCAGATCGAATTGGAATTTGAAAGTGTTGGTTTTTAAGGAGAGGGGAAAACCGGAGTACCCGGAGAAAAACCACTCGGAGCAAGGGAGAGAACCAACAACAAACTCAACCCACATATGGCGTCGACGTCAGGATTCGAACCCGGGCCACATTGGTGGGAGGCGAGTGCTCTCACCACTGCGCCACCCTTGCTCCCCCCACCTTTATTTGCGACCACCTCTTGCAAGCGACCACTTAACCAAAACACGAGCATTTTACCAGTCAATGCCCTACAGCCGGATCATTCGTTAACTACTCCCTTTTGGGTAACGGGTTTTGCGTTCGACTTTAAGAGAACGCAACTCCTTATCTTAGGAATGCCGTGGTACTCGTGTGTAACCTTTTCAGCAATTTTTTGTCGTTCGTCTGCTTTTTCGGCGCCAATTTGTATTATGTCACGTGTGTATGCGCATCACCCTGGTTCGATCAAAGTCAACCAGATGATGCACCGGATGTCGGAATTACCGAGTTATTTGAGTTTGGCGAGGGAATGAAAGTTGGAGGTGTTTCCGAAGCAGATTTCATCGCTGACCTGGTGATTCTGGCCTTTTTCGGTCTTAATGCATCGTTACGTCTAGCGATGTTGTACGGGTCAAATCGAGCTGAAAGTTTGTAGAAAGACACAAATAAACACCAGGTAACTTCCGGATACTTTCCCTCTGCCTTCTGTGCATTTGAGTCTATTTATTCGCAGTATTATTTTTTTCTTGCACGAGAAACATTCTGGGATTCACTCATTAGAGTTTTAACCGTGCAATCTTTTGTCTGATATATCTGTGGAGAATTTTGTTGATAAGACCATCTCACCAATCAATTTAAGTTTAAAACGCGATGAACCGACGTACACGGACTGAATGAAGATGAACGGTTCGCACAATTGCAAAAGATTTTGCACCTTAAGCGAAGTCCGGTTCACTGACATCTGTAATCTCGCCAAAACCTTCTGTCGCTATGATCATTCTAAACTTCAAGTTGTGTCACGCAAGAAGCCAGGATTACGTTCGAGGTTTTCCATGGTTTTGGACTTTTGTGGTGTGGGAATGTGCCGTTTATCTTTGTACAAAACAGAGCTATCTACGATCTATCTCTCATTGTTTTGACCATTCTCAAAGGTAAATAAGACGTTTTAAAATATGAAGCAGTCTAAACGGAGAGTGTAGCAAGAATTAAAAAAAATTCCATGTATTTTACCCTATTTTGAAATAATTCTTGACGGTAAAGCTAATAAAGCTCGAACGCACTTGCTAATCTATGATTACTACAAGTATATACCTCTTATAAGCGCCGACTTCACTTATACTCTGATCACATGTTTGCAATAAACTACACTAGTAGTATAGTAGGGACCGAATTTACCTTCCTTTTGTCTCCTTGCTCGGAGTAACTGGACAGCCCTATACCACTGTCGTAAGCCAACAGCGATAACGGTGTTTGCTGCTTTTCGGAGTCTGATTTCCTCTTTATGCTTGTTCTTTGTTTGCTTGTTTTACACAGCCAGCATGTACGCTCATTTGCCTGTAGAGCGCCAATATCATCTTCAAATACTATTTATCAAACACGAAGCACAGTGTTTCTTTATATTAAACACAACGAACACAGTTGACTTCTACTTTCGGTCACAACTACAACAGCCCGCTTTTTTTCTCTTAATTAATAATTAATAATAATTTATTATTATTATTATTTTATTATTAAACAACAACGGCCAACTTTTCACAACCCTAAGTATTGAGCTGTCTTGAAACACTGTTTTGGTTATATGTAATTCCTTAAATAAGACGATTTTACAGTAGAAATAGGTGGTACGAAAACTAGGAGTGTTTCATTAGATATACATCACACGCAGTGAACGGGTTACTTTTCTCTTTAGCTTTTGAGTATCAGAGTTTGCGAATTTTAATCCAAACCTTCTTGTTTCTTACTTATGTTAGGGTTTGCGAGCCAGTGTTAACAAACACATTATGGAGCAGCTGACCGGTCACTTGACCGATATGTCAAAGCAAATTGCTGCTTTATCTACGCCCCGTGAAACAGAACCACAAACTCAACGAACTGCTCCAAGACGCACTCGAGGTGATTTGGGAGCCCGCCTTCAAGAACAGGCTGCCCAAGAAGTCTATTTGAGTGAATTGTCAACACAGACACACAATCACCAGGGTGAGATAGATGAACTGAGACATAGGATCACCAATACTGACAACAATGTACATCATTTGGAGCGTCGACTGGAAGAAATTCGTATGAGGCAGGAAAGACCAATACAAGAACTCACAATGAGGTAAGTGTCACAAACATACATACAAATCAGGTGCACCCAACAATGGTTTTCTCCTAAATACACTGAAAACGATTTTTAGTCTATCCAGAGTACTTTTACATGTCTAGAAATTCACTCTCTCAACAGTGCTATAAAATTTGTATCTTTTTTGTCATCTTAGGGCAACCAACATGAGCCTTTTTGAATTTAAAAAAGGCTTTAGTATTATTTCCCGGAAAAATTTAGATACAATTCATTAACGGTTTAAGAAAAGAATAATTTTTCTGGCTCCTCTTTCCATCACATTTCCGGATCGGATAATTTTTGGTTTCCTTTTCATCCGAATAGTAGCTAAACCTGGGCAGTGAAACGTGAAAAATTCACCTTGTAAAAATCATATAGAATGTATTAAATAAGCTTCGAAAATCGTACATGAATGGAACGGTCATCAAAAAATTTTAAGCCTTCCTCAATTTGTAGGAAATTCTAGGCAATATTTGCTTAGACGAACAGTTTTTTTTTCGAAAATAGCCGTTCTGTGCCCCTTAGAAGTCTCAGTAACGTGTGCTGTGGGTGACTTACTGCTGGCAAACATGAAATGATAACCCAGGGATGAATGGATGGCAAAGTTGGATTGTTTGCTGGTTAGTGCTGTGGCTAGGTTATAGCATCATCGACAGCTTGAATGAAGACCCGAAAATTCCCTGAGATGCGGCCTACTTTCAGTGACCATGTGTTACAAGGCACTTTGAAATTCTCTTAATGGCTAAAGGATTCTTATAGCACACTCGCTGTAGGTCTTCTGGGATTACTGGGTTTAAAGCTAAATTTGCAGTGAAACAACTACATCATTTGAGCTTTGATTATTGTTTAAGGTAATTTATTTTAAAGTGAAAACAAATGCAGTTTGACGGAGTTAACAACAAGGAGCTGTAGTCTTCTTTTTCAGTCCGCGCCACTTAATAGATGGTGATATCATTTTGTGCCATCTTGGCCTTGACATTAGAAATGGTCTTTGATATTTCTCAGATTTAACCGCTATGAAGCCAAGTTGTTGGAGTATGAAGGGCGTGTCTGTAACGGTTCGTATATCTGGAGAATCGAAAACTATCGCCAGTGTCGGCAAGATGCCATTAATGGGGTCATGACTGCAATACACAGCCCTGCTTTCTATACCAGCCTGTATGGATATAAATTATGCATGAGGATCAATTTAAACGGGGTAGACAGTGGCGTGGGAAAACACGTGGCTTTGTTCGTTCACATGATGCAGGGAGATTATGATACGATCCTGGAGTGGCCCTTTACAGGAAGAATTGCGCTTTCCATCTTGGATCAGTCTGATGCGTCGGAGTTTCGTCACCATATCAGTGAAACGCTGGTGGCAAAACCCAATTTACTGGCATTCCAGAGGCCCACAGCACCGCGCAACTATAAGGGGTACGGCTATGTAGAGTTCGCTCCCATCGAGCAGATTCGCGAAGGGCAATACGTTAAAAATAATACCATGCTGGTGCGCATTCAGATTTTTCATTAGCTTTGGTGATACAAAATGTCATACTTTCAAGTTCGGATCAACGGGAATCTGTCGTCTGTTGTGAATGTTGCCAGGCCGCAGCGCATTATACTGACGTAGTCATTTGTTACAATATATTAACAAGAGCGCAATCTACAAAACGCGTGAAGGAAAAAATACAGAAATTTAAAAGAAGGGGGAAAGTCATGAGGACATATTTGAAAATACGAATCCAAATCTTTACTAACAATGACTGATAAAATATTGATTGTACGACCGATGTCTACATGAGAGGCCAACATCTTCGGGTCTGTGGCATGTCCATTTTACCCTTTTCAACCTGAAAAGATTAAAACGGAACTGAGTTCTGTTTTTTTTTACCTTCTACATTTTGTAAGTTCTCTTTTTCATAACGGTAGATCTTTTTGTCGCTCGAAATACTTTACAGCAGACGAAAGATTCGAGTTAATCCAGAATATCTCCTGTTTAAACTTAAAAGTATGGCTTTTCGTATCAGGCTTTTTTTTCGTAAGGTTGTTGGTTCTACCTTCTTTAAAGATTGGTTTCTCCTATGTTTTCTCTATGGCAATCATCCCCCTGTCTTAAATGGTCTTGAATTTCTCTTCTGAAGAATCATGTCCAAAGGTAAAAATTCAAAAGTTCTGAAAGAATCAAGCAGAGCAAATTAGTGAAATCAGCTTGGTATCCCCGTGGGCTTTTGGTAGACCTGTGAATGGAGTACTTCGTCACTGCTTCAGACAAGCTATAAAGGAAAGGCAAGCGGGAGGCCACATGTATAAATCTCCGTGATTATGCTCACCATGCTACATGCTACCAGGGGCTTCACAAGGTTCACATGTATCGCAAAGGAATTGACAGAAAAAGACTTACTTGAAGTTTGGGTTTGAGTTTTGTTGATGACTGGCGATTGTTTGAAGGTCGAGTTTCCAGATTTTCCCAACAGTCTTCAACACTGTAAGTGGGACATGTTTCTCTCACGTTTTTTTGTATTTCTATTTGGCGTTTATTATCATCTAAGCAGCTCCCAATCAAATGTAAAGGCTGATGAATATCACTTTTTCCTGTTGCCAACTGTAGGGGAAACCTTCGAGGCCAACCAAAGCTTTTCATAGATACTTTAGGACATTGTCGTGTGATTTAATAATGGTGTGACTGATCTCGAGATATCAGCTCAGCATGATTCTTTGTACCTCTGTTTCGTGCATTAATATGTTTTGATTAACAAAACGCGGAACTGTTAAATTAAGTTAATTAAGTCGTGCATGCTTTACTTGTTCTGTTTTCTAGGGTATTTTAGAAATAAGGTGAAATTTAGGAAAATGGTCTAATAAGTGGGGTAACACCAGGATGGCATTGCATGACAACGAAATGTATGTTTAAGCCTGCAGTATGAATTTGGCATTAAAAAACCCCTTTATGACGAAAACGATGTCACAGAGCTAGTGATAAGTTCGATCAACGCGAACGTTTTATTGATCGAAGACATGTGTAAATTGCCGTCTGGCATAAAATGTTAGGGGGGGATTGAATTTTGCGTTTTTTGTGAAATCAAATGACGATTTAAGCCTATGTTTTTACTCTTTTCCCTTTTTCCCATCTAAAGAAGTTGTAATGGGCGCCTGTTATTTACCACGGGTTATGGTTTACTTAAATAAAGGTTGCCGATAAATTATAGTAAATCGCAAAGAAAGCGAGCGTAGTGCACAGGTGCGCTTGATTCGTGATTGCGAGGTTATTAAATAAAACGAACGTTTTGTCACAGACCGTTGCGAGACAAGATGCACGTTGCTGCGATCATAGCAGAAGTGGAAGTCTAAAATCCCGGGAGAGGAGGGGTACTCAATAAGGTTTTACACGGGGAGGCTCCGCCCCGAGATCAATTCCCTTCCCATTTTATATACCATTTTTGTCAGAAAAGGTACCCCTTTCGTAAACCTTCCATGGACAAATGGTACCCCTTTCACATACCGAGTTCAGAATATTGCATCCCTTTTAACTGCTGTAAATGCACTGTGTTAAATATATATGTATATATAAAACCAGGAAATTTTCCCGACTTTTTCACAGCCATAAAAGCTGCCTTCTGTAGCTTTTTTAGCTCATAGTCAAGACCGAAATGACAGAATTCTCTACCCTCTCATATACTGCAGTTAGTGAAATCCCTACCCTTACATATCCCTAAGGCCCTAAAAAGTTACACCCTTTGGGCGGAGCCATCCCGAGTAGGCTTTGATAGATTGTGCTAGAATAAAGTTTGACATAATTCGTCATTACGAGTATAATAGACCTTTTTAGCTTGTATGTTTTGTTTTCCCAATTCAGACCATGTGATGTTCTCCAGGGAATTTGCCTTTTGTCTTGTCATTAATTATGCATACATATGCACTTGCACGCACGTGCATAACACGACATTTAAACGAAACAGTTCTCTGGGGTACCATCACCTGGTCTGAAGTGGGAAAACAAAACATACAAGCTAAAAAAGTTCTATTTTCATGTAGTTCTCGAAAAAAGCACTGCTAGCATAATTTGCACTTTTGGCTAGTTTTGCAGCACAAAATTGTCATTTGTTGATCATGCAACCAATTTTTTTGACTCGAGATAAGTGTTCCAGGCAAATTCAAGTAACAAAATCAATTTTTTGTCCGCTTATTGTCGCATTCATGGGACCTGAGTCCCAAAGGAAGTCGCCTAGGACCTTTCCACAGGACTCAACGCAGGCGCCTAACTGACTAGCTCGGTTATCCAAGATGGCGTCCGTGTGCTGGTTTTTTGTTTGAATTTTTATAGTTTTCAGAGAATGAATAATGCACTCTTAAGGTTCCTACATGTAAATAGGGTAAATGTTTTTGCCATTTACTTGTTTGTTACATTGTTACTGAGGTATTCTTACTAAATTTGGAGTAAAAAGTAGAAGCATAACTTCTGCACTATAATTGCATATCATTATGACGGCCGGCCGCGAGTTTTTAGGTCTCTCGTTTTGGATGGTTTTCTTGCTCCAACTGGCATCGAAATCTATTGACAACTCATCCTGGGCATTTGTAAGGATAAGAGGAACAAAGCACTGTCCTTGGATTGCATCTTCGTGCAGTGATTTGCTTCAATTTTTCACAAATTCTGTATCACAGAGCTGGTCAGCTTCAACAAACCATGACGTGCTTGAAATTAGCATACAACATGGATTATTCCGCAAGGAATAAGAAAGCAACAGGGTCGGGCGTTAATTGCCATGCAACAATGCACTCATATTGGATTGAACTATTCAGCTAAATTTTCCCACTTGATAGAAACAAAAACAAAGAGATGGTTTAAGGCCCGCATTGCGTACTATCCAAACTCAGTAGCAACGTTCAATTTCAATACTTTGACATCTCTCTAAGTGGCGATGTTCATCCTTTGCCAGGGCCGATTAGCAGAAGCACTTGTAAGATTCCTGTCAGATGTACTGACCGCAAAAAAAAGACGACCAGCTGCTCTCGCACATGTGATGAATCGAACTGCATAAAAATTAATTCCAAAAGATCTAACTCGTCGTCGCTGTCGCAGTCATTAAATTTGTGTTTATGGAATGTACGATCTGTTAAAAACAAAGCACTGTCACTCAAGGACTACACCGTTGAGCATGATCTTGACTTCCTTGCCTTAACGGAAACTTGGCTTCACTCAGGGGAGAGTGATAGCTTTTTTGTTGGCGAGTTATGCCCGAAAGGATATATTTTTCATCGTACTCCCAGGGAGAACTCAAGAGGCGGTGGAGTTGGTATACTAGTTAAGAAATCAGTCCGAGTTAAGAAGCTGTGTTCAGCGAATTTTAGTTCCTTTGAGAATGTGGTTGCGCTTGCTGAATATCCCATCGGAAGCATAAGATTCGTTGTCATTTACCGACCTCCATCGTCGCAGATCAAAGCGTTTCTCGAAGACTTCGCGAGCCTCCCCGAGCAGCTTGTTCCAATTTCATGCAACTTGTTGTTTGTGGGTGATTTTAATTTTCATCTTGACGACAGTAATAACACCGATGCAACCAAGCTTCACAACCTGCTGGAATCTTTTAATCTGAAGTAACATGTTGCCACACCCACCCACTCTAGGGGACACACCCTAGATCTAATCATCACTCGATCCGAAGATGACCTAGTGGATGGTATCGTGGTCAGAGATCCTCCCGTGTCGGACCATTTTACTGTGCACTGCACACTGAAACTAAGCAAGCCTCGAGCTGAACAGCATGAAATTAGATACCGTAAACTGCGATCTGTTGATATGAGTGCTCTGTGCAAGGACTTGACGGATTCCATTGTCTTGCAAGAAAACATCACTGATCTACCAACGCTCGTCGATACATACGAAACTGAACTAACAAGAGTACTTGACATCCATGCTCCGGAGAAAAAACGAACGATCACGGTGAGACCCGCTGCTGCCTGGTATAATGGTGACATTGACCGAGAAAAGAGAAAAAGATGGAAATTAGAAAGGCGCTGGCGCAAATCCCGCCTGGTCATTGACAGAGAATTATACAAGGAACAATGTAAAGTCGTCAGTTCTCTTATCAAGAAAGCAAAGGAAAACTATTACTCCAACATACAAATACAGGCAATCAAAAGGTCTTGTTTAACACAGTTACCCGGCTCCTCCACCGTAACACTGAGGAGTGCTACCCAACTGCTCCATCTTCTGAGGTGCTAGCAAATAGATTTGCTGATTTCTTTTGCCAAAAGATCGAAGTTATAAGAAATGACTTATTTGCTCGATATACACCGGTCGCCAATTCTCTTGTGGATGCTCAGGCCTGCAGTGCTGAACTTACTGAGTTCGAACGCATGACAGAAGACCAGGTGAAGAGTTTAATCAACTCCTGCCGCCTCAAGACCTGTATTTTAGACCCTCTTCCAGCATCAATAATGAATGATTGCACGGACGTTTTGTTGCCTGTTTTAACTAAGATGATCAACATATCAACTGAAACTGCTAATGTGCTGGTGCAACTTAAGGAAGCCATGATAAGGCCTAAACTAAAGAAAGAGTCCCTTGACCATGAAGTGTATTCCAATTTTAGACCCATCTCTAACTTAAAATTCATATTCAAGATGATAGAGAAAGCAGTCTCGTACCAACTCACCAACTACTTAAGGGATAATGATTTAGAAGAGAGCTTGCAATCAGCCTATAAAACCTTCCACAGCACTGAAACAGCGCTTGTGAAAGCTCATAATGACATTGTTTCTGCGATTGACAATCAGTCCTATATTATTTTACTACTCCTTGACCTATCTGCAGCTTTTGACACTGTGGATCACAAGATTCTTCTGCAGAGACTCTCTTGTCGCTTTGGTATTAATGGCAAAGCCCTGCGCTGGTTGAAGTCCTACCTTGAGAATCGTAAACAAGTAGTCAACGTGAAGGGGGCAACATCGTGTAGCAAGGACCTGCGGTGTGGCGTGCCCCAAGGATCTGTGCTGGGGCCTATATTGTATGTATTGTACACGTCCCCGCTTGGCGACATTGTCAGAAGTCATGGCCTATCATGTCATTTCTACGCTGATGACACCCAGATTTACTGCTCATTCAAGCTTCATGATCAAGCGATTGAGTCTTGTTTAAATGATATTGATGCATGGATGCTTGCAAACATGTTAAAGCTTAACAGGGATAAAACTGAGCTCCCAGTGATTGGACCAAAGCACAAAGTCAACCTCTCTAATAATGCTAGAAATATAGGTGTAATTTTTGATTCCCATGTCAACTTAGAGAAACATGTTATGAACACCTGCAAAACGGCCTTTTATCATTTACGAATTATAGCAAAGATAAGAAACTATCTCTCTCAGGATAATGCTGAGACACTTGTTCATGCATTTATTTCGTCTAAGTTGGATTTCTGTAATGCTCTTCTATATGGCTTACCTCAATCGGTTATTGATAGGCTACAGTATGTACAAAACTGCGCAGCTCGACTGGTGAATAGAACTCGAAGCTCAGAACATATAACACCAGTTCTTCGAAGACTACACTGGCTGCCAGTCAGACAACGAATTACTTACAAAATACTACTTCTTACGTACAAAGCACTGAATAGCATGGCGCCAAAATATATAGCAGATCTCCTTCAGCCCTATACTCCGACGAAGCAAGTACGATCTTCTTCAAAAATCTGCTTGTAACACCAAAGTCTAATCTCAAGTTTTATGGTGACAGATCAAGTTGCTGCGTCCTGGCTCTGGAACTCCCTAACCGATGACATAAGATCAATCCAGAACCTTGATGTTTTTAAGAATAAGATTAAAACACTACTTTTTAGAGAAGCTTTTATTTGTTAGTTGCCACCCTTTATTCTTTTATTGTATCTATTTTCTTAGTTAATCTTAGCAACTCGATTGTATCTTATTTTTTTAGAAATTTATTTCTACAACTGTTATATATTCTCTGTAATAAGTGAAATATTTTAATTTCTTTTATTGTTTTAGAATTACGATTATTGTAAAGCGCCACTGAGCTCACGGAAATGGCGCTATATAAATTCTTGTATTATTATTATTATTATTATTATTATTATTATTATTATTATTATTATTATTGCACATTTTACTAACATTAGCTTAATTTACCAAACTAGCGTAATTATGGCATAATTTTAGAAATATACGAGCACTGTTAGTAGCATATGTCACTTTTTCGAGCACAATCTATCAAAGCCTATCCCCGAGTAGGCCATTGTAAGAAATGCCCTCTGGGTTTAAATTCCTACTCCTGCCTTGATATCTGCAGTTTGTGGCGTATTAGGCGATGATTTAAACGGCACTATGGTTCGGAATTTTCTTGTCTGACGGCGGGCAGTTGCGAGACTAGTTCAACAAAATGTTGCGTTAGCCATAAAACGAAAAGATGTGTAATTTGAGTTCACCTAAAATTCGTTTCTTGGGTCAGACGTCGAACCAATGAAGCGTGGAACCAACCAGACGTCATCACCTGAAAAACGTATAGAACGTGTCGGTCGATCCAAACTCATTCAGAAAAACTTAAAGGGGCTAAGATATTGCTGTTTTAGGTCGATTCTGTGGTGAAGTCGTAACGTGGTGCCTTTAACCATGCACAAAATGCTCCTGTGAAGATATGAATATGTTAAACAAAGAGAGTACTAACTGCATAATAATTTTTCATGGCGATTTCTGCAACCTAGCATTAAAACCTGAAAAATTTGGCCCATTTTCAACTCAAATTTCAAATGTCCATCCTTTACTATCTGTAACATCACTGAAATTACAAGAAACAGTTTCAATGCTTAAACAACAGGAAGCTCGGCCCTGAACATGTTGGTGTCAGGGCTTGCAATAAGCTACATCATTATATGGCTGAGTAGCGAAGCGAATCCAGCGTTCTGTTCTGCTATCCGTGCGGGCAAGATGGCTCGGGATTCCCCGCGTAGGCCCCACAAGTGAAAGTTCTCTTCTTTGGCCAGTTAACAAATCTCCTATTGGCCTCGTTCTTTTTTGCGTTTTCGTCTCGAATCCTTATTGACATTTTTTGCTTCATTAGTATAAGCTTATCATTATCTGATGAAGCGAATGAAATGAAATTTCTGAATATTGAGACAGCATAACAATTTCAGTTATCTCTTAAAATTTTGAGTCCGATATAACAAATAACAAATACTTCGGAGAAATTCTCTTTGAAAAATCCCAAAATTTACAAAGAATGTATGAGCTCATTAACGTTTTCCCACCCAGAAATTTTGCCGTTTTTAATAGCTGCTAGTTCCTTTGTTACTGATTGCAAAGAGCTGAAACTTGCACAAACTGCATAAGTTAACCAGCTCTTTAATCTGTGAACCTAATCGGTATTGGCTACATATTCTATGGGTTAAAACTCGTATGCTAATGAACAAAAATGTAAACAATGACGTCACGATGAATCCGCCAATAAAAACACGAAAACTTGGCCAATATCTAGCCATTTTCACCTCACGCTTGGTCAATAACGCATATGCTGCTATTTCGAGAAAGGTTGTCGGAAAAAATGTGCGCGCAGCAATCCCGAAAGGTGAACATGGGATATGATCAATGTATACACTGTTCCTGACACTGTAGCTGTCGTAGCTACTTTTGTTGCTTTCCTTTAGCACTCGCAAACATAAGTCTGTGGCCTCTTGTGCAATTCTTTTAAATTTCTTTGAAGAACAGTGAACTCAAAACCACCCAAAATATCTTTCGGGTTTGTCGCGTGCACTTTTGCCGACAACCTCTTTCGAAATAGCTGGTATAAGTTAGCTTCAATTTACCAGGACTGACTTCTTGCAACATCAACATGTTCATGGCCAAGCTTGTCCAGTGTAAAAGCTAGGTCACGCTGCAGATACTCCTGGGCTTGCTTATTGCTGAAATTTTGATAAATTTCGTAACACACGCAAGTATCTCGGAAGCAAAGGATTGTCGTAAATAACACAACACGTGAGTTAAGATACAAGTAAACAAGTGGAATTGTAGTTAACATAAGTTAAAATCAGTTAACATAAAAATTTTAAAGGTCTAATAGACCTTTTTACCGATACAGCGGCCATATTGAATTAATTAAATTTAAGGAGTATTATGGGATGTCCAGGGGGGCATGAGCGCGATCCGATATACTCTCCCAGCAGGGCGGATAAAGGTTGGGCGGTGAAACGAGCGCGTCCGAGCAAAAAGGTGTGATGCAGTGGACTGGGACTCTGCTTAGAAATGTCGCCTGTTTTCGACTTCGGTCACGGCTTGCGATTGTGGTTTGTACATTAAACACTGCCGCTGTCACTGAATTATGGCGGCTTGATTTGTTTTCTTGCACTTCTTCCTCGTTCCTTTGTGCTGGTACGCTGTCTCCGAGAGGCAAATGTTGCTATTTTTTGCGGGAGGTTTAGTTGGAGTAGACAAATTCAAACATCTCTTTCAAAGGGTTTCTTTTATTACTTCCATGACTCTACCACTGAATTATATTTTCGTTCTGCTGCTCGCCAATGTCGATGTTATTCCAAAACAAAAACAACTAAGTACTGTCTAAAACACGAAGGATAATCTCATCCATGTCATCCATGGCAAAACTAAAAGACAGCAGATCGTGTTTCATAACTAAATGACGTGTATTTTATAAATGCGTGCAGCTCGTGCAAGGTGAAATTATGCTAATTTCAATCACCATCATCTTTCTTTTTAATTTTGAAAAAAAACATCTCATACGTCTTTCTGTTTCTTCGAAATTTCAAAATTAGTTTCCCCTCAGTTTTTACTGTTTACATTGTTTTGTTTTAGAAAGAAAAACTGAGAAAAAACCTTACAACTAACCTCAATAAATTTTGTTTACATGCGTTTGCCGGATTTGCAACGCATTGCGCGAATCGCCATGGCGCGTTGCACCCGAGAAGCAAAGTTTGAAGAAGTACAACGCCACTATATCAATATATATCAATCTAATTTTCTGCTATGTCTTATAAAATTTATCCCCCTTTAACATATGTAAAAATTGAGGTTAAGAAGTGTTAAGCTTTTGCAAACGAAACTGCGAAAGACGATTAGGTGATATTTAGTGGAGGGAGGACGTATTCAACACTTTGAAATTAAACTCAAATTTTGGCATTATACGACCAACAAGTTTGACTTACAGACGTACAGACACAAACATATGAAACTGTTTATTGATACTGTTATGAAACGAATTTATCTATTTAACATTGTAGTCTGAAATCACAGAAAGAAAATAGGATTTCCGGTTTGCAAAAAGGAAAATTTCGCCGGCCTTGAAGCGCACCGGAAGCGCGGAAAGAGCGCTCGTGCCAGTCCTACTCCGCATCACACATTAAATGAAGAGCGGAGCGCTCGTTTCACCGCCCAACCTTTATCCGCCCTGTCTCCCAGCATTTACGCGCGCTTTTCGGGGCAATTTTACTCTAAGTTTTCCGAGAAAAAAGATTCTAATGGGGAAAAAAGATCGTTGTGCCGTGTTTGAATGTACTAATGATCGCCTTTTTCCCGAGAAGTATATAGTGAAGTTCTCTTTTTACCCGAAAAGCGCGCGTAAATACTGAGCGAGTGCCCCCTGGGCAGCCCATAATACTCCTTAAATCTAATAAATTCAATATGGCCGCCGTATCGGTGAAAAGGTCTATTCACTTGATTAACTTGTTAAGCTACAGCTCATTAGCGTGTTCACCACTTGGCAATCCTGAAATTTCCTTAATGTGTCTCGCAGAGAGCTAAAAACTAACAAAGTTACACAAGGTTTTAAACTTTAGAATAGGCCAAGCAACAAAAATTACGGATGATTTTTTAGATTAAACTTAAGATGTTTGGAAAGATTTAAGAAATTCTGGAGGTTTCTTTTAGAATTTAGCAAGTTCCAAGATTTTTCGAACATTCAGAGGCAAACAAATCTGTTAATTACGTAGAAAAATAGATAAATAACGTCTTCGCTGTTCTTTTTAAGAAACTCCGTGCACTCGCAAATTGATGTATAGTATGAAAGATTGACCAGAACCAAAAAGCCTCATGGCTTCATACACAGCGGTTTTACATTCGATTATGTATCCCGAATAAAAGACGCTAGTCTTTCTGCACTTACGTCATCCGCAATAACCAGTATAAGAGCTTTTTAGCGCCTTAGCATAAACTTTGATGTTTTATGTTTAAATTCTTGTGGTTTTTCGTTCCAATTTAAGTATTTTTTAGAATTCCCAGATAGATTTCAAAGTCACTTTTCGGGATTATTGTAGCCAAGCCTACTTCAGAATTTCGTGCATTTATACTGCGACGCCTTGTCTGACGCGTATGCTGGTAAACTAAAAGATAAACAAAGACGTCATAATTATTTTGCCCTATACAGATAGAGGGTAGGCCCTGCATTGTAGATAGCACTCAAAATGCCAAATAGAATGTAGAAAGTGAATGCAACCTTAAAGTTGGGATTGGGAATTGGTTAACATTACTTTTTGAAAAGAACATTTTATGCCATACGGTAATCTCCCCATGTGGAATTTTGAAGCCAAACTAAGCCGGCTATGAATTTAGTGCTTGTTATTTGTTTTTTGTTTTTTGTTTTTTTTTTGTTTCTTGCTGGATCAGGGCGTATGTTTTTGTCATCGTCTTCGTTGCCGAAGTCATATTTTTCAGCGCGGGAGGACTTTCCCATACCAATGTCACCCATTTTAGTTAATTTATTAAAAAATGGACACCAGACACAATACCCTGCGAGCAGAGGTTACATTTTTCGCGGTGTGAGCTGGCTAGCCTTTTCGCGCGTCAACCCAAACTGCGAAAATGTTGCGTCTGCTCGCTGGGTACAGATACAGCTTCTAATCGTTTAGCAATAATTACAACTGAGCAGCGTAATATTTGAGCAGGGGACTTTTTAAAAACTTTTACAAGTGTACCTTAACAAGTGTGTTCATTGTTTTAGTGTCTAAAAACAATAAATAAACTTGTAAATTGCACTTGCAATAGTTTTATTAAATCGACCCCAGTAGAAGAAGACCATGTACAAGTCATGCCAAAGGAATAACACAAATGCACAAATGCATCTGGATAGGTTGTTGGGCTAACATCACCTTGTGAAGGGAACTTGGGCAAATAAACTCTTATCGCCTATTTACTTAGTATTATTAAACGTAGTTTTAAACTTAAGTAGTAGGTTACTGGATATACCTTCAAGGCTGTATCAAGTGCGAATGATGTTGCGTGTTCCGCTGGTTAAACAGCAGATACCTAAAACCCTATATCAAATTAGAACTTTTTAAACTGGCTTTATGAATAATCCAACAAATTTTAAGAAAATAAAACTTGGACTGTCGATTTTTTTAATGATTTTTTAACTCCGCGAGCGTCCGAAACAGTTTTCGAAAGCTACTGAAGTCAAATCCATTTTTCTTTTCCACTCATTTGATTTGCTCCAGTCTTTCGGAAGTCAAAGCGTTAAAAATAAAACGTGTTGGGGCGTTGCCCTTTTCGATTGCGATCAGAGAATAATTATGAAATAGACCTGAAAAAAGTTTTACAATCATACAAAATTGCCTCTCCCAAAAAATAGTAAGAAACAAAAAATTGCTCGACAGCTTTTCGTTGCTTACACTTTAAAGTAACACTCCCTAAAATTCTACATCAATTGAACAAATTCCCTTTTGGTTGAGTTTTAGGTTTCAAAAGCTGGTTCAGACTCTCGCATAAACAGAATCAAACAATCGATAATGCTAGTTTGTAAGAACTATAAATTTGTTAGGATAGTCTGTTTAATAAGTTTTAATTTGATGTAAGATTTTAGGCCTCCTCCACACAAATCGTTGTTACACAAATCGACCTTCTGTCCACACGAAACCAGTGAATCCGCTCGCTGAAACCGCGCTGTTTTGAAACCGCTCTCCAAAATTGTTTTAAGGCCCCGTCCACACGAATCTGGATAAACAGAAATGCGGTTTATAAGATGTCCGGATTCGTGTGGACGGGACGGCGGTATAGGTATTTCCAGTCTAAACGGAACGCACTTCGTCACTTAAACTTGAGACACCCCTGAAGGTATACGGTAACCTTAAACTAGTATTATACTCAATTTAGTGTATGTTAGTTGAAGGTACACGAGACAACTCGCAACGACGATTTTCAGCACAACGCAGTGTTGTAATGGTGGAGTAATGTTGAAACCATTTCGAAACAATGTTCTAATGCAGTGATGCGCTCAAAATCGTCGTTGCGAATCGTCTCGTGTAGTATTACCTTTAAATTACCGTTAAATAACTTCGTGTTGTTCGTTTCTCTATGATTACAGACACAGATGGACCCCATTCGGTCCTATGAGCCTTATTTCATGGTAATACGGAGCTTAAACAACGACGAGGGCGACGGCAACGAGAAAAGCAAAAAGCAATAGCTTTAGATTAGCTAAACAACAACTTTGCACGTGCATCACGTGTTTTTTGCACATTTCTTAGCCACCGTTGCACGACCAACACGTGAAACTTTCTAATTTTACGGTTTATAGAGGTTGTGAACACAAGACAAACAATTTTCTTTTTCTTTCACTAAACTGAGATATAGTCTTTAAAATTCATCTCCAGACGAATTCGTCATCTTGTGAAAAATTGAAAGAGCAATGAAGTTTGAAACAGCGCGGAGTGATTCACTTGTAAGTGAAGTTTTAGCCGCCGTAGCCGAATCGTAGTTGCTGAAGCTCCTTGGTAAGTCCTAGTCGTTACCTTAAGATCACGAGGACCACTGTATAACGAAAACGAGATTTTCTCAACACTAAGTGACCAGCGTCATTTTGGCGGTAAAACGTGGTACTACCGGTTTTTGCGAAAATGTCCTAGTGACGGAAAGACGTTATTAATGTTAAAAGTTTTATTTTTTGCGATAAAAGTCAAATCTCGTTTTCGTAGTCGTCTTCCTTCGTCCTCGAATCTAAAGGTCTCTAATGACTTAACGCATTCTGGGGCGTTTATCGGCGGTCGGAATGAAACGTTACCCAAGGAAAGGCATTTTCAAATTAAAAGTCGGGGTTTCTGCCAGTCCGATTCTGCTTACCGTCATGTGAAAACAACAATTCGATTAGAGAAATAAACCTGGCTTTGAAAAAAGATTTTAATAACGGTAATAATTAGAGTCGTTGCCTTGTGTTTTTTTTTGCCCAAACATTCCTCGTTTCGATGAACAAAAGATAAACGGCCCTGGTTATAATTATTGTTGGTGTTAACGTTATTTTACACATTTCATGCAGTTGGCAATCAGCAGGGTGATCCTTGGAAGTACAGATTTTTTTCCCAATTTTTCATGATTTTAAACTAATAGTTTCGAGGTTATATAATTATGTAATATCAAGGCAATCGAACGTTTTCGTCATCAGCTAGTTTAGAGATAGAGAGGTTTATTGAGTGCAAGGTTTTAAACCTTGCAGTACTAGACTGAATTATGTTAAAAGAAAGAAAAAAAGGTAAATAGATAATGTAATGAATCGAAGTACTTTACTAAATAAGAGGTAAGAAGATAAAACATGTAGAACTATGATTAGAATTGTAATATTAAGGCTATCGATCGTTTTCGTCAATCAAGGTTTTAAACCTTGCAGTACTAGACTGAATTATGTTAAAAGAAAGAAAAAAAGGTAAAATAGATAATGTAATGAATCGAAGTACTTTACTAAATAACAGGTAAGAAGACAAAACATGTAAAACTATGATTAGAATTCGCATAGCTATTGACCTATATCTTTTAGCGCATAAATCTATGATTAAAATTCGCCGATCGGCTATACAATAACTTTTATGTAACAATTCTTTATTAACTCGTTTTACGTATAGGCATTCGAAAGATAGAAGATATTCAGCGCACTTATTTGGCGGGGGTAGAAGATGACGTAGCTTGTGATCTTGTTTGCTAATTATGTCAGCGAGCAGTTTAGCCGTTATAGCACTAAGGCGATTTGCGCGGCTACCAAGGTTTGCGTCTGACGATGCATCCCTATAGGACACATAACGGTAAATAATCCTTAACGCGCGCTTCTGCAGACATTCGAGCTCATCCGAGACACATACCACAGGAAGACCATTGTGAAAGACTGCGCAAACGTTTTCCGTTATAGGGTGAATACAGGTGGTGTAAAATATCACGAGGTCTATGGACTCGACGTTTACCCTTTTTAACTACCTTAGAAAGTATCGACCTCGCTGACAGCTCTTTAGATATCTCGGTAACATTATAGTTCGACCTCAATTCATTAGAAATTTTAAGGCCAAGCAGCTTGACAGTAGACACAACGTTGCAACAGTTGCTTTCTCATTGATAATCACTGGCGGAAAAGGTGCGATGGGTGCTAGCAAACGATATCCGCGTTTCACTTTGCATTTTCTCTCTTTGAGTCGTCGACAGGTTCGGCGAGCGTAGTATCGTCTACATATTTCCAGAGATCCATGTTGTTGACACTTACATCATCTATTTTGAGAATGAATAACCACGGACCCAGTTTAGTTCCCCCGTGGAACTCTGGCCGGCCTTTATCATTCCGTTCTGACCAATAATGTCGCTAGAAATTGACCCTCTGTTTACGGTTTTAAGAAAGTCGACAATCATGTGGGATACATATGTGTGATGACCAGAGACGTCAGTTTCGTAGCAGGGATTACTTGATTAATCAAATCAAAAGCTCTGTTATCGTCAAATAACACAACTCTAACCGTTGATCCTTTTCTATCGGTATGTTTTGCCCACGAAAGAAGCATACTAATCAGCGCGTGTGTAGTTTATGACTTGGGGATAGTCCCATACTGATTTTCAGCGATCTTCTCCACCACGGCTGGTTTGACGTGTTCGTCCACAATGAACTCTTCAGCTATCTTCGATAGAACCGGCGTCGAGGAAATAGGGCGGAGATGTTTGTTAACATCTTTCACTGGCTTTTCCTTGGGAACTGGGACGACTTCAGCCGACTTCCGATATGGCGGGGTACAGGACTCCTTGAAGGAGCAACTGCGGTTATATTTGACAGGTTCGGTTAAAAAATCTGAGTTTTCCGTTAATAGCCATGCCTGAATTCCGTGAGGACTGGAGACCTTCGTCCAATTAAGAGATGGTAGTTTCAGCCTGCGTTGGACGAGACCACAAACTGCGCGGGTGAGGGCATTGAGGTCCCTCACGTCCTTGCTGGAAATCTTTAGGCAGGGAAGGAAAAAATTCTCATTGATTGCAAAAAAAAAGCATCGTTGATTTTATTGGCTAAATCAGACGCGCTGGATGCCTTGTCGAAATGGCGTAATGATTCATTGAGCTGGCCCGGTCAGGCACAGTGGATGTCAAGCCACTGAGTTTTTTGAGTTCTCTCCACCGCGCCGATGGCTTACATTCTTTTCGATGGTCAGTTTTGGATTCCTAAGACTGACTTACCCCGGCAGATCGTACGCACCTGGTAACGGTTGACACGATTTCGCAAATAGCGAAACATTGGTTGTTTCCCTTGTGCAAGCGCCATATTGACGGAGTCTAATGCCTTTTAAATTAGGAGTGATCCATGGTGGCTCATTGGACTGTTTTTGTTCGTAAGGGGACAGCAGAGACCAGTCGGGTCTGCACCATCGTTTCCTGTAGAGCCGCTTCCCCTGAGCATGGGTTTCTAGTGTTGATAGGGGTAGGAACATCATCTTCTTCTTTGGAGATATGTGCACATATCGAGACCCTTAGATTATCTTAAGTCTAAGCAACACTGCCACGGAATGGAGGTTGGCTTTAGATTCCTTTTGATTTGATGCTCCTTTCAAAGTAAAATAATTCAAACTGAGTGAGTATTTACCAAAGAAGTAAGAACTTTTGAAGGAAGGAAAGACGCGTTGCATGACGAGACAAAAACGGCTGCGAGGGGGCCTATATTCCAGCCTTCTTTGCAACGATTCATTGGCAACAATTTCAGTTTCAAAACACTTCAGTATTCTTCATGTATCGTTTGAAAGGTTCGTTTAGGTGGCGTTCTGAATCCCCCGGACCCTCTCTCCGGGATCCGCCTCCGTGTTAACAATACAAGGTTTTGGGGTTTTGTGTGCCGTAGTTGGACTTGATTTTTGGAATCGCGTTTAGCGTACAATCATCCCTAACTCGAGCACCTTCACTTGCTCCTTGCTGCTTTACAACCATTGTCTTTAATTCCTCACTCCGGACACTTGGTGGTCTCAAAGGTGACTGTCTTTTTACGTATCGCCACGAGCAAAAAGAAGCAACATCAACTCTTTCTAACAGTCTGCGACATGCGGTGTAACTAGGAGCCCGGTTAGTAGTGGACTATGTTGAAAATTAACCCCGTTGGTGGGTTCCCCTTGAGTTCCGTGTGGGTTCCCTCGCAAAAAGTGGGTTCCCTTTATTGATATGCATAACGATCGAGTCAATGACGTCATCTATTGTGATAACCTAGGGAAAAATGGGTTCCTCCATATTAATGAAGTGCCTAGTAACTGTCTTCCCGCATACTAATTTGGATTTCCTGCATACTAATTATGTGCCTTCCTCCATGTATAATGAAGTGGATAGGTTTACCAATGAGGGTCACTCTACTACAATAGAAACAATAGACTTGCCTAGACTTGCCCGTGAAGTAACTTGAGCTCCGTTTTCGGACCGTCTTTTAAAGGAAAGATAGGAGCGATCACCTAGCAACGCGAGAAACGGCTTCCTATATCTTATTTAGCGCTAAAACTCAGATATATATAAACACAAAGGGAGTTGAAAAGTCTTTATTTCAATTTAGTTTACGTCTTCTTATTTAGCGCTAAAACTCAGATATATATAAACAAAACATACACAAATTGGAGCTGAAAACTCTCTAAGTTTTTCTGACGTTTTCTCCCATCAATCTCGCGGAAATGAAAGTCTTGTCATTTTCACGCACGGTTAATCAGTTAATTATGCGAGTTCACAAGCCCAAAGTTGAATAAAAAATTAGCTCTACAGGAAAAACCTCAAGGAAGCAACCTTGACGTATTATTATACAACAAATAACTTAACAAGGATCAATTAAAACACGCGACTCATAATTGCTAGCAATAAAATCAGACACGAGATACCGTTTTAAGAAACTTTATTAAAAAACAAGGACAAAAAAAGTCAAATACACAGGAATGGAAATTAATTAATCTTCATCTTCGTTCTCCTCTGTAGAAGGGGAATAGAAATTGGTTTCCAACGTCTTCGCGTTTTTGTGTTTAACTGCTCCACAATCGTGACACCGAAGAAAGCCCTCTTTCATGTAATGTCTCCCCTCGGGAATCTGGTGATCGCATATAGGACAAATCTTGTAGTAATCGTGACAAAGGCATTTAGGACATTTCATGATCAATATCCCGTACACATTAGAGTTTTCGCAGTGTTCACAGGGACTTTTGGAGTGAAAGGTGGTGGACGTTTCAGGGTTACTACTTTCTATCTCCTGACTGTCGTTTTCAGTGTCGTTGTCGCTCTCTTGGGTGTCTTCCGCTTCAACGCCATTCTCAGAATGGTGGTGGCGGTGGTGGTGGTGGAGGGAAAACAATAGAAATGTGGTGGTGGTGGTGGCGGTGGTGGAGGGAAAAACAATAGAAATGTGGTGGCGGTGGTGGTGGCAGTAGTGGCGGTGGTGGTGGTGGTGGTGGTGGAAAGAAAACAATAGAAATGTGGTGGTGGTGGTAGTGGTGGTCTTGGGGGAGGAAAACAGTAGAATCTTGTGGTCTGAAAACCTATATACATGCGCAACATTCTACCTCTTTCTCAGTCTACATTTTGCTCCTGAGGAGTTGACATGAGTTGGTTCTGTTCTGTCTGCGAAAAATCCTTTAGTAGAAAAGATAGTATGCAAAGGCACGTGATATCTAAACACCGCAATGCTGGTCTCACCCCATTTCAAACCGTTCCAATATTTTCACAGAAATGTCAGCGGTTTCGCTTCGAGCATCCTTTCACCTCCATGATTGCCGGAATGACCGGGTCCGGAAAAACGGCCTGGGTTCGATCGTTATTGCAACAAGCTTCAGAGACCATTTACCCTCCCCCGGAGAGGATCGTTTGGTGTTATTCACAATGGCAGCCTGCGTATACACAAATGTAAGTCGCCATGCCAAACATTGAATTCGTCAAGGGAATTCCTACGGCTTTGGAGGAGGATTCCTATTTTGATGCGATTAAACGGAATTTGATCGTGTTTGATGATCAGATGATTGACGCCAGTAAAGACAAGCGAATTGTGAACCTCTTTACTCGTGGTTCTCATCATCGCAATCTGAGCGTGATTTATATCGTGCAGAATCTATTTCATCAGGGGAAAGATAGCCGCAGCATAAGCCTAAACAGCCATTATCTGGTGTTATTCAAGGATCCACGAGACAAATTGCAAATCCTGACTCTGGCGAAGCAAATATATCCCGGGCAGACTGATTTCTTTTTAAATCAGTACGAAGAGGCTGTAAAAAGACATTTTGGTTATCTTCTGATTGATCTGAAAACTACTACCCAAGATAATTGTCGGTTGCGAAAAACGTCCTGCCCAGTGAAGAAGGCTTTAACCAAGCAGGGTTTCAAGAAAATATTCCTCAAGAGCTTCTAAAATATCTGAAGCAGCAAACTCTTTCGCCTGTCCCGCTTCTTCCAGCTATGCAAGAAATACAAGGCAACATGGATGACGTGCTTTCTCGAAACTATCTTCGGGACGATGAAAGAGCTAAACGATACCTTCAGTTGCAAAACAGATACCTGGCTTTTAAAGAACAATTAAATACAAGAACACGACCGGAAGAAATAACATCAAGGACACAAGATTCTTCGACAGCAACGACAGCATTCTCGACTCCCCTCAACCCCTTTAATGTAACACCTGAATTAACAGAAGCAGCTATCTCTCAAAAACCTGACAAAGAAAGCCTCACCCCTCCACCACCCTTAAATCCTGCTTTCCTGACGCCTCCCCCCACAATAGAAACCCCATCACAACATGGCCCGAAGAGCAAAAGGCGTCGGATTCAATTTCTAAATTATTTGGATGATCATAAATCTCATGGCAAACAGCTGAAGAAACGTCGGCATAAGAAATTCAAACCTTACAAGTACTCCTTGGGCGAAGAAGAAGGAATTAATTAATTTCCATTCCTTACAAATCGCTGTGTATTTGACTCTTTTTGTTTTTAATAAAGTTGTTTAAAACGGTATCTCTCTTATGTTTTTATTGCTATCAATTATGAGTTGCGTGTTTTAATTGATGCTTGTTAAGTTATTTGTTTTATAATAATACGTCAAGATTCTCTCCCTTTGGTCTTTCCTGTAGAGCTAATTTGTATTCAACTTCGGGCTTGTGAACTCGCATAATTAACCGATTAACCGTGCGTGAAAATGACAAGACTTCAATAGTTTTTCATTTCCTCGAGATAAAACGGAGAAAACAGTTATGTAATAGTCAGACAAACTTGAAATAAATCGTTTTCAGCTCCACTTTGTGTTTATATATATCTGAGTTTTAGCGCTAAATAAGATATAGGAAGCCGTTTCTCGCGTTGCTAGGTGATCGCTCCTATTTTTCCTTTAATAGACGGTCCGAAAACGGAGCTCAAGTTACTTCACGGGCAAGTCTAGGCAAGTCTATTGTTTCTATTGTAGTAGAGTGACCCTCATTAGTAAACCTATCCACTTCATTATACATGGAGGAAGGCACATAATTAGTATGCAGGAAATCCAAATTAGTATGCGGGAAGACAGTTACTAGGCACTTCATTAATATGGAGGAACCCATTTTTCCCTAGGTTATCACAATAGATGACGTCATTGACTCGATCGTTATGCATATCAATAAAGGGAACTCACTTTTTGCGAGGGAACCCACACGGAACTCAAGGGGAACCCACCAACGGGGTTAATTTTCAACATAGTCCACTACTCCGGTTTATTACATTTTGAATCTCGTCCTATGCTAACAGTACAATACAATCAACACTTTCTGACAGAGACATCTCTGCAATATGCTCTACTCGTTCTGTGCTAACAGTGTAATACAGTCAACTCTTTCTATCAGAAACATTATTGCGACATGCTCTGGGTGTCCGGCTTCATTACAGTCAATCTCGTCCTGTACTAACATTATAATACAATAACCTCTTTCTATCAGATACATGAACAGTACTTCAGTGCTACGTCCAACGGATGAAGTAAAGCCAGTGTTAATTTGCATGAAAGGAATACCTCTAGGATAAGAATGTTCTCCCGAAATGCAGTACTAAAAAGCACTGAAGTGACAATTTGCTGGTAATGAGGTCTGCAAAGTAGAGGTGCACTTGATTGCTTTAAGTTTAGGACTAACTGGTAAGCTACACGAATCCACCTCAGTGTTTTCGATTTATTCACTTTTCTAATGTAATCGTAGAATTTCGTTTGAATGGTCGACAAAAATTAAAGCAACGATTTTGAATGTAACATTTCCGAGTTTTGCCTTATTCTCGATCTATAGAGCTATGAGGCGTTTAAACAAAACCCACCGCTTAAAGTGCTACTACGACGAAAATTTTTGTTTTTGTTTCCGAGTTTTTTTAACATAAATCTTTTGTATAGGTTCAAAATTATACAAATAGCGAAAAACTGGAACGATACTTGCGTACGGGGGCTAGAAATTTCCCACTGAAAAGTGCGTAAATACCGTCCGCCATTACAAAGTTCGCAAAACAATAGCCCGCGAGATCTCCGCAAAGCGGTCGTGCGTTTGACCAATCTTTTGTATAGGTTCAAAATTATACAAATAGCGAAAAACTGGAACGATACTTGCGTACGGGGGCTAGAAATTTCCCACTGAAAAGTGTGTAAATACCGTCCGCCATTACAAAGTTCGCAAAACAATAGCCCGCGAGATCTCCGCAAAGCGGTCGTGCGTTTGACCACGTGATTTATGCACTGTGATGTAGAAACATCAACCAAAAGATTCGCATTTGGGAAAAGTTTGTGAGTTTAGAGCCTTTAACAAGACGTTTAACTGAAATGTTTAACGTGATTAGCTCCTGATGGCGATCAATCCTTTTACAAGGTCATACCTTTTTTGACTGGCAAATTGAATTGTTATCATTAGTTGTCCGTCAATTAACACGTTTATGTCAACAGTCATTATTGTAAAGCCTAAGAAATCATTAGGAAAATACATCACACGGTTTACTACAATCAATTTTCCTCATCCGGTTTAATTTCTCGTGAGAGGATAGCAAAACACGACATACAAACTTAATCCCACATAAAGGAATTGATCAATATAGTGTACTTTATTAATTTTTTTATACAATTTTTCAAATCTAGCTGTCTTCGTGGAACCTCTCTTTTCTAAGTTTCTTTATTTTTACACCAACTAACTGAAACTCGCAGCCGAATTAATTTTTGTTTGTAAACATGTATGGGTGCTTTTTCTGTCATGAGTTTTTCCAGTTTTTGCATTTTAAGAATAGTATATGTTATTATTCATTCAAAATATTTCCCCAATTCTTATTTGCTAAAAGCACACGCATAACTCACCATAACCAGTTACTGATGACCAAATTTGGAAGAATTTTGTGTTTAACGAGGAAATGACGTCAAAAATGCAGCCCTCTACAGGTTAAGGCACCGTTAACCGAGAAGACCTGGGGACGAGGTTGAGTTGTTTTGGTTGTCAAAAAAAATGGCGGACATTTCACTCGTTTCAAGAGTAAGAACTACAGCTGGAATTAGTCGAAATAATAACTAAACACATGGCAAAAACAGCAAGAAGACAACTCGGAGGGTGAAATCTGCTATTTGGAGAGTTTGCGCAGTTGGACAAACCAAGACGTACAGTATCGAAGATGAACTTAACATCGATGCAGGTAGTATGTTTCAGCTATGTTTTTAAACTAGGAATTATTTTGAATGAATAATAAAGCAATTAATGAATTCGGCTTTCGTAGGATATGAAGAATTAAGTAGATCTCGGAGGGTGTTATCCACCACGGCCTTCGGCCTCGGTAGATAACACCCTCCTCGATCTGCTTAATTCTTCATATCCTACGAAAGCCGAATTCATTAATTGCTAATTAATACTCTGCAAATGAAATCAGTGAATACAGCATGATGTCCACACGACTACAAAAAAAGCTCCCCATTGGACTTCCGCTGGACAAGGGTAACCCATCCTATGGGAACGAGATTAACAGAAGAAGACCAGATAGCACATGCGTTTGGACGTCTCTCTCTTTTTTTCACTGCACATGCGTTCAGACGTCTCTCTTTTATCCACTTCGCATGTGTTTTCGCTCACGTGTGTTTAGACGTCTCTTTTTTTCCACTGCGCATCCGTACAGACGTCTCATTTATTCCGCTGAGCATGCGTTCAGTGTCTCTCTTTTCTTTTCCGTTGCTTATCCGTTCAGACGTCTCCTTTTTTCCGCTGCGCATGCGCTCAGACGTATCTCTTTTCATTTCCGCTGTGCATCCGTTCAGTCGTCTCCTTGTTATGAAAAGCAGAGAAAAAAGGCCGGGGATGTTCCTTAAGGAGGTGATGCGTGACAGCCTCCCTCAAAGCCTTGCCTATAATTTCAAATTTCAGGCCAAAATATGTAATCTTCTCTATCTTTCAACAGCGACAATTGATTAAAAAAAAAAAAGAACGTACTTGATTTCAGTCCCTAGTAACAGGAAGCACGAAACTATCACCCTCTATCGGACCCAAAAGGTTAAAATCCTCTCAAAAATTCAGGACTAACATGTTTATCATAGTGGGACATCACACTGAGTTCGGTTTTAACGGGTTTAACCGTAAAGCAGGGTCGTCTCTGGAGAGCTTCCCTAGTAGTGAGAAACATGTGTAGTATCTAGGGCTGACCATGCACGCAATTAGGCAATGCATAGTTGTGGATGATGATTCTGGTTCCGTATGTTTGTAAATCCGCAACTTGTTCTTTCCGGATACAAAAATTTCCACGTCCACACGTGTCCAGATACTCCTGAATCCGCAATGCTGTTTTTTTTTTTTGCTCGGACCGTCTTGAATATTCACGGTAAAGAACTGGGCTCGATATTGTGACATCAGCGGATAAAAAAATATCCGGATTTAGCGTCTACTCGTTTCCGTAGCGGATAAAAAACTTCCACTCTGGAGAGCGGATTAAAAGAGTTCCGGACGCCGCGGATTCACCGGTTACGTGTGGACGGTAGGCGTATCCGGAAAGAAAAAGTTGCGGCTTCAAAAATATGCGGTTATGTGTGGACGGGGCATCTGTTGTACAGCTATTGTAAACGGAAAACGCTAGCAAAACTGAATCTTACTATATTCAATTTGCGCCTCTCATCTAGCCATTGTGCACACTGCTCATGTATTATTTTGTACTATTGATACTTTTGTTTTTGAGGAAAACGAACCCGTCAAACACGCAATTCAAGACAGTAGGTTATTTTATTCGTCATTGAGATATGCCATTTCTGGTAGAAAACCCATTACATGTCTTGAGCGCTTCACCAGCTCGTAGTGTTCAGTTTGTACAGTAAAGACGTTGGAGAATACAATACTATTCATAACTAATACAAACGAATTTTATTGAACTAGTCCCCTCCCCTTCACCAAGAGAGATTGCCTTCACCCACTTCAATAGAGCATTTTCACATGGCGTCCCGGCATCCATTTTGGTGTTCCAAAACAATGAAACGGCGGCCATGTTGGCGTTTCAAAACAGTCCTGTAATAGTTGACTTCAGAGATATGCAATTAAAAGACGCTTTCTTTTGTTCCTATAAATTTGCATAGATGCTGGCAACGTGAATGAAAGCGGTCTATGGTTCTACCAAAATCTACAGGCGACACCAGAAAAGTTCCCTAGGGGAAGTAATTAAGCTTTTTCTTGATTATTATGTTTTGCTCCGCAATACGTGTTTATACAGATCGGTTCGCAGACATGGGCATCATTGTCGTTCGTCCCCCCTGGGTGAGGTGCGAATTCTTCGCAGAACTGCCACTCCTGCTCGTTTTGTAGTCAAAAACAAAGGTGCTGGGCAGTTCTATCTGAGCTATGATACGAGGTAGCGTCCAAGCTCAAAACCTTTTTCCAGAGTTGGAAGCAACGAACAGAAGTAAAAGTCGTTGAAAATATGCATTGCAATACATCAAAATGTGTGCAGCAGGAATTTCAGCCAAACTGCCAAGGGATATTTTAAAAATGTCGAGGAACAAGTCATTCTACTTCAGAGCAAGGTTTGTAGTAATTTATAGTGCTTTTAAAACTAAAAAGTACTTTTTAAAGAATAGCACGATAGGCAATCGGCTTTTGTTTTAAGAATTAACAAACATTGAATTTACTTGTCCCGAAAATTCAAACTGGTGTCTCCCTCTACCTGATAGTAATTTATTTTTGAAATTCCAAAACAATTTCACAGCTGAATTTTGAGCGACTTTTAGTTACGGACTTCTGCTCCAACTATTTTTCTGAAATTCCTCTGGCATATTTATTACACCAATTAAAGCCGTTACCAGAAATTTCAGTAAAAAAATATGAGCAAATTTTTTTATTAGACGCGATTTTCTTTGAACAGTAGGGTCATTTAAGTGCTATTAAATTTAGCAAAATATATTTACCATCAATGAAATCTTAATATTTCGTACTATTGCGGAATGATATCTTTTGTTCTTTGCAAAGTTTCGCAGCCATCGCGTTAAAAACGGAAAAGTTATGACAAAAACTTCGTCACGGCTAAATGCGCCTGTATTAATGACGGAGCCACCTTAAAGTAGTAAATAAGAGAAGAAAGAAAACAGAAGAAAAAAATTGGTAGTATGTAGGACTTGAACCCGCATCATTTGATGTATAATCCACATCCGCATCCACTAGACCACCAAGGGCTAACTGTAGACACCGGTTAATTTTAACGTACTTTACATGGCATTGATCATTGCATTATTGAAAACTAACCGTTCTTAAAACAGTGCTTAACCCCGCCCATCACTGTACTTCGGTGCCAAACCCTGTATTCAGCTCTTTTCCTTGCACAACTGTCTCTTACTCTGATTTCCTCACTTTTCTCAAAAATAGGCCCAATAAATTTGCTTAAATATACTATGGCGTGGTATCGAGTATAGCGTTGTATAATAAAGATATTAAGGTCTCCAACCTGATTTTAAGGTATCCATTCTAGTCACAACCATTTTCTATTTTTATTGGACGAACTGTACACTAGAAATGCTAATGAAAAAATCCGCTGGAATATCTATTACCGTATATCCCTCCACCGGGCAGTCTTTGATTCGCTTCCTACCCCTACACCTGCTTTCTCCGCCTCTCTTACCACGAGGGTTAAGAATGAAAGATCGGTGAAGAGGAACTCTTAAAGACCGTTAGTTACAAAGAGGATCCCATCACCTAGGAGCTTGGGCCAAAGCTTGTGAGTCTTGAAGGCTATTCATAGATTCTTTTCATTTAGCCAATCAGAGCAGAGCTCGATTCCAGCAAATAAACAGTAGTATGGTCGATGCACCTGTGTGTCGAGCGAAAGTAGTTCGGAGACAGCAGAACTTAGCGAAGGAAGCGATTCAACAGTTACTATAGAATGAACAAATATATTGAATTTCTAAGGAGCTGTGACGCTTATTTAATTAGCAGCAGATGGGACTTTGAGGGGATAGGCTCCTAGTGCGAACGAGACCGGTGCAAGACATCATTTGCATTTCTCGAGAGACGCTAAACTTGAGAGTGTTCTTTTGGAGTACATTTTAGACATATACGCTGGTGATTCTCTTCATAAAATAGGAGTACTACAAACACGCCGTGTTTATATTGCCAGTAACATTATAACAGCGATTTCCTCTCAAGTAACATCGAGGATATTCCTTCCTATTCCGATTTTACAATGTCTAGAATGTGCTCCAACAAGAGAGAAATCTCTTGGGTCCAAGTATGGGTCTTCGTTTGAATCTAGGGGAGGTGTCCGTGGGGCCCAACCCTCACCCCGATCCGCCCCTCCCTCGTCCTTTACCTCAAAATATGGATCCGTCAATGGACAGGTCCTTGCCTTGTCTTAATTCGAGAAAAATATTGATTCTTTAAAGAAAAGTGTGATAATCATATCTTAAAGAATTCCTACCGATGGAAGAAACATTCACATATTAACAAATGCCTCTAGGCCTGAACAAAAATAAACTTCCGTAATAACTTTTAAACGCAAATTTTCCCTTTTATCCAATTCACTGAACACTTGTTCCCATCCATTCCCATATTTCCTGATATTATTATATCTTCTCGTATCCAATTGATCGGTACAAGCAAATGGCAAAAACCACGCCCAGAACCTGCAAAGATCGAAGAAGAATAGTTATCGATATGGAACTATTCCCAAAAATTACAGAATTATTTTTTGCGTTTAAGGGTGATGCTTCTTTCAAGTAATTAAATTATTTCTGACCTGTAAAATGGCGATCCCGACTCCTATTCCTCCAATCACTGCCATTTTTCCTCTAACAAACTTTTGGAGTGCATCAGAGCAGCCCTGGAAGATATCAATATCAATACAGTAAGTGCTAGCTGAGTTTAAAATTTTAACATTTAAAGTTACCGGGAAGTTGAGAACTGTGATGAAGGCAGTCAAAAAGAGTAGAAAGCTATTTGCAGCTGGGGACAAAAATGGTTTAGATTTGCTCATTTGGCGGGTCGGTGTTGATGATGATGATGGTGAAGATTACTGGATTTTCATCGACCTCAGGCCTTTTTATAAAGTCTATGATGACAATGATAATGATAATGACGATAAAAATTATGTTAAACAAATGATAACTTTCATGTTATATCACTAAATAGAAGAACGCGCCAACGTCAGCTCTATTCAATTACCTATCCCGGGCCCCTTTATTTTACTCATTGACTACATGCCGTCATGGAAAAACTGTCCGTAGCAACCACAAAACGGTGCGGCTTGGAGAATAATAATTAAAAAGACACAGAAACCATTCCCTAAGCTCTGAAAAACGTGCAGAACGTTTCCACTTAATTTACGCCACGTAATCAGTATGCGGGTGACTGTAGCAAGCTTAACGTGTGGTTAATTCTGTGTCCAGGAAACCACTTGAGACGGCTCTTCCAGAGCACGATGATCCCACAAAACTAGCAAACGAATTTGGCACCTTCCTCTTAGAAAAAATTGAAATCATTAAGGAAAATCTTGACAAGTTTCAAGTTCAGGAGCCTCGACTTGCTCCTGTTTTTCCAAAGGAAAATCTGGTGAATTTTTCTGCGCTATCCATAGGAGAAGTGTGTAAGATTGTTCGAGAATCCTCCAATGCCTCTTGTCGGTTGGATCCTGTTCCTACATGGCTAGTGAAGTCCTGTCTTGATGTATTAGCGCCCTCTATCACTGAGATGGTTAATCTCTCTTTTCTCAGTGGTTGCGCATGCGTTCCAGAAAATTGAAGAACCGCTGTTGTCATCCCTCTATTGAAAAAACCTGGACTTGATTTAGTCTACAAAAATTTCCGTCCAGTCAGTAATCTTCCATTCATTTCCAAGGTAGTGGAAAAGGCTGCACTTCAAAAACCTCTCGTCCACTGTGAGAAAAATGTCCCTCTTTTTAAATCCCAGTCCGGCTTCCGTAAGTATCACTCGACAGAGACTGCTCTATTAAAGGTTCAAAACGACATCTTAATGAGTATGGATAATAAGGAAGTGACACTTCTCGTACTTTTGGACCTAAGTGCGGCTTCCGATACCATTGAACATTCCATTCTTCTGAATATTTTGCATCAGGATTTTGGAGTCGTCGGAACTGCTTTAAATTGGTTTGACTCATTTCTGTCTGGTCGCAAACAACGTATACTTGTCGGTGGTAAGACTTCTGACGACTTCAACCTAAACTGTGGAGTCGCTCAGGGCAGTTGTATGGGGTCTATTTTATTTACTCTCTACGTCTCCCGCCTCTTTAACATTATTTCTCACCACCTCCCTTTCGTCCATGGTTATACTAACGACACCCAGATTTACCTCTCCTTCCGACCTTGTTCTATCCATTCAGAAATTAATGCTGTCTCTGTGATTGAAAAGTGCATCGCTGATGTTCGCTCTTGGTTTATTGGAAATCCTTTAATGATCAATGACGCGAAAACTGACTTGCTAATTATTAGCACCCGTCAACAACTTGAAAAAACATCTATTGAATCTATTATCATTGGTGACACCGTCATTAAACCTTTAGAAAGCGTCCGGAACCTCGGGTCCTCGTTCGATGCTCATATGCGAATGAATGTTCACATAGGCAGGATTTGTAGCAAGGCTTTTCGCGGACTATACAACATAAGACAGATCAGAAAATTCCTTACCGTGCAATCCACAAAGACACTGATCCATGCCTTTGTATCTTCGCACCTTGATTACTGTAACGCACTTCTGTTTGGTCTACCTAAATATCAGCCTGATCGTTTACAGAAAGTTCAGAATGCCGCGGCTAGAGTGACTTTTCAGATTGGGAAATTTGATCATATCACACCCGCCCTTATCGACTTACACTGGCTTCCAGTAACGTTTAGAGTTCAGTTCAAATTGCTCCTTTTTGTTTACAAGTCACTACACAACCAAAGTCCATCCTCCATTAAAGATCTTTTATCCCTGAAACCAGCTGCTAATTATGCTCTTCTTTGGTCTGGTCAATCTCTTCCGTTCGTTCCAAAAGTCAACTGCTCTACACTTGGGGATCGGGCCTTTGCTCATGCTGCACCTGTTTTATGGAACTCGCTGCCATTAACTATAAGAACAAGTAGCAGCCTCGCCATTTTCAAAAAGCAACTTAAAACATTTCTTTTTAAGAAAGCTTTTAATTTGTTGAAATAGTTCTAATGTTTAGTTTTAATTTAGTTTGGAATTTTCGAATTTCATGTTTTTTTAGATTATACCATAGCATGACATATTATTATTATTATTATAGCTTTCACGGATTTTAAAATTTTTTTGTTTATTAATTTTTCATTAATTTTAACTTAATGTAAAGCGCTTTCGAATATTCTTCTATAGTTTTTGCACTATACAAATTCATTATCATTATCATTATCATTATACGATCAAGAACGGTAACCACAAATCAAACTATTAAGTAATCAACGACTCAGAATTCACGTGACTTTAGCATTTTACTTCTTTGACACTCACTTGTTTGTAGATATCTGGATTGTCGCCCACGCTGCACTTGTCGCCCTTTGTCTTACAGCACGACTCAGGATATTTTTCCTTTGCCGTTTTTCCAGTGCTCTTGTACCATGCGGACTTTGACCAATCGGACGGGCCTGCTACACCACAGCACTTCAACTACGAATAGAAAGATGTGTGAAAAACCTATTTTCTACTCTAAGAGTTTGAAAATGAGACTTATTTCGTGTGCAGATGATTGAGCCATGTATTGCTATTCAGAAGGCAAGAGAATTTAGGGTATATTTTTGTCTTTGCTCGCCCCTGATAGAGAGTTTTGTTAAGCTGCCTAAGACAACGTAGTTTGAGGAACTTCGTCTAAGGCTACAGACAATTTATTTTATTTTATTTTTATTTTATTAACTTCGCCAAACAATAAGATAAGTGACACTACAATGAAAAAAAAAAGTGTACATATATTCACAGGAATACAGTCGGGGACACCGCAACAGCAAGCGCCAATTACTGAGGGCTCAAGACACAGATCATTTTTTTTCTTTCAGACACAGATTTTTCATAGTTTCTCAGCGGTGCGCTTTACCAAAGCCTTATCTTTTTTTTTTCAGTGTGTTACTCGTAATACAGAGGGTGACTTGTGAAGACTCATGGTGGCGTAGCCTGCAGACAAGGCGTTTATCTTACGCGTCAACCCAGTGGCGGATCGAGACCTTCAGATAAGGGAGGGGGGGGGGGGGGGGAGGGGGGGGAAACCCGCCCCCGGGAAGGGGGGGGGGGGGTGTTTAAAAAATTTTTTTTTTTTTCCTCGCCGCACCGGTGGGGGATAAAAAAAAGGGAGGACGCCGGGCCCCCGGCCCCCTAGTTAAGACTCATTGGTTATGCGAAAAGAAGAGGCGATAAGGAGTGAGAGGAAGGTGGCTGAAAAAGTAACAGGAAAAAAGAAGAATAAGAGTCGATTTCTAGGCATAAAAACGGGGGAGGGATTGGAAGGAAGGGTTGGGGGGGGGGGGGGAGGGGGGAGAGGCGGTAATCCAGACCCTGAGATAAGGCGAAGGCGGTTTTTAAAAAAATTTTCTTCTGTTCCTCTCGGCCTCAGTGTGGTCTAAAAATAAGGGGGGAGGCCGGATCCCCTGGCCCCTTCCCTGGATCCGTCACTGGGACCTCTCCCTTGAATCATTTTCTGACTCGCCCTAACTCTCGGTCAGTTTGAATGTCCAAATGGTGGCTAATGATGGCTTTGTTAAAAGACTTTGGTTCTCAACAGGCTAGGGTATTAGCAAAATGCAGGATGTTTGTTACATGAACCTAGTTTTGTTGCCTTAGCTACCACGAGTATCCTGTGGCTCAGTGGTAGAGCCGTGGACTAGTAACCTGTTGGGAGTACTCAGATTTTTCTCATTTTCCGAGCTGCATGTATCACTGACTGAGATTCATCAGTCTTTCTCAGCTAGGTTAGAATAGTTTTTCGTCTTTTCTCTGCAGTTGTCTTTATCAACTCTCTCTCTCTCACCTCTTGTTGCGCCTTGTCCACAGCCTCTGTAAATTTCTTTTTGTCCGCCTTTCCGTAGTATTCAGTAATGGTCTTGTTCACAGCGTGTTCTATCTTATCTATTACCTGAAATATATGGGTGGAATGGTGATGTAATAAGCGCATTATAGTTAAGTTCTTACTCTTCATTCAGATCTCTAAAGAAGTATCATTGCATTGTTTTACGTCATCCTAACCATTTCGTACTTGCGGGCGCAAACAATCGAAACGACATCATTACCAACCGATTCCTCGCGGCCCCTGTTCAAGTAAATGGAGATTTTTTCTGGCATACCGACTGTATATTTCAGCTGTAAGTACTTTCCTTAATATACGCGCGAGTTACTATAGTTCCTCCTCGGGATTTCGCCTTCTGGGCGAAATTCCTGCGGGGGCAATTAAGGCGGTTACAGAATCTGTCCATTCCCGCTGCTGAAAGACTAGGAATAAGCTCGACCGGACAGACTTTTTAAATGAATTTTGATGCCTTAATAGAACTCCAATTGAGAATTTTGATGAGAAATTGTGCTAGTAAAGCCCTTTTATTGGATTTAGAGTACGGGATTGCATGAGTGCCTAAACTTTTTTCAAAAACCGTTTATGCGGTAACACGGATTCGCTATCAGACCTCCTAGATGAAGCCTTCTTGATAACTACAAAGGCAAGGGAGGGTAAAAGTGATCAGTTGTATGAGGTAGGATAACGCCTTGGTATATCTCCAAACTGAGATCGTGGCCTTTTAAAAGGTTTTTCATGCACAAAAGTAACATACAGCAGCGGCTTCGTTTTTTCAAACGTTGGATAGCGCTTTTACTCCTGGTAAATTTCTATCAAGTGGCTGGGATAAGTATTAGTGAAACCAATTGCGCTATTCATTGGAAACAGTTTTATCCAGTGGATCAGTGACACGGATCATTAAACTTTTCTGGGAAACTGTCTACCTACCCCTCCCCTAAGCCAAAATTTTTCCCTTAATGAGAAGTAAGTGTTAACGTTGGCTTAGGGGATGGGTAGGTGATCCGTGTTATCCACCTTTGAAACAACTGGGGCCTAGTATAAGTAGTGCTTTACCTTGTCCCTCTGAGCATAAGCCATGATGCCTGAAGCGATCTCCAAAATGAAAATCATCAGTACCAGGAAGGAATACTAAATTTTTATGAGAAAAAGGGAACGCAATATGTTAGCATTAGACGTGACTCCGAAAGATCTTAGTTACCAAATGGGGTGATTCTACATCACAAACGAGAAGGTCAGAGATCTCTATCTTCCAATTTTTGCTAGTGACAAGACTCATTATTTGTCCCATCAAGGCTCAGCTTGATGGGACATGCCGAGAGACTGTCTCCGTCTAGACCTGCTAGTGGACTCCCCAAGAGCGCCTAAGAGAACGACGATCCAGGATGAATTGGTGCCTAAAAGTGGAGAGAGACCTGCACCCTATCGACCAACAATGGAACGACATCATCCACCCTGCTAGCGCAGCCTCTTTCAATAGCGCGATTTTGGCGTACTCGAGAAAGACTGTGCATGAATCAGTCGAGTAAGATCTTTGTTGAACATGTGCTGCTTGTTGCTAGGATACAGTTTGGAATCCAGGCCTAATAGCCGTACGCTTGGTACAGCGGGCTCAGTTATGACCATCGATTTATCAACGAACGGATGCTCGCACATGGGCTGACGGGCCTTAACGATTTCTAAGGCTTGACGGGATACGGACAGAGCCTCCTTTTCTCCTCCTCCTCTTATAATAATAATAATAATAATAATAATAATAATAATAACAATAATAATAATAATAATAACAATAACAATAATAATAATAATAATAATGATAATAGAATATTTACCCAGGATAACCCTTCAGTACCAATTAAGTACCGCATGTTATCAACTGGGTCCTGCTGATCGAAGACAGAAGGAGGCCATGTTGGCAGGGTGGACGCCATCAAACTCTTCAGCACATAGACTGCCTCAAGCTGGCGTCTCTATTCGTGAAAACTCCTAAGGTAAGCCAACTGATACTTTGTAACTGTGCGCGTTGTTAGTCAGTAACCGCGATTCCTTATCACTGTATTAAGCCTAGTTTTACTATATCGCAACTTACCAGGAGAAGCAACCATTTCTTTTCCTTCACCACTCCACAGCACCCTATAGCACCAATGATCATCACCTGTGCCCCCGCGGCTATGAGGATGTTAGCTGCTGTCTTGAATCCTCCTTCATCCATAAGAGCAGAGTAATTACTGGCGCTTACTCTTGCGAAGATTCCCACGGCCATCACTGCAATACCAGCGGCCTGTAGACGAAAGTGAACCGATCAACATGTATCGTCATGTATCGTACACTTCGTGTGAAAAGTGAACGCGGGCTTGCTTTAGTATCGCTTTATTTTTGTCGGTGTCTAAAATGAGAGGTGAACTGAACAATGCTTATTTTTTCCAGGGAGTCTTGTTTCGGCTAGCTCTTCGAAAACGCCTACTAATAAATCGTTGTGAGTGAAGACCAAATTTTTGTATTTCATCCGGCACCCATGCCACCGACTAAACGCACATTTTTTCTTTTCAAAACCCCTTCATAGACAATGTTAATTGGTCTAACTAAAAGTCGGTGTTTTTTTTGTAACAAAACCGCATCGTGAAGGCCTGACAAATCTTATATTTTCAGGTAGTTTGCGAATTAACAAACCGTTTACAGTTCTCTTTTCAGATCTAGAATCCCCCTGCAAACGTTAAGCTTACCATTGCTCGTTGTGCATGACTGAGTGAAAATAAAGTGCATTTGACTTCCAAGAAGCAAAACTTTTAGAGGACAAAAACTTTATTCGCACTGCATTACACATTTATAGCAATTTCCATTGCAATTCTTGCGAAAACGACAAAATTTACAATAATAATTCTTTTTCTTTTAATTCAGTCCTCTGGACTGTATTTCAGTGATTTGTCAATTCATTTTTGTTCAGTAGGCTCCTGTTTTTATTCACTACTAAATGTTTTTTGTTGCGTTCGCTTTGACAAGAAACATTCTTACAGAACCTATTTATTGAATAGTGAAAATTATGTCGTTGAGCTATGAAAATACATTAGATTGTCTTAGAGGTGATAACAGATTTTTTATCAGTGATTATAGTTTTAGCTCAAAATGTGTGTAATGAATACTTTCTGGATAAATCAGAGATGTATAATAATAATCCATGGCCCTTAATCCGACAAACTAAGTTTAATAAAATTCAGTATTCCTCCTTGAAAACAGGAAACAAAGATAGAATACGTATTATACTCTTGTTATCTTTCGGTGTCGCTGATTAAATAAATATGAGCGAAACGATATGGCGCCGAAAAACCTCTTTAACACTAAACTGAGCGTAACTTAATAAATATTTTTATGTATTTTGCTGCTCATAAGTTCTGCAATAACGAAACAATAATATAAATTAAAGAAAATTAATGGGTGTGATATTTTTTAACCAAAAACCCTCTCAATTCAGAAGGGTAAAGAATATACATTAACGAGGTCCTCGCAGCTTAAATTACTGAATCTCTCACGTAGGGAAATTAGTACGAAGGTAGTTCTGTGAAGAAACCATTGCTCTAGTCGGTTTGAGATCAATGAAAACAAAAGATTTGCTCTGGCTTAATTGCAGTTGGCATTTTTGTTGATTTATGATGCTGCCCTGGTTACTGAGTACCGATAATTAAATAAGCCATATACAGGGCAAGGAGCTTATTAACTAACAATGAACATGTTGCTTATATGAACACTCTTCTTGTCGATCTATTTTATAGATGTCATGTATTTATATCCTCCACCTGACCATTAAGATTTAAGAATGACAATCTTTTGCGGACCTTATTCGGTAAATTAACGTCTAAATTTCATTAATATTTTTTCTGGATTTTGCNTGAACATGTTGCTTATATGAACACTCTTCTTGTCGATCTATTTTATAGATGTCATGTATTTATATCCTCCACCTGACCATTAAGATTTAAGAATGACAATCTTTTGCGGACCTTATTCGGTAAATTAACGTCTAAATTTCATTAATATTTTTTCTGGATTTTGCTCCATATATATCGCTGAAACCCAATTTTCCCTTTGCGAAGCGGATGTATGTTACCATCAAAAACTGTCAAACGGGAACTGAATCGCTCAGTTTTGCGGGGAAGTAGTATCTACAAAAGGTTTTATGATGAGGCTAAGAAATCGCAAGTCAAAATGAAGATGTTTCTTCTTTTTTTTATTTGACCGGAAATAAAAAAATTCAGCTTTTTGGGGGGAAAAGCAACGTCAACAAATATGGCGGATTCAGGATAATCGCGTTTGGCAACTGAACATAAATCAAAATTATTTTACGCGAAGAAGTTATCTTGAATAAAGATGAAAATTTTCAAGGGCGATATAAGCTGATGAATTACAAGGAAAGTGAATATAATATGTTCTTTAAGCCGAAAATTGCTTCATAAATTTCCTCCGAAGGAATCACTCAGGTAAATCAAGAGAAAAAACTAACTACAGCTTCTTTTCGAAGGTATAAAGTAGGTGACAAGAAAGTTAAAACAAGGTTTAGCTATTGTAACAACTTATTCATCTATCTTGTTATATTAAAAATAGGGGGAGAAAGCAGTAAAATGCGAAATAAAATGTAACTTATATAATTTACTCAGTTTTACCAGTAACAAGTGAAGAGTATAATGTTGCCTTAATATCCCGAAAAAGGCCTGTCAAATTTTCAAATTTTTTTTGGTAGATTGTTGGCGAATTGGTGATTTATTAAAAGCGGCTGTAAAAATATTATCTGGGTCAGAAAAGCAAAAATTTGTTTTTCTAGTAATAAATTTGAGTTATAGAAGTGACACAGAGCTTAAACATTAATGAGCGGTCAAAGCCACACACAGCGATCAAAAAGCTGAATCCATGATGTTTTTGTTCTCCTAAGAAAATGAAGACAAAACGGTGTTACGTACATGAAAAGTTAGCTGCGAAAATCAATCCCCTAAAACTGGATTAAACTCCGCACTTACCCAAAATACGAGGTTAAAAACGCACAACATAAACTTCAGGCACCTCATTCCACAATCTAGCCCCATTTTGTGAAAGTTTTTTTGGAACCTTAAACAAAATAAGATCAAATATTAAAGATAGTGAGCGATCGGTGTTTCCTAATCGAACCACATATGGTAAATAACTCGCGATATTTTACCTCTCGATNGCGAATTGGTGATTTATTAAAAGCGGCTGTAAAAATATTATCTGGGTCAGAAAAGCAAAAATTTGTTTTTCTAGTAATAAATTTGAGTTATAGAAGTGACACAGAGCTTAAACATTAATGAGCGGTCAAAGCCACACACAGCGATCAAAAAGCTGAATCCATGATGTTTTTGTTCTCCTAAGAAAATGAAGACAAAACGGTGTTACGTACATGAAAAGTTAGCTGCGAAAATCAATCCCCTAAAACTGGATTAAACTCCGCACTTACCCAAAATACGAGGTTAAAAACGCACAACATAAACTTCAGGCACCTCATTCCACAATCTAGCCCCATTTTGTGAAAGTTTTTTTGGAACCTTAAACAAAATAAGATCAAATATTAAAGATAGTGAGCGATCGGTGTTTCCTAATCGAACCACATATGGTAAATAACTCGCGATATTTTACCTCTCGATTGGTTTAAATACCGCGAACACAACCTGGGCTTTCGTTTACTAACCAACAGCCAACTCCCAGTTCGAGTCAAAGATTCTGTTGAGTGTATGTTTTCTTTTTCGAATCGAAATTGCATAAATTTTCTTCACCAATACTGAAGTGGAAATTAACATACAACTTGATTGACAGTCGCTTGATTTCAAAATGAGTGCGCTTGTCCTCCAATCACATTTCACCGTCGGAAACTAATATAGATATTATGTCCGCTTTTGGTGTTTTCACTATGACAGATGGCGGGATATTGTCGCTAAAAACAGGTGCACTCAGGGAAGATCTCGCTGCGGAAATTCAAAACACTGCAGCTAGGAAGCTAGCCGTGTCTTTGTCTTCCTTGGAAAAAATCTTCATATCAAAAACAGAAAAGCACAGTCGATCTCGGAAAAAGCCGCTATTTCTCTTTACATCAAGACTCAAATAATGTAGCCATGTTTTTTAACCGTTCAAGGCCAACCAATGAGAGTTTGTTTCTTCCGAATTAAATCGCATCGCTTATGCCTTTTTACCCGGTTAATCCACCATTTTTAGATTAAGAAAACGTAAATTCATCAGCCGGCAGGGTTAAGTGAATGTTGCGGCTTGATAAGCGAACAGAATTTGATCAGAAATCTCCAGGTGTTGTTTCAATATTGTTTTTTTATAAGCTGATATTGTGAAGGTCAAAAGTGCTGAGTGGAAAAGGAACAGACTAGACGATATCTTAGAAATAAGCAAATGTTTCAATTAATTCTAAGTTTCATTAAATAATTGAACGCGCAGTCAAAGGCTATTACCCTCAATTCTCTGAGAGATAGATCAAAACGATCTGACGAAACATTTTGGCCTTGCTTCGTTTTCTCGCTTAATTATTTACAATCCCATGCCAATTCTTCGCATGTCAAAAGTTCCTTACTTCCTTCCTAGTTGATAGTTTTTTATTCCGTTGCCGTAGATTGATTTTAGGATTTGTGTCGCCTAATTGAGACAATAAAACTACAGGTCGGAGTAATTTTAGGTAAACTATCGCAGCGCCGAGAGAGACGCCTTTTCCGTGTTAGAGCCCCGAGGACTAGATTTGCAACTTTTGATTTTGAGATTGAAGAGTGAGGAAAGCTTTAAGTTAACGATAGAAAATGAAATGGTTATAGCGGAGGCTGGAACTCCCGTGTACTATCGCCGCTCCTTGGAATTCGATTTCCAAAAAAATTCTCATTCCCGGGCTGGAAAAGATAACCAAGACTTTAGAATAACGTGCCAAGCTGGGAGACTGTTATCAAAACTTTGGTCTCGCAAAAATATTTTTTCTTCCATTAACATGTAGCCTTCGTTCTGAAAACCAGCTCGATGATTTAAAAATGTTGATTATTTACAGTATTTAGCCGGTGCTGAATAACTCCTTTCCTCACGAAAAAAAAAAGGAACCTACGTACATTGATCCCTACTTTATAACACCGACACTGTGATGTGTTCTTCTAGCGAGAGCTCAAGGTTTTTGTCTAGGAAAACTACTGAAGAATCCCCTCGGAACATAAAATCTAGGTGGCTGTTCAAGGGATAATTTTTTAGAGATAATTTTGCCCGAAAACTAACGACTAAATAACGACAGGGATCAACTCCAAGTGTCAGTTAAAGAAAATGGGTGTAGAGCGGGGAGCAATGAACTCTAGGTGTCCGTTTTTGGAGACATATAGAAAATGACTGTGGAACAACAAGAACCAACGCTTGGTTCTCCGCTTTCTTAGGAAGGTGTCCGTCTTAAAGAGATTCTGTAGAGCGGCGGTTAGGTGTCCGTGTCGCATGGATTCCAAGAAAACGACTGAGAAAGAACAAGGACCAATGTTTGGTGCCCCGCCTTCTTATGAAGGTGTCCGTCTTAAAGAGACTCACAGAAAGCGATTGAAGATCGACGGGGAGGTGTCCGTGTCGCAGGGATTCTAAGAAAATGACTTAGTAATAACAAGGAAGCAATTCCAGGTGTCTGTTCCAGAGAGGTGTCTGTTTTACAGCGATGCCTGATAACGAAGAAAATGATTGGCCCCTCCTAAAATGTTCTACAATAGAGAGACGTGTGACGTCACGTTACCATGGCAGCTAAATTTCCGGCCCCAGTTGTTCAAACGTTGGATAGCGCTATCTACCGGATAAATCACTACCCAGCCGATAGCGTAATTGGTTTCCCTAATACTTATCCGCTGGATAGTGATTTATCCGGTGAAAAGCGCTATCCAACGTTTGAACATCTGGGGCCTGGCCGGTTACTCAAACGTTGGACAGCGCTATCTACCGGATAAATCACTATCCAGCGCATAAGTATTACGGAAATCAATTACGCTTTCTGCTGGATAGAGACTTACGCGGTGGATAGAGCTATTGACTGTTTGAACAACTGGGGCTTGGATCTCAACAATTTTTCTTAACGGAGACAGCCATTTCTATTTTTGAACGATGGAAGAAAAGTATGGGCTACCGTTTTGTTTCTGAGTGCAACCATGCACAGAAAAGTCAGTTGTCAATTTTTTCGTTTTCACTGCCATGTTTGCAGGATCACAGTTTGTTGAGATCCAGTAATTTTGCTACCATGGTTACAAGACGTAACTACTCAGGCTCTTCTCTATTGGTATAAGAGATTATTGTGGAATAAATAAATGAGTAAGACTGAGTTAGACTGTTTGTTCCATCGTGGTTTGTAGTGATTGATGAATCACGAACCTCTCGCTCATGGTGCCGGTGGGTCTCAATCGAAAGCCGGCATCAGCTGTTGGTATTATTATAGGCTCAGCGGCTGCTGTCTTGTGCTGTGCATGAACGGATCGAAAGAGCGCGATAGGGATAAAAGAAGTCAAACCACAGCTGTTTCTGAACACGCTAATAGGGTATAGCCTGCGAGCAATCTCTCCACTTGGGGGAGCTGCGAGAAGTCACGCGAGAGCGGCATGCGCGCTTTGTTGCACGCTCGCGCGTTCTCTCGCGCCCTGCTTCTGGCCTCGCCATAATTGGAGAGCTTTGCTGGCAGGCTAGATTAGCTAACTCCCTTATTGACGGAGACCCAGTCACTGGCACTCTCCTAGAATTAAGGGGCTATTGACATAAGACTTCACCCCAACAACATCAACAGAGACAGTGGAATTGAGATTCCTGAAGCGGGGATGCCTACAATCAGACATTTCATTCCAATCAACTGATGAACTGTTTCGACCATTCAATTCAAGACGTAAGTTACGGCTCTTGACCGTTACTTGAAAACTGATAATTAGGGAACACAGTGAGCACTAACTCTCACTAGGGTTGTGGTGCGCACTTGCCTGAATATACGCCTGCACTGAACGCGGCTAGCAGAAAGCGTGGACAAATAACATTCAGAGGAAATTATAATCGCAACAGTAAAAGCTAAGACTCGGGCAAAATCACCTAACCAAAGCATAATGTCGTATTTACTCGAATAAGCGCCACCAATTAGGCAAAAACACCGCTTTCAGACAAAAGTTGCTCCTAAATAAGCACCACGGTCCCGGAGCCGGTCCAGGTTTAATACGGAAAATAATAATACCCTAATTGACGCCACAAGTTCACAATTTTAAGTAAAGTCAGAAAAAGAGAAAAAAAAGAAAGAAAAAGGAAAAACACCAGAGAATGAGCGAGCGATTTCGCCTTTGTTTTCTATTTGACAGTCCGATCCGGAGTCTATGTATCATTCAGTCTATTTTGTCAAAACAACCCCGCATAAAGTTTATCTCCATCTATTTCTGTGCTCTTTTGGTAGATTTGAGCAACAAAGTCGCGGAAAAGATAGCAAGTCTATTTTACTTTTTTTGGCAGCAAATACATGCACCCACCAGGGCCCTTTTTTTCAGCGAAGAGCTATGAGGCCGCGCACTGTGGTCGATTTGGGGCACTGGGAACTAAGCTTAATTCAAAGATGGCGCGCGGAAGGCATGGTTGGTTTTTCTCTCGTTTTTCATCTATTTTGCAAGGTTAGTAGCGATTATAGGTGGATCAAACAGTAAGAGCTGTAGAAGGTATCGTTTTAAGAAGTTTTAGAAGTGCTTGTGGTAATGGTTTGCCTTACATTCCGTGAGATCTTGACTCTCACCCTATAAGCTCGTCAATGCATAAGTCCTTATTGGTAACGCTTTCAATAATTCAAGTCTCAACGCTTTGATTTCAAGGGCAAATCGGTGCGTATCTAATGGTGTTTGAAGGCTTTATTTGTAAATTGGCCGTTACATAATTCTGATTAAAAACGTTAAATTTGTAGCAAATTCTTTATTTTTATGCTTAGTAGCCAGGCCTTTGACCGGGGGGTGAAATGTTGAGATTTTGGGGGATGAGGTCTCGATGAAAAGAACCTCATGCAACCATTACAGTGACAACAACAAGAATTTTACTCGTGATATCAATTTGCGTTCTTTCAAACGTTTTGTGATTTTTTCAAGTGGGTCAATAATTTGTCCGAGATATCGGTTGGTGAACATTCCTGGGGGTTAATATTAGGGACTGTGTCCAAGATCAAAAATCTAATGCAAAGAGCTGCTTTATTGGACCCCTTCTCCAGCCATCAGTGGGACACAACTTCATGAGCAGTATCCCCCCAACAAATGCTGTCCTTGGAGAAGTACCCCTACTTACTTTTTAACTGAGTATACCTAGGGGTATCTTGACCCCCCTCCCACCCCACTCCAAAAAAAAATTGAAGACTAAATGTATACATGGGTTGTTCTTTAATTGTTTTATAGTGAAGACATATTCCAAAAATACTAATTCCCAAAAAAATTGGGTTGGAACACATTTTAACTTGCCATATTTTGTCCATTATAACAAAGTGAGGCAGCTTTGTTTTAACGTTTTTTAGCCTTTGGTTGCCTTGAGTTCTTTTGGTACCCAAGGGGGCAGGACAGGGGGGTAGTGCAGTGCTGGTAAGAGGCTCAAGCTAGCAATGTTATTTTGAAGATTGAGCATTGAAAGGACAAAATTTATCCAATGTCATGTAATTCTCCAACCAATCTTTGTTTCTTTAAATCCTACTTCCCCTTTCCATGAGCTTTAAGAAGTTCTGCAACTACCTTAAACTGTTGCTTACAAGCTTATACAAATTTGTAACAGGTCCTAAGAGGGCTTATAAAGGGAGGGCTTTATATCCGAAGGAGCCTGTAATGGAAAAAAGCACTTTGAAACAAGTTGTACACTGTACCAGTGCGGATCAAAATACATTTGCATTTACTGGTTCTCTATTAAGCCTCAAAACATCATTATAATAAATCAATTAATTTCAATACATTTGGATGTGGGTTAATTAAATATTTTTGTTTACAGGTAGATGGGTGTGTAGCTGGGGAGCTTCTGAATTGGGGCTTATAAGCAGCAGTTTACAGTATTTGTAGTATTTAGATTTCAGATTTCTGGTACCTTTCTTTTCAAGATTTCTTAGTTTTGGGGTCAAAGAGGACTTTGATAAATTTGATAAATTTTTGGAGGTCTTTATACCTGTCAACCTTTTCTGAGTCAATTAATACTTGAGATTTTCATCTTATGGTTGGCATTTTCGAAAATGTCCCAGCACCTTCTGGAGATTTCCGACGATTTTCCGAAGACTTCCCAATGTTGTCGAAAATGTTAGAAGATTTACCGATGACCTTTTAGCATTTTTGAAGCCATTTAAAAGGCAGCAATTTTAGCTTGTTGTGATTGAAATTTCTCTGAACATTATTCGTGTGTTAAAAGACAATTGTCTGGATCCGTGAGTCAGGCATGAGAAATTGTTAGTTTTTGATATGATAACTTTCAATTTCTCCTGCATTTTACAATCATCCCAAGAAAACTTGAAACCAAGGCTTGAAAAATGTTTGGAAAAGGGCAAACAGGGTGTATTTTAGGCATTGCAAAAGTGGCAAATAACTGGTTTTTATATGTCTACCAATAATAAGTTTAATGTGCTGGAAAAAGTGTACTTCAAGAGATTTTACTTCTTGTCAGCCGTCCAGCCTGGAAATTCCAGGGATGAGTTGCTGAGCCAAAAATAGCCAACTAAAAGTCATCTAGTTAAAGCAAAAAGCTTCCTAGTGTTCCACTAGAGATGACCCCAGACAGTTTATTTTTAATTTCATTGTCATCTACAATAATTTGTTTATTCCGCCCTGTTATTGTAAAGTTTATTGTAATGTTATGTTAAAGGATGTTTAATAAATAAATTATTTAAAAAAATAATAATAATAATAATTTGTTTATTGCATGGAGAGGAATTATACAACAATTTATCTATTTCAAATTTTAAGTTTGGTGTCAACTTTTTTTCCATCTTCAACAGTTATGCTTCAATATGTGCACCTTTGGCACAAAAAGACACTTTTTATCAAGAAAGAGCAGAGCAGCACCATTACTGAGTAGCCACAAACCACAGCAGTATCAAAGACTGGTAAGGATACTGTTGAATATGCATTTTTTATTTTAACAAACTGAGGTCAATGTGAGAATAAGGCTTGTAACTTGGCATCCCGCTGGCAGACCCAGCTTTCTTTTGCTTTATACTTGATTTTGGCGTACTCGTGAAAGACTGCATGAATCATGTAGGATTTTTGTTAAGCATGTGCTGCACATTGCTTGGTCCATATAGTTTTGAACCCAGGCCTAATAGCCTTGCGCTTGGTTCAACGGGCTCAGTTATTACCATCAGTTTATCAATAAATGGATGCTCACACTCGAAAAAACCAGTTGCCAAGTGAGAACAAGATTGAGTAGTCCAGAAGTTTGGGCTGTGGTGACTTAGTTTAAAGGTATGAAGCCATTTAGGCAGAGCCTTCTTTTCTTGCCATCACTCAAGAAGACAAAAGAAGGTGTCTGCTCGCAGGGTTGTTAGGTGCAACTGGAATTGAATGATAATAATAATTATGAAAGTTGTCCATTACCAGCAGGGTAAAATAACCATTACGTAGCTGGCTTGGGCCTGTTGTGACTATGTTATATTTCAAATCTAAACAAACTTTGCATAAGATGGTTTAGAGATTAGAGATTGTGCCAAAGGTGCTTATGTCATTATGGAAATCCTTAAACCCACCCGACTGCATCACAGAAACCTCAAAATTTGGACACTTGCTTTTATACCTGTTATCTATATGTACCTGTTGTATAGATGCAGCTGACAGTCAAATGTGTTCTCAGGTTAAACCAGTTTTCAGTCTAATAGGATAAGCCTTTTTTCTACATGTAGGGTGCCAGCAGACTAGTAGTCAAAATTATTGGCAATATATTGGTCGGCAAACTGAAAATTTAAATCAAGATATCCTGATCAAAGGTTATATCCACAGTAATAATTGTAATAATAATAATAATAATAATAATAATAATAATAATAATAATAATTGAATAATAATAATAATAATAATAATAATAATAATTGAATAATAATAATAATGATGATGATGTTTGGGGCAGTGGGGTAGGAAAGGTTGAATTGAATTCCTCAGCCTATCACAGGGAGCCCTGCCCACCTGAGTCTGGGGTAGCACCTCTGGCAAGTGCCAGCAATTAACCCTTTAGACACCCCTGTCAGGGTTACGGCAAAGTCCTGATGGCAATGCAAGCAGAGGAGAAACTATTACATGGCTTTAGCTTCCCAATGGCTGCAGAGGCAAATGAGGGTAATACCAGGCGGGCTGGCTACTAACCAATAATAGGTGAGGCTTGTTAGCCTTGGGTGGCATCTCTCCTAGGAGAAAGCCACTCTAAACAAACCAACTTCTCACTGAATGGGATGACACATGAAGCCAGAATTTAATGGCGTAAATGGGACCCTAGTGGGTAGATAGTGGGTGCCTTGTCTGACAAGGTTCCTTGGAAGCAGCAGCATTAATTTTGAAGACCTGGTCATAATCCTTATTCTGAAAAGGTGGTCAAAGGAAGTAAACAAACTTGTGATGATCAAAGTGTTACATCCAAAGTGATCCTGGCAAAAGAGGGTATCTAAAAAGAATGGTGACCATTTGGGCTGAGAAAGGTGTTTTTGAAACAAATTACTAGTGAACAACAATTAGTCAGTCAAGCCAGGGCAGTAAAGGTGAATGTGTGGTTATCTGATGTACAGTGTAGAGATAGAAGATTAATAAAGGGAGACATCTTGGAAGAAAGAACATGTTGTATACCAAATGACTCCTGAACATCGAAGGGCAAGAGGAAGACCAAAAAATACTTGGAGAAGGACAGTCGAGAAAAAGTGAAACAAAGTGGGGCGGAAAAGCTGGGAAGTAGCCAAAGCGGTTGCACAAGAAAGAAAGTGTTGGTCAGACAGCATGAAGGCCTTATGTGCAGTGCCTACTGGCGCATTGAGACATGATGATGATGAACAGTGTTGACATTGGACCAGATTGACCAACAGAGTAATGAGGAAACCTGTGAAAATGAGAGGACAGAGAAAGTGGAGGAACTGATTTGTGGTGGCCAATCTGAAATCTTGGTGGAAAAAATGAGAAATGAGTGTTGGAAGAAAGAGTGTAAAGAGAAAAAAAGTGTAGGGAGAGAGGGGGTGTGTAAGTTACTGTGGGGGCCAAAAAATACATTTAAGGAAAAAAAAAATGAATATGTGGTGGGGGGGGGGGGGGGGGAGGAGAAGTTATTAATTTTATATAATTTACTGCAAATGATTCAGGATAAACTGACAAAGAAAGACGTGGAAAAGCCTGTGAACCCGAGGAATATAGAAAGATCTCTTTTAAAGAGAGTTGGGGATGATGTTTACAAACGAGGTTATTGGTATTTTTGACACCCAAAATATCAGTGAAACCAGAAGCATATAACCCTAAAGCATATATAACTCTGTTCCAATACTGGGTTTTTTGGGAACCAATTAAAATTTACGTCCTCATGTAGTATCACTGATACGCAAGTTTGTTGCACTAGTGCTATGAAAATTTTGTATTGCGGTGCACACTGTCAACAACGCAATAATGGTTTTGTGATGTAAAATTTGACCAAAATCGGAAGCCAAAATGAAAGCTAGCATGTGCTCCAAAGAGTATGCGTCCTCATTGTGTGACCTTTTTTTCCAACTAATAGTTTTTTTTTCAATAAAAACTGAGACGGAAAACTACTTAGCAAGCACAGAGATTTTTTTACAGAAATTATTCACAGGGGTATTTATTCATACACTCCATGGTGCAACTTAGCGCGCGCAAATTACAACACAGTCATCGGCTCCACTACCTGTAAATGTAAAAATAATGTTTTTGCCGGTTTATTATGTTCTATAACAAATTTAAATGGCTCAACATAAATTATACTGTGGAGTTGTGGATGCTCTTGGAGAACTGTTTATAAAGGACTTGGAGAATTCATTATATATAAGCTACTGGTGAAACTAATAGGCTGTTGGTGGCAGCAGCTAATATCATGATAGCAAAAAGGCTATGTGTTAGAAACCTTACTGCAAAAAGAAGTGATGAGCCATGTTGGAAGAGGAGGATCAAACAAAAGAAAATGTGGTTGAGGAAGGATATATATGTAGTAGATCAGCAAAGGTGAGGAACTGGTCAAATTAGAAGGGCCAAGATCAGTGAGCAGTTGGAAAGAAAATATAATACAGTGGAACCCTTTATTTAATGAAGTCCAGAGGGTATAACAAACTACTTTGATTACCCCAGTAATAGTAATACAAGTGAAAAAAAACTTCCATGTAACGAGAGCCAAGGGACTGGCAAAATTTGTTTGCAATAACGAGGTTTTGTTATATCAAGGTTCTTTTTCATATATGTATTGCTATTACTGGGGTAATCAGAATAGTTTGCTATACCAAGGACTTCATTATATAGAGGTTCATTATATCGAGGTTCCATTGTATAACGAAACCTCATCATGTGAACAAATTTTGCCAGTCCCTTGGCTTTTCATTATATCGAGGTTCCACTGTATCTGTCTGAAGGATCACCAAAATAATTATTTTAGTAGAAGAACTCGAGCAAGGGTGTCCATCCAGGCAGCAAAATTGAGGTGTTGTGGGGAGAACTACACAGTACTGAGACAAAACGGATTGTTTGAATGCAATCAAAAAAGACTGTTTGAGGAGCTGGAAGGAAACGAAAAGTCTAATGATGTGACGCCAGTTGAATAAAAGTGCCAAAATGTCTGGGGTGGAATTTGGGAAGAAAAAGTGAAGCACAATGCAGAGGCTGAATGCTTGCAAGATCTTAAAAATGAGCTAGATGCCCTGGGAAGGCAAGGCGAGGTGAAGATTTCTGCACTGATGATCAAAAAACAACTAAGGAAAATAGTGCCCAATTGGAAATATGCGGGTCCAGATGGTATGCATGGCTACTGGCTGAAAAAGTTTACCGTGTTACATGTTTGAGATCAGTACTAGAATGGTTAACCAAGGAGACGAACTGTGTTAGTAGTAAAGCGCAAAGGAAAGGGAGGTGAATTGTCTCACTTCAGACCAATTGCATGCCTACGTGTACCACTGATGAGGAAGTTATTTACAGTAGGGATGTTGGTGGACACAATATTATGAAAATTACATGTAATCTTCACAGAAAGAGTTTATCACCAGAGGAACAGAAAGGATGTAGAAGAAACTCACGAGGCACAAAAGATCAGCTGCTTATTGCAGAAGGTGCAAAAAAGGCCTTGGAATGGTAAGGGTGGACTATAATAAGGCATATGATAATGGTACCTCACTTGTGGATAATTGAATGTCACAGGAACATGTTTGGTTTTGCAGAAAACCTGACGGAGGTAATCCAAAACAATCTGAAACAATACATCCTTCCATTCAAAGTCACAACAAATTTAAAGCTTTCGTTGTTTCAATTTAAAATAATTAGACCATTGCAACCTGTACACTTGCAAAAATCTTTTCAAGGCCAAGATTACTGACACTGACTCTTGTCATGTGTGTGAATCAAAGTAGACCCTATAGCATCGGTTTGTAGAATGCCAGCATATCTTTTCCTTCTGGAACCTTTTACCTCTTGGTGGAAGGACAATAACTCTCCCATAGTGTCTTTGACCAATAACGATAAAATTGCTGGATATCTCCCTTAGAAACGTTCCTGCCACATGTTTAAACTTTGCCTGATAATTGCTCGCTTAGCCAAAGAAAGCGAACCATTATAGTTTCTTCACTTTTAAAGCTTTTCTGAAATATTATTATCTATGGAGCCTTGAAGCATTTGAGAATCCTTGAGCCTTTAGCGGCAACATGTTTGGCATGTTCATTTGTTTTTATTAGTGTTTTTTTTATTTAGTATTGTAATATCCTGTGTATGAATTGTATCTTTTCTTGTACCATTTATTTTAGCTTTGTAGTGTCTCTCCTGGTTAAGATTGTATATTGTATTGTACTTGAGCTTAAATAAGATTTAATTTTTAAAAAAGGTGGTGTACAAGTAAGTAGTTCTGAGATGTTATGCTAAAAGTTGTGAAGCCGCATCATTACAGCAAGAAAGAAAAGAGCACTTTCAGGAGAAACAACTCATGGGCAGTTTTGGAGGAACATAACAGAAGTAAGAGATATAAAAACTTGGAGTGGCTGAAAAAAAGGGCAACTGCAAGGCTGTGCTCTAAGGAAAATTGAAGGGAGCCCAGTGCTGTGAGCCTGTAAAATCTAGGGTTCCCAGCATATGTTTTGTATGAAAAATCTGAGATTTTCTAGTGGCCCAATGGTAAAAGTTAGGCACCAGGGGCCAATGGGCTCTGCTAGAGCACAGCCCTGGACTGGTTAAAAATGGAGACGGAGGATATGATTATGGCAGCACAAGAGGAAGATTTAAAACTAATATTATGAAGACAATTGACAAGCAAAATGTGCCAGCAGAGTGTAGAATCGCAGAGAAAGTGATGAGGCAATTAGCCATATTGTATTGGGATGCAAGAAACTTGCTCAAAAGCAATGTCCATGTTGTAGGGAAGACAAGGTGCTGCAGACAACTGACTGGGACTTATCTTGTATGTGGAATGCTGGATTATGACAGGGGTGACAAATAACTTTACATGTATTACATGAGCCACATCCAGTGTACATGTATGAATCCACTATTAACAGCCATGATCCACGACCAGTGTATGAATCCACTAACAACCAGCTGCCATGGGACTTCAAAATACAAATTGACAACAAGATTGAACACAACAAGCCTGTATTGGAATAGAACAGAAGTGCCTGATTATTGATGTTGCTTGTCCATTTGACACCTGAATGAAAGAGAAGTTGAGAACTAACCAAGACCTGAAGCTGGAGTTGAAAAGGCTCTGGAAATTGGGCAGAGTACCTGTGTAACTGTGTGGTGCCAGTCATTATTGGTGTCATGAGGAAATGTTATGGTACTTTGCAGAGCTTTTGCCCTTCTTTGTAGCAAAAGTTAATAGCTCGGCAAAGCCTACTATGGTATTGTTAACATTCCACCTCCATACCACCTGTCGTGATGAAAACTAATGGTGTGAATTAAGCTTGCTCTACGGTACACTCGACTGGCATACTTTGGCTCTTCTTCTCTGTTTTGTGTTGCCTGAATATCTGGTCTGGATCCAAATCTCTATAGCAATCTGCATTCAGGTGGCAAACCCTCTCATCAAAGAAAGCTGACCTCTGCCTCTCCCAAAATCCCCAAGCAACTATATCCAGCCACATATCCAAGGTGGCATTGGCTCCTCTATTCAACACTTCTCCTGTGATGTCTTGCAAAACTAGTTCGACGTCAGTGATAAAAATAATAAAATATATCATAATATAATCATAATAATAATGTTTATCATAATAATAGTAATATTTGACGAGGGAGCCAAACTTGCCATAAGAGATTTCAGTGCCCAGGGCCCTTATACATGTAGACAATCATAAGCATCATATCAATGTAAGAAATTAAAGAAATTAATATAATGCCTTCCATGATATGAAGCAAGGTTACCCAATTGCTTATGAGGATGATTGATTTTTCATTTCAGATCAGATGGGTCCAGCAGATGTGTCAAGACTTCAACAGCCAGGAGTTAGAGCTTATCTTCAGTACTGTAAGTGTTGTAAATTTTATTTTGCTTTGTAATACAGCTCTTGAGTGAATTATGTAGACAAAACAGAGGTGCTAAGCTTGTTTAAAATAAGATTGAGCTGCATGCAGCTTCATCGGCTTTTTAGTGGCCATACCTGCCCTTATTTAATGCAAAATTCACAACTGTTTTCAAATAAATGTGACTGTTAAATCAGATACATAGGAGAAGGAGGAAAAAAATTTAATTGAGTGACTCAATGAAATCATCTAATGATTTCAATATTAGTCAAGCTGTTTCTTTTTTACTTGTTTACTGTTGAAAAGCCAGAGATTCAAAACCATTTTTGGACTCAAAGGAAGAATAAAATTTTAAAAATACGAACAGTTTTTATTAACAAAAATAGTAAATATATTTTTTGTAAATTAAAATTGTTCGTATTTTTAAATGTATTTCAAATGGAAATCAAAGGAATGTTTGTTTTCGTCTTTTCATGCAAGACAGCTAGAATCTCTGGAAAAAGTGTACATTACTTTCCAACAAGTACATGTAGTACATGATTGTTTAATTGCGAGGAACTTAAAAAATTGTTTATAACTCATTTTTTTTATAGTGAGCATCTAATCCTCATAGCAGACAATTTTATTACACATGCTGCAAGTAGCTTGGACAATTTTTTTAAAAAAATTTTAGGTTTCATGAAATTTCATGGCATCGAATTAATTATTGAGATCATTAAAAAAAAAAAAAAAAAAGAATAAAATTAAAATTTTAAAAAAAAAATAAATTTTATATAAATTTTTTTAAGGTATTAAATTAATTTTTATTTTAATTTGTATTATATGACATACAAAAATTATTATTTTTAAACCATCATATGTATTT
>CALNXI010000354.1:190059-243092 GCA_942486025.1 Porites evermanni
CTCACATACTCACAGACAGACTTAATGACTGACCCGTTCACTGACTAACTGATTTACTGACTGACTGATTGATGGACTAACTGACTGACTTGCTAACTCACTCTCTCATTGACTGACTGGCTGATTGACCACCTCACTTACTCACAGACAGACTTAATGACTGACCTGTTGACTGACTGACTGATGTACTGACTTACTGACTGACTGACTGACTGATTGATTGACTGACATTTTAACTGACTTATTGACTGACTTGCTTACCAACTTCCAGGCCAATTATTATTACCGACTGACTGTGTTAACTAATTATAAGCTGATTGACCAACAGTCGCAGGCTGATCGACTGGCTGCCCGGCTCATTGACTAATTGACTTGACTGGCTGGCTGATGTGCTGAGATTCATCCTACAAAATAAATAAATTTAATGTGATAATGATGTGAATCAGGATTACTGATTGCTAATGAAGATGGTCATTTTTCATTTAGATGTGTCCAGCAGATGTGTCAAGACTTCAACAGCCAGGATTTGGAGCTTATCCTCAGAATTGTAAGTGCTGTATACATTGCCTTGTAATCCAGCTCCTGAGTGAACCAGATAAACTGAACTCGCGCAGCTTGTTTAAAGTAAGATTGATATAGTTTAATCAGCTTTTAGTGGCCATACCTGGTCTAATTTAACACAAAATCCAAAACTGTTTCAAATTTAATGTCTCTGTAAAATGAGAGATACATATTAAACTAAGTATAACTATAGTGAACGAGAAACACTACTTGAGTGACTTGACTTCTTCTTGATGTTAATGTTTAGCAAGCTGTGTCTTGTTTACTACTGAGAATACAGAGATTTAACAAAATTTTAAAACTCAAATGAAGAATATAAGACAGTTTTTTTTAATAATATTGCTTATATTTTTGTTTTGATATTTTGATGAAAGACAGCTAAAAGCTCTAAACAGTTTGACCAAAATGAACAGTTCTTTCAAACAAGTAGCGCATGTGTAAGTTCATTTTCAAATTCATTTAGAAATTAGTTTTGTTATTGAGTGATACCATTAAGCACTTTTGGTTTTTTCTTTCTAGTTTAATAAATTCAAACAATAATATTATTACATGGGCACAGTTAAAATCAAATCTTAAAATAAGAGTTTTTTTCTGACAAAATGGCACTTCATCCTAAAGTAGTAGATGTGATCTGCTTTGAACAAGCTGTGCTACAATGTTGGTATATAATGCCAAGTTCTTCTTTTAGTCATTTAGTATAGTTCTGCAATCTACATGATGCCATTTGAGTGGACTGATTTATTGACTGATTGACAGTTTCCTTGAGTGGTCCTTAACTGATTGACCAACTGACTAAATGAGGGACTAACTTTCTCATTGGCTGACTGGATGCCTGATTACCTGACTGACTACCTGACTGATTGAGTGACTGTCTAACTATCCTGCTAACCGACTGACCGATTATATTTACTGACGAACTGACAGATTAACCGACTGATTGACTTATTGATGGACTGCCTGACTTACTTAGTGATTGAATGACTCATTGACTGACCAAAATCAATGGCTGACTTGTTGTTGACTGACTGAAGGATTACCTGACTTACTAATTGACTGACTGAGTGACTGACTTACAGTTGTCTGTCAAACTGGCAAACGGATTGACTGATTAGCTGACTGATTGAATGGCTGTATATTTGACTGGCTTACTGATGGATGACTGACTGACTGACTGACTTATTGCCTAACTAACTGACTTGCTGACTGACTGACTCATTGATTGACTTGTTCAGTATTTGACTGATTTATGGACCTACTGACTTATCAACTACCTAACTGACTGACTTACTGTCTCATTGACTCACTGAATGGCTGACCTGTTGAGTGACTGACTGATTTACCGACTGATGAATTAGCTGACTTACAGTTGATGACCAACCAACTGACTGACGTATTGATGGTCTCGCTGACTGTCATGCTGACTTGCTGAGTGACTGGCTGACTGACTGGCTTATTCATGAATTAGGTTACCAATTGGCCGACTTGCTAAGTGACTGACTGGCCGACTTGGCAACTCACTGACTTTTTGACTGGCTAAATGGATGACTTTTTGACCGACTGACCCTCTGACTGACTGTGTCATTGAATGAATGGCTGACCTGCTAAATGACTGCCTTATTGACTAACTAACTGACTGGTTGACTGCTGAGTGATCAATAATTGATTAACAAACTGACTCAATGAATGACAGACAAACTGTCTGATTGGCTGACCTGCCGACTGACTGACTGGCTAGCTTACTGACTGGCTGAAGTACTGACCGATTGACTGGCTGAATTGCTTACTTGCTGATTGAGTAACTGACTGATCGGCAGACTGGCTGATTGACTGGCTGACTTGCTGACTGACTTACAGACTTACTTGCTTACCAACTTACTGACCAACTGACTGGCTGACTTTCTCAATTACTGACTGACTGTATGACTGATAGACTGATTGACTGACAGTCACAGACTGATTGATTGCCTGTCTGGCTCACTGACTAATTGGCTTGACTGACTGGTTGACAGTTAAGATTCATGCTAAGAAAAGAAAATAATTTTTATGCCCCCCATGACATGAATCAGAATTACTGAGATTGCTGATGAAAATGACTAATTTTTCATTTCAGATCAGATGTGTCCAGCAGATGTGACAAGACTTCAACAGCCACTGGATTTAGAGGTTATCTTCAGTGCCATAAATGCTGTATATATTGCTTTGTAATCCAGCTCTCGAGTGAACCAGATAAATTAAACTGCTGGTACAGCTTGTTTAAAGTAAGATTGAGGCATGGTTTCATCAGTTTTTGGTAGCCATACCTGGCCAAATTAAAACCAAAATTTAAAACTGTTTGAAATTAATTTATTTGCAAAATGAGAGATATGCTAGTCAAGGAAAAAACACTACACTGTATTTGAGTGACTTGAATTCTTTTTGATTTCAATACATATTTTGCCAGCTGTTTCTTTGTTTACAACTTAGTTCAAGACAGAGGTTCAACAAAATTTTCAGACTCAAAGGAAGAGTATAAAACATTTTTGTTTCTAATGTATTTTTTGATATCCAGTGAATGTTTGTTTTATGGAAGGCAGCTAAAAGCTCTAGAATTGTTTGAGGCCAAAGTGTGCATTTCTTTCCAACAAGTAGCACTTGTGTATAAGTGTGAGAGACTTAAAAAAAAAATTTTGTGGTTTGATAGGTATCCTTTTTTTCAAAACACTCTCGAATAAAATTATTTTAAAACAGTACAATCTTCACGGTAAGACAATTATATGATCTGCAACTCCTGCAAGTGGCATGGACAAGATATTTGGAAAATGAATAAATGAATAAGATGACTGAATAAAATGAGGTTCATTTGATTATGAGTTGCCATTGAAATATTTATCACTGAAAATCAGCTCTTTTTCTGAAATGAACACTACAAAATCATCTAATGTGAACTTGCAAAATTTGTACATTCATGCTGCTCACTTTTGTGTTTTGTGTTTCAAAACGTAAAGGTATGACTACTAAAAAGCCTGAAGAAGCTACATTGTACTTATGGCTCGGAATTCCTCTGATTCAAATTCATTTTGAAATTAATTTTGTTTCATTGACTGATAGCATTAAGCACTTTGAGTTTGTTTTTCTTTCATGCTTTTAGGTTCAAATAATATTACATGCAGTGAAAATCAAATCTTAAAACTGCAAATGGTAATTTGTCCTAATGTAGTAGACATGATCTGCTTTGAACAAGCTGTGCCACAAGGGTAGTTAAATGCCAAGTTCTGCTTTTAATCATAAGTATAGTTCTGCAATCTACGTGATGCCAGTTGAGTGGACTGATTTATTGACTGATTGACTGTTTCCTTAAGTGGTCTTTAGCTGATTGACCAACTGACTAAATGAGTGACTAACTGACTAATTGGCTGACTGTTTGACCAATTTCCTGACTGACTAACTGATTCATTGACTGACTGTCTAACTGTCTGATTAACGGACTGTCTGATTAGATTACTGATTGACTGATTACCTTCAGGACTGATTGACTGACAAACTGACTGACTTTACCTTATGACTGACTGATGCATTAACTCAAAAAATGGCTGATTAACTGACTTATTAGCTGACTTACTGACTGAGTGACTGAGTGGCTGACTATCTGACTGCCTGAATGAGTGACCTGCTGATTTGCTGACCTGCTGAATGACTTACCCATTGGCTAACTGACTGACTTAATGACTGACTCAATGACTGACTAAATGGCTTACTTTTTGACTGACGACTGATTTACTGACTTACTTTGTTGACTGGTTAACTGACTTAATTACAGACCCATTGGCCATTGACTGACTGATCAATGACTGACCTACAGTAGATTGACAAAACTGACGGACTAACTGATTAGCTGACTTGCTTTACTGACTGACTGACTCACTGGTGTTTGACTATCTGACTGACTTACTAATGGCCTGACTGATTGACTGGCTGACTGACTGACTGACTAAATTTTGGGTTCATTGACTGATTTATGGACCTACTGGCTAATTAACTGACTAACTGACTTATTGACTGACTGAATGGCTGAACAGCTGTTTCATTGACTAACTAACAGGCTGACTTGCTGACTGACTGACTGAATGACTGACTCACTGACTGACTGGCTGACTTGCTTACTGACTGACCTATTGACTAATTGACTGAGCTTTTGACTGACTGATTGGCGTACTGGCTGACTCAACTGCTTAGTGACTGACTGTCTAACTGATAGACTGAATGACCGATTGTCATCAACTGATTGACTGAACAATGACTGACTACTTGTCGGCCAGCCAAGTGATTAGATAACTGTTTTGACTGACTGTATGACAATGCGACTGCCTACTTGTCGACCAGTTGAATGATTAGACAACTCTCTTGACTGACTGTCAAGGGATAAGATAACTGTCTTGTCTGACTGTTTGACAAACTTGCTGATCACTCGTTGACCAATAGAGTGATTAGATTACTGTCCTGACTGACTGTTTGTCAAGATGACTGGTTGACTAGGAGATTGATTTGACTGATCACTAGTTCCACTCTGTGGTTTTACTAGATTGCTGAACTGTGCTTCGCATGTGTAATTTCATAAAGGGTGTATTTTGAATCTCTCCTGCATAACCTCATCTGGGTTAACAAAAGATGTTCAAAAATGGAAAAACATCTGGAACAAGACTGATGCATTCCATATTGGTGACAAAGCATTTTTTTGGTACCTAATAATATTATCATATTGCGACTATTAATTCACTTTTTTCACATAGACCATAGTGCACCGTATTCACCCTTCAAAATTTTGCCTAACCATTATACCCGGGGGAAATTGGAAACAATGGTTTTGCAAAATTTTGGGGATAAACAAGGAGTATTATGGACTATGTGAAAATGGTGAATATCAAGCCTTTGTGGTGCCATGTCACCACTATGGAATGTTAAGTCTTTTCCCAGGCGTTTCTTTCATAGGTAGGGGAAATTGTCTATTCAGTCTTAAGTGCCTTTAACAAACAGCTTGTAACACTGAAATTCGACACCGCAGCGAGTTTTCTTTTGTGAGGGCAAAAAGCTAGGAAGAATTTTTTTTTCGGAAATTTGAGACTCCCAGCAATACCTCATCCTTTTTGTCGATTTTCTTTGGATCCCAGGGAGAGCAATGAACAGCAAAAGGGGAACTTTGTCACAGATTGGTCTCTTAAACAAAAGGTCAGCTACAACGAGAAGAGTCTTAACATGCATGTATCTTGGCAACGTTTTGTAAAAGGAAATGTTATCAGCAACAAAAGGAATCAAGAAACTATTGTAACAAATGTTTGGATATTTGCTTTCTTTAACGATAAAACAATTTTAAGGGCATTGAAGAAAAACACATCTACACATATGACCATTTGAATTTGTGAGTCAAATACAAGATGAAAAGTCTTAAAAGAGATATTTGTTGTATTGTTTGGGAAATTTCGCTTGGTTGCAAAAAATAACAATTAAAAAATGAAGGACAATTTCAGTGTTACAATGAAACCCGGTGGAGAGATTTAAAAATACCCAATCAACCTCTTCAGTTTTAAGGGTGATCAGTGTATTATTTCTCCTTACTTTTTCAACGCATTGTCATACAATTCAAGTAATGAAAGATATTGCAAGTTAAGACCTACACTGTAAATAAACATCTAAATTCTCAGAAGCTAGTATTTTGGAAATGCGTAGGAGAAGGAATGAGAATTGACACTTTCAGCTTAGGACTGAAACTCCACAGTAATCACAAGGTCTTGACAACGCTCGCTTTGCAAGGCGTTTTTGGTTTGTCGTTAGTAAACGGCTTGTTGTTAAGTTTTTTGCTCGCAAAGGTAATGATATTCATAGATATGTGCAATACCGTGTTTAATTCAAATTCAAGTTTGGTTGCCACAAATTTTCTTTTGCGCGGTTAAGCTGCTTGTAAATCGGTTCTAAAACTTTCAGTTTTTTAATGCGCGTATTAGTTTGTTTTGGCGACAAACAAGCCGTATTACTATGCCGTCCAAATGTTACACGGTGAAGCGTTGTCGAAACTATGAAATTATTAAAAGCAGGACTTGGTATATTTTATTTTTACGAAGGCTCGGACACAGTGGAATATTGAGCGCAGTAAAATTACTTCGTGTTTTCCAGCGATGAGACTGTTGCGTGCGATGTTTAAAGAAGTAAAATACAAAACTTCTAAAACACTGCGCGAAACAATCTCTTAGTAGGAAACCGGGGTAAGTCTAAAACTGATTTATACTAGCAACATAAATACAACTAGTACATGTTTAGTGAGGCCGTCAGCGACAGATGAAACACAACAAAGAAAAAGGGAATCGAACAAACTGATTCTTATGTTGTCCTTTTTGCGAATATACGTGATTTCTGCGTTAATTCCTGGTGAGGACACAAAGAATAAGTGCGTTCCTTTTCCTGTGTTTATGTTTATGTTGCTGAGGTCCCCACTGAACTTATACTTGTGTTTATGCTGCGAGTGGAAATCAGTTTTTTACTGCGCGCAATATTTCAATGTGTCCGAGCCTTTTATCTGGTTCACTCGAGTAGCTGGATTACAAAGTAAACAGCACAGGTACTGAAGATAACAGTATTTATTGAAATAAAGTTTGTCTCTGTTGTCCATATATTTACAATAAAAAAAATATATAAAAAAAGTAATCTAGCCTCCCCCGTCCCTGCCGGGCTGCTTCCACTCTGCTCCGAGTCGGTGTTCATTCTTCTGTCCTCATTTGATATTCCAACTTTAAAATCCTGGTCTGTTTATCTGATCCCTTCATTCAAGCTGGGGGCAGTTGGACACTTGGAAAATTCAACCGCTTGTTCCCAAGTGGGGAGGACAGCGTGAAGGAATGTGAGAGTTTGCTCCTCATGCCCCCAGGGTCTCATTCATTTTCGTCACAATACCACACCGGCCAAAATAATTCTAAGTGAAAATTGAGATTTATTTTGGTTGAAGATGCGTATCTACAAAGTCAGTATGTCGTGAAAATATCCAGAGCCTCGGACAAAAAAAAGGGTGCTACAGAGTGAAACTCAGTCTTCAGTGAGTCTCCGTCAGAAACGAAGGCAGAGAATTAAACAAAGAATCGCGCCGGTCTGACTGACCTTCATTTCACAAACTTCATCAAAGAGCACAAGTCATTAACAATCTCTCCTCTGCGAAGCTACTAATGCTGGATTTCTCTCGCCCTATTTAATGTTTAGTGTTGAATGATTAGGTCTTAATGAAATGAAATTTGCTTCGGGAAAAAAATTTTGTTCTAGCGCCGTATGTTTATTGTTTAATGTTTAGGTCTCAATGAAATGAAATTTGCTGCGGAAATAAGATTTTGTTCTAGCGCCGTTTATTATCATTTATCCTAAAATGCCGAAGTGCCGCATTTGAGTTTCTGTCTTAATGTTTCGTCTAAAATTCAATATCTAAAATTTGCCCGCCCTATTTTGAATTAGGATGTCGTTATTTAAAATCAGAGCTGAATAAGTTTCGCCTCCAAATTTCGCCGAAGGGATTAGATCTAATGCGACTATGCAAATAAATTTCATTTAAATTAAATTTTGGATCCTTTTATTTCCAATGAAAGTAATTTGACAAATTTTCGCATTTCGAATCGAAAAAGGAAATTACGGAAATGAGCGGAAAAAATTTCTTTAATCCTATTTGGTAAAATTAAATATTAGCTGGAAAACTTGAATTTGATTTAAGTCTTAATTTATGCAGCTAGCCGCGATGTTTTTGTGCATAATAATGAAAATTAGAATAGTAATTTGGGCCAATTTCCCTAGAGATGTTTCAGCTGTCGTGACTGGAATGGATACTTTAAACCAGTTTTCCCACAAAAGACTGGAACTGGCCAAATGCGTTGTTTAAATAAACAATAAATAAGGGAAGAGTCTTGAATTTTCCAGTCCTTTATGGGAAAGCCGATTCTAATGTATCAATTGAAGTCACTGCCGAGAAATTAGCTGAAAATTTAAAGAAGACACTAAGCGAAGTCTCTGTTTAAGATGAAAGTTGTTTATATATTTAGGCCTACAACCGAACCTAAAGCGTAAAGGTTAAATTAACTTGATTTATCACACAATCCAAGGAAATCTATTCTATGTCCCTTTTAAAAACAGGAAATAGAATAGATTTCAACGGCAGTATGATTAATCAAGTTAATTTAATGGTAATAATTGAATCCTAAATTAGTATGGTTTAGTTGACTAGGTCTCCGAAGGTTTAAATAATATGAAAGAGAAGTTAGTCTGTAAAATCAACAGCCAAGTTTGTTTGATTGTTGTTTCCAGTTGACACCATCCTCGCAGACCCAGAGGCGGATAGTGAAGTCGAGGGAAAGTCTAAACGGGCGGAAAAATAAGGCACGAAGAAAAGTAAAGAACGGCGAGAAGAGCTCTTCTCGCCGTTCTTTACTTTTCTTCGTGCCTTATTTTTCTGCCCGTTTAGACTTTCCCTCGCCCCCACTATCCGCCTCTGGGTCTCCGAGGATGAGTTGACCCAAAAACAACAGACAAAAAAACAAAAGATGTTGATTTCATCTAACCTTAGTTTTGATAACTAGTTTTTTAGATAATTCAGTTCCGAAAAATGTGAATGAAATGATAATTAAGAGAATAAATAATTGATTTGTATGCGATTTTTATCCTATGCGATGATTTGTAGGGTTATTTATTATTAGGCCTAAGCAAGCTTGAGATAGATGTGAAAACTAAATTATTTTTTTAGGTTTAGAAGAGAACTCCATTACCAGTTGCCCCCCATCAGAGAGAATATTAATGACTATCAGCTCAATTTAATGTCGTTTGTGAAAATCCACCCACACCAGATTCAGTGAAATTCAGTGTCCAGTCCTTTGTCCTCGAATCCTCCATCGACACACCTACTCCGTGAGCCGCACAATGTTAGCACCCCCGTTTTTCATCCTAATGTCGTGGAACATTCCCAGACATATTGTTTTGCAGGCAAGCATCCTACTAGTTTTTTTGGAAAAAAGTGTGGGTAGTATTGTGACAAACTGAATGAAGCCCCAAGAACATAAGAAGCAAACTCTCACCTTCCTCCACGCTGTCCTCCCCACTTGAGAACAAACGGCCAAATCTTCCAAGTGTCCAACTGCCCCCAGCATGAATTACAGGATCAGATAAAGTTTCCCAGGATTTCTCAGTTGGAATATCTCAGAGGACATCAGAATTCACACCTTCTCAGAGGCAGAGCTTCCACAGCCCAGCAGGGACGAGGTTGGCTAGATTTAAACATGACCTTGCCCAAGTGATGGGCTCCTAATCTTGTGCGTGTGCCACCTGAGGTCTGAAATTAAATAAGAACTTAAATAATAACAATAATAATAAGCTAATGGTCTCGGAAAACAACCAATAACTCTTGACGACACCACTGGTTTCCCCATCAAACGACCCAGAAATGAAGAATAAGTGAAGAAATTCTATACCAATGATGTGTCACTACCCAGATCTGGGTAGTGCTTTTGATTTGTAGTGCCACAAGGAATATGTGCTTCAACCAATCAGAAGCCCTACCCAGATCTGGCTAGTGACATGTCATCAGTATGGAACTTCTTTGCGTATTCCTTATTTTCAGGTCATTTCACAGGGAAACCAGTGGTAGCGTCATGAAATCTCAGCTGTTTTCAAAGCCTTAGCTAATGCAAGCCTAGCAACAAATATTATTACTTAATGCAACTAATGCAAGCTCATTAGCGTATTAAACAAAACTAGATATTTCTTGGTACTACAAACGCACCTGTAATGTATCTATGTAGTCAGTCAACTAATGCTCTGATTATGTGAATAAAAATCAGTAGGAAAAAAAAAGAATGCCACGGAGTCGATTCCTAAAACTAACTATGGGAAATAAAAAAAAAGAAAAAGAAAAAGAATACAGAGAGTGAATGCAGCACCAAGAAAATTGATTATAAAAAAAGAATGTAAATGCAATTAAAATTCTCCAGTCTGCTTTGTTTTAGACCTGGGTAGAAACCAAGTTCTCAAAATTTAATAATAAAAGAAGTTTCAGTTGTGAAATAATCAGCGATTTGGAAAAACCATTGTTACTACTGCAAGTTGCCTAGAAAAAAAAATTCAGCACAAGCAGACTAGAGATTGCCTGATAGACATTATGTACAAGTAAACTAATAAAAAATCTACTTTGTGTTGTGATACTTTAGATCCTACTATTCCTAAATCTTTTCCCCAGCCTCACTGTTTCTTAAGAGAATTTCCTGTTGCTTTGGAGTTCTTTTTTAAAATTAATCTGAATGGACAAAATCATTTGTGCACAGATGGGACCTAACTTTGAAGTCCCAACAGAGACCAAAATCAATCATCAACTTATTGAAAACCAAACAAAAATGAAACTATACCTTCTTGCCATACATACTCCTTACTTGTACCGTAAGAGGATCAGTAAGGACAATTGGGACTTCAAAGATTAAGGACATTGTGGCTATAAATGCTTTCCTATTCCTATCCAAACTGTGCTTTGTAGATTTAGCCTGCAAAATGTAAATGCAATTCCAGCTGCAGCTTTGTGACCAAAGAAAGTCAGAGATGGCTGAAAAGAAAACTACTTAGATTTTCCCTTAAGGGAAAATCATCAAACGTTTTATGGTTATCATCTATACATTCTACCCTTATAAATTATAGCTCATAAGTAATCTGTATTGCTATTTTTATCTCGGAAATGTAACGATGTGTACCTGTCCAGTACTATTCCTTGCAGCCTGTATAGTCCCTGAGTTAAGAAAGTAATGTTATTTAGGAGGTTTAAAGTTAATATTTTGCTAATGAGCTTGCTGTAGAGTGTTAATTTTAGAAATAAGTTATAACTTATACTGTATTGGTGAAATCCTGGTTCTTCAAACCTCTTGATTACCAAAACTTGTTTTCCTTTCCCTGAAGTCACTGAAATTTTTTCAATTTCCCCTTGGGCTTTCTCAACAAGAAAATGACAAGAAAGCCCAAATCCCAAAACGCAAAATGAAGCTTAGTATCTCTAATTCTCTGGACTCCCAATTTTCTAAAATCCTCATTTTCACAAGAGGTTCAAAAAATTATAGTTCCACTCTGTTACTTAATGTAACACAGGAAGCGCAGCACTATCAGCCCCTATTTCTTTAACACTAATTTTGTAACCTAATCCTCCCACATGACATCCTCCACAACTTACCTTAAAAGCCATTCCTCTTGCAGGAAATTCAGGAACTGATTTCCATCAAACCAATGCAAGAACATTTTGCCAGTGGGAAAAAGATTATCGATCAAAAATACCTCTTTACCCCTAATTTGTCCCCTTAATATTGAGATAAGAAATATCCTTTCTTCATACCCCCTAATCTCCACCCCCCCTCCTACACCTCAAAATCCTTCAACCCTCCTTATAAGGTAGATGGGGGCTTAAATGAGCTCTTACAGTTTTAAGTAAAAAATAATCTATAAAATATCCACACCCACCCAACTACTATAACTATATAAATTATTAAAGATTATAATAACGTCATGATCAGTATTATTTTAGCAAGATTTCCTTTGAGCAGTGAAGTAATAGGCCCAAGGGTAGTTAACTTTATGAGATTTTGGAGTAGGGATGTGCCATTGCACCCTGAAACCCCTCGCCCATACCAGAGCGTTCAGCTCAATTTTACTTAACCCTACAGTATACTAGACCAAATTGGTCTAAAAACTAATTTTTGAAAGCCCTCCTCTCTAACTGGTGATTGGATGACATACTGTTTCGCAGCTTTGATAAAATTGCTAATTCCTGAGGAAAATGTCATTTATAATCACTTATTATTAATTAATATTGGCTACAGTGTTTCGTTCACTTTGTCTGGCAAAAAATTATTCTCCCCTGAGGTAAAAAAGACCTCCTTTGTAAAATTGAATAACATACTACTCAAAGGAATCTTGCATTTGATCTTAATAATTATTAACATTTAAGTAGTACAAATAAGCATCTTGATGCACTTTCAAATTTTGGCTTCGCCCATGAAATTTTTTGGAACAAAATACTCCAATTTGAAAAAATGAAGACCACAAACTTATTTAATTTAGGAAAATGCTGCCTATTAATAAGTCCCTGCCCAGTTAAAAATTAAACTGGATGGTCACTTATTTACATAAAAATATATTATGTCATGAAATTCAATCTCAGACTTGAAAACAAAATGTTAAGAAAATTTTCGAAGTGATGCTTATTTGTACAAATATGGTGGCACACACACTGTAAAATAAATCTAATCATTACTATTGTAATATTGCAGATACCTTAAGTATTCCCTGCAATAGTGAATTAAAGAATTCCTTAATAAAAAATACCTTTGTTGATCTCACTACATATTCAGCAAAAATGTCATGAAGATACTAGCTGATTTTTAATTGGAGGAAATTAGGTTTTCTTTGAATGAGTAAAGTTAAGTCGTTTGAAAGCTACTAGTATAATTCAAAGGAAAAATATTGCAAGTGAATCAATTCACTCTTGTTGGGAATACCATGGACCTGTTTTTACTAATACATGAGGGTCCTATTTGAATGTTGAAATAGTCAATATTCTTTGGCTTTTGGTTTTTGTTTTTGGTGTTTTTCTTTTTCGCTGCCAAACTAAATGAATTTGCCTATTGCTGTTGAATGGGGGTTGTGGAACAACAGCTGGGTGAAAAACCTCCCCGTACGTCCACTTGCTCCTAGGAGGAAAACCCCGGGCCAGCTGTACCCCGCATTCAATGACCTCCCGGGCTGGGTCAGAATGGTCTTTAATAGATCAAGTACCTGCTTTGAAGTAGGTTACTGGCCTTACTGTTAGTATTAATAATTATGATTGTATAAATACTAAACCAGGTATTCATTGTCGGTCGACTTTGATGATACCATCCTCTAGTGCAGCCTCTTTACTCCTGGCTTTTGAACTCCTGTGTTGCGAGATTGATGAATTGCAAACCAGTAATGCCAAATCTGTTATTCTTCTGTGCATAAGAAGAAAATAAAAATAATTCATTATCATTCATTGGAAACTTATTTGTGACTCAAATGATGACTTCTGGCTTGTAGGTATTTACAGCGACAGAGACAAACAAAGGATGTACCAACAGTGTAATGTCTAAGATCTAGTCATTTACCCAGGACTCACACGTAAACGACAAACTTATAGCACCACATGTGCATTTCTAAATAAGACTATAAGCCTGACTGCAATGACTAGGATGACTATGGTAACTAGGGTGACTAGAATGACTAAGATAACTGGAATGATCAGGGTTACTGGGATGACTAAGATGACTAGGGTGACTGGATGATTAAGATGACTGAGGTGACTGGGGTGACTGAGGTGACTAGGGTGACAAGAGTGAATGGGTTGACTGTGATGGCTGGGAAGGTTTGGCCGGCTGGAATGACTAGGATGACTAGGAATACTGGGATGACAAGAGATACGATAAGAGGCCTGGGTTGACTGGGGTGACAGGCATGACTGGGGTCACTGGGGTGACTGGGATGACTGGGGTGCCTTGGGTGACTGGGATGATTTGGATGACTGGCACAACTCTTATTAATGGGATGGCTAGCATGTCTGGGATAACTAGGATGACTAGGAAAACTAGGGTAACTGTGTTGAATGGGATGAATAGGATGACTAGGATGGCTATGATGACTATGATAACTGGAGTGACTAGGATTACTGGGTTGACTGGGATCACTGGCGTGACCATGGCGACTAGGGTGACAGGAGTGGCTTGGATAACTGGGATGCCTGGCATAACTGGAATGTTAAACTGTCAAAGGTTTGAACCCAGGAGTCGTTTAGTAGGTACAAAATGTAGGTTGAGCATGATCATCCAGGAGATTGTAGTCCTGAATTAAGACTGTTGTTGACAATGATTAACGTTTTGACAAACTGTGCGGCAGTCATCTTCAGAGTCAAAGTGAGTTGTGTCATGTCAGTTGATAAAATTGAAACCTGGTCATTGACATGATTGGTCAATTAGGTCATGATGATATTGGTTGTCTGTCAGTTAAGCTGTGATATTGTTATTTGGATGAATAGATTGAAGAGCAGGGATGACTAGGATGATTGTGATGAAAAGGATAATTAAAATAACTAAGATGGCTTAAGGTGGAGTAGGGAACTGGGATGGATGGCTGTCAATTATAACTGGGGGCTGGGGATTTCCCCTGACTACTACAAGTGTGACCCCCATCCACTTTATTATAGGAAACAAAAGGAAAATAGAACCAAAAGAACTTCCTAACCATTCAATTCACCGCCTTCTAACTGAATATAATCACCAACTTGAAAAGTATATAAGTGACAGGCCTGGGGATGGCTGAGGTAATTAGGGGACTGGGATGACTAGGGTGATGAAATAACTGACAGAGATAATTATTAGAATGACAGGGAAGACAAGGATGACTTGGGTGACTGGGATGATTTGGATAACTGGAATCACTGGGATTACTGAAATGACTGCAGTGACTAGGATGACTGGGATGACTGGGGTGACTGGGATTACTGAGAAGACTAGGATGACTGGGATGACTGGGACGACTACAATGACTGGGATGACTACAATGACTAGGTTTAGGATGACTGGGGTTACTAAGATGACTCGGATGACTGGGATGACTGGGATGACTACGATGACTAGGGTGACTGGGATCACTAGGTTTAGGATGACTGGGATGAATAGGATGACTAGGATGACTGGGATGACTAGGATGACTGGGGTGTCTGGGATTACTGGGATGACTAGGATGACTGGGATGAAGTGGTTTAGAGATGAATGGGATGACTATGATGACTAGGATGACTGGGATTACTAGGATGACTGGGGTGACTGGGATTACTGGAATGACTAGGATGACTGGGATGACTTGGATTACTGGGATGACTAGGATGACTGGGGGTGACTAGAATGAGTAGGATGACTGGAATTATTTGGGTGACTAGGGCGCTTTTCATTTTAAATTTGTCAGAAATGACTGGCCAGCTCATCCCCATCATAATGAGAACTTTAGTTTTAATCAAAACTAACCATCCAGATCAGTCAAATTAATGCTAAACATTATACACAAAGGAAATGGTTTTTCAGCAAAACCTCTTGGAAAATGCATATTGTATTTAAAAAATGTCTGGTTCGGCCTTGGTCTAGCTGGCCAGTTCTGACTTTTGAAAGTGCCCTAAGATGACTAGGGTGACTGGAATGACTAGAGTCAGACTAGGGTGACTAGGATGACTGGGATGACTAGGATGACTAGGGTCACTAGGATGACTGGGATGACTAGGATGACCAGGATGAAAAGGATGACTAGGGTGACTGGGATGACTAGAGTCAGACTAGGGTGACTAGGATGACTAGGGTCACTAGGATGACTGGGATGACTAGGATGACCAGGATGAAAAGGATGACTAGGGTGACTGGGATGACAAGAGTCAGACTAGGGTGACTAGGATGACTGGGATGACTAGGATGACTAGGGTCACTAGGATGACTGGGATGACTAGGATGACCAGGATGAAAAGGATGACTAGGGTGACTGGGATGACTAGAGTCAGACTAGGGTGACTAGGATGACTAGGGTCACTAGGATGACTGGGATGACTAGGATGACCAGGATGAAAAGGATGACTAGGGTGACTGGGATGACAAGAGTCAGACTAGGGTGACTAGGATGACTGGGATGACTAGGATGACTAGGGTCACTAGGATGACTGGGATGACTAGGATGACCAGGATGAAAAGGATGACTAGGGTGACTGGGATGACTAGAGTCAGACTAGGGTGACTAGGATGACTAGGGTCACTAGGATGACTGGGATGACTAGGATGACCAGGATGAAAAGGATGACTAGGGTGACTGGGATGACAAGAGTCAGACTAGGGTGACTAGGATGACTGGGATGACTAGGATGACTAGGGTCACTAGGATGACTGGGATGACTAGGATGACCAGGATGAAAAGGATGACTAGGGTGACTGGGTTAACTAGGATGACTAGAATTACTGGGGTGACTAGGATGAATGGGATGACCATGGAAATGAGGATGACTAGGATGACTGGGTTGCCTAGAATGACTGGAGTAACTGGGTGACTGGGATGACTGGGAAAATTAGGCTGGCTGCGATCACTAGAATAACTAGGATGACCAAGTGCTTTTATAGCTCTGGGCTTCATGTGCCAACTCTACTGGAACAAAATACCTACACTGGATGTACAAAAAAACCTACCCATTCAAGGAGTTGCATATAAAGACTTTAAACCAGTAATTTTATCAAAGCAGCTGAAAAGCATACCTTTCACACAGCCCGGTTTGCAAATTCAGTGCATGAGAAGTAGGTTTCAAATTACACATGTGCTGTCAAGCCAAAAATGCAGTTCAACAAATGCACAGTTTTCTTATTTTGCCGCTGTAATTTGTGAAATTCATAAAATTGTAGTGACTGAAAAAAGCTATAAAGAACATAAGCTACCATCATTTTGTGGTATTTATATATGAATTTTTATCGATGTTTTTGATATCTTGTGGGTGAAAGTTGCCACTATACATGAAAGATAACTACACACTTCAAAAGAGCTGACATTTAATTTGGTGAAGAAACTCATTGCCAGCAATTTGCAGTATACTTGGTTCTTCTCATGTTGGTTTTTTCATTCACAAAATCAAAGCAACTACAAAAGATTTTCACATACATGATTCTCATAGTGCGACACAATTCTTATCGTGCAGGAAACAAGACACAACTTGTAACTTACTTTACAGTGGTAAGTAGAATGACTATAGGGTGACTGGGATAACTGGGATGAATGGGTTAACTGGGATGACCAGGATGACAGGGATGATTTGGATGACTAAGGATGACTAGGGTTCATGACTAGGATCAATGAGGGTGATTAGGGTGACTGGGATAACTACTAAAAAAAATGACTGTGATTTCTAGGATGACTGGGATGACTGGGGTGACTTGGATGACTAGGGTGGGTGGGATAAGTAGAATGACTAACATGACTGGGATACACAGGATGACTGCGATAAATAGGATAACTGCATTGACTGGAATTACTGAGGTGACTGAGATGACTAGGACCAAGCTTATCCTCTGATAGGTACCTCTGAGTCTCTAAACAAAGTGTGTTATACCAGTTTAGAAAGTTAAAAAAAGAAAAAGGTTTTGATACCTGGAATGCCTGAATTCACCAATGGGACACTGCCATCCTCCTGCTGCTTTTGATGTCATTCTCCCTTTAATCGAAGAAATGTTTTGATATCCAACTTGTGATGGGCTAGGAATCTTCCAGAACATTCCCAAATGGGACAGGGTCTGTGAAATGGCCTGCAGAGATGTAAGAAGTAATACAATTAATAAATTTCACTACCAAGTAGAAAGGAAGAATTAGTTTCCCTATGTACATTCTTTTTTCCTGCAAAAATTCATGTTTCCTACCAGATTCAATAAATGAAGTCTTGCTTTCATATTTTTACTGTCAAACCAACAAACCTGCAGACACCAGAAATATTTCTGGAGCATGTGTTGTAAGTAAAGAAATCTTAATAATCAGGCATGCGAAAACTAAACCGCAAGCAAAAAATGACAAATTAGTTTGTGATTTTGTGGAAAACTCACACATCCTAATATCTGCTGTGATTGGTCATTCCTGAAATATTTCAAGTTTTCATGGTTTTGTCAGTTTCACAGTAAAATTCATTAAAGATGACAAAGAGACAAAGACAAAGAGACTACAAAAGCCTGCCTGCAATATCAAATTTGTGATCTGACAACAGCTTTAAGTTGGTTTGTGAGTACCAACTCAAGAAACATTAAATGAGTGTAATAATGCGAACTGGTCCTTCAACTTAAAAAAGTGACTGTAGAACAACAGCTGGGTGATTATAGCCTGCCCCAAATGTCCCCTTCCTCATACATGTAAGAGAAAAACCCTGAGCAACACAGCTGAACCCCAAAATCAGTGATCTCCAGGGCTGGGTCATAGAAAGTGTAAAACCAAGTCTCTTTAATGAACATTGGTAACCATTAGCAATATATCATTTTTGACAGCATACTAACCAAACCAGATGACTAGAGTATGATGCTGTTGTCCTCTAAATCCAGACTATCCTCCACAGAATGCAGTCCATTTCTATTAACCTCTGACCAGGTCGCCTGAGAAAATAAATAAAACATCTTTATAAGCACACAAACTGGGGATGATATGATAGTTAACTCTTGTTAAACCCATCAGCAATAGATGGGTGTAAGGAAGGCACCTGGTGAAACTGAAGGGAGCTGCAAGCGAGCCTAGAAGGTAACCATGACAACCCTGTGAGTGGCACCCACCAAGCACCATCATACTGAGAACCTCAGTGGAGAAATGCGCAGACACTTACCAAGAAAAACATCCAAAGGGGAGGGGGGCTGGGGGCAAATAAAGCTAAAGTTATTCCACGGAAAGGAAACCCTGGGCAAAATGATTGGCTTCTGCGAAAACGCTGTAAAATTACTAAAGCCCAAGAAGGAGAACATCACCCATTTCGAGTTAAGAAATAGGAACAAATTGACAATAAAAAGTTTAAATTTTAAATAATGAGAATATTTGTCAGGACTTAAGGGCAAAAAGTGCCAGGAATACTTAACAATAATAATGATTTGATGAGCTTGAATTCATGTTATAATGCTCTACTCAATGGCACAATAGTAACTTGGGGTAAAATAAATTTTAAATCTGGGTTTCTTTTTGTTCAAAAACATTTTCTCTAACAATTTTCTCAGTCTGTTATTTTGAAACATCCAATCATCAAATTAGAGACTATAGGCTTTCATATTTGCATTCAAATTTCCCTTTAACCCTGAGTTATCTTAACCCAGCTTTGAACAACCCAGTCATCAGTTAATTTTATATCGTTTTTGACAGCATACTAACCAAACCAGATGCCTAGAGTATGATGCTGTTTTCCTCTAAATCCAGACTCTCCTTCAAAGAATGCAGTCCATTTCTATTAACCTCTGACCAGCTTTCCTGCGAAAATAAATAACCCATCTTTATAAGCACACAAACTGGGGATGATATGATAGTTAACTCTTGTTAAACCCATCAGCAATAGATGGGTGTAAGGAAGGCACCTGGTGAAACTGAAGGGAGCTGCAAGCGAGCCTAGAAGGTAACCATGACAACCCTGTGAGTGGCACCCACCAGGCACCATCATACTGATAAGTGGAGAAATGCGCAGACACTTACCAAGACAAACATCCACAGGGGAGAGGGGGGGTAGCAAAAAATGCTAAAGTTACTTCACGAAAAGGCAACCTGAGCAAAATGATTGGCTTCTCCAAAAATGCTGTAAAATTACTAAAGCCCTGCTAAAGCCTAAGATGGAAAACATCACCCATTTCGAGTTAAGAAATGGGACTAAATTGACAACTTTAAAGTCCCAAATCTTCCTCAGGTTTCTTGATTAAAATTGAGGTTATGTTGTAAGCTGTTTATACTTCTGTTTAAATAATGACAAACCAGGAAGTTGTAAAAACCTTTGTCACCATGAGCTCATTGACTGAACATATAAATTGGTTGTCGTTAATTATGCCAAAAAGCTACTATCTTGTTTAACAAGTTGATTTAGCCCTACATTTGCATAATGTTCCCCACTTCAACTACTGCATCAAAGTCATCACAACCATCCCAGTCATCAAAGACATCCCAATCATAGTTATCACAATCACCCGAGTTGTCCCAGTCATCTTAGTAATCTGAGTCATCCAGTAATCCTAGTAATCAAAGCCACCCTAATCAACCCAATATCTCACTAGTCAAACTTACTATAAAAGTTTTATTTGTTGGATTTATTAATTCTGTTTTCATTATCATTCATTGGAAACTTACTTGTTACTCAAATGATGAGTTCTGGCTTGTAGGTATTTATAGCGACAGAGACAAGAAAGGGATGTGCCAACAGTGTAATGTCTAAGATCTAGTCATTTACCCAGGACTCACATGTAAACAACAACCTTATAGCACCACATGTGCATTTCTAAATAAGACTACAAGCCTGACTGCAATGACTAGGATGACTAAGGTAACTAGGGTAACTAGAATGACTACAAAAACTGGAATGATCAGGGTTACTGGGATGACTAAGATGACTAGGGTGACTAGGATGATTAAGATGACTAAGGTGGCTGGGGTGACTGAGGTGACTAGGGTGACAAGAGTGAATAGGTTGACTGTGATGGCTGAGAAGGTTTGGCTGACTGGAATGACTAGGATGACTAGGAATACTGGGATGACAAGAGATAAGATAAGAGGCCAGTGTTGACTGGGGTGACAGGCATGCCTGGAGTGACTGGGGTGACTGGGATGATTTGAATGACTGGCATAACTCTTACTAATGGGATGGCCACCATGACTGGGATAACTAGGATGACTAGGAAAACTGGGGTGACTGTGTTGAATGGCAATGGTGACTATGATAACAGGAATGACTAGGATTACTGGGTTAACTGGGATCAATGGCATGACCATGACAACTAGGGTGACTAGGATGACTAGGGTGACAGGGGTGGCTTGGATAACTGGGATGCCTGGCATAACTGGAATGTTAAACTGTCAAAGGTTTGAACCCAGGAGTCGTTTAGTAGGTACAAAATGTAGGTTGAACATGATTATCCAGGTGATTGTAGTCTTGAATAGGACTGTTGTTGACAATGATTAACGTTTTGACAAACTGTTCGTCAGTCATCTTCAGAGTCAAAGTGAGTTGTGTCATGTCAGTTGATAAAATTGAAAACTGGTTATTGACCTGATTGGTCAATTAAGTCACGATGATATTGGTTGTCTGTCAGTTAAGCTGTGATGCTATTTGGATGAATAGACTGAACAGCAGAGGTGACTGGGATGACTGTGATGAAAAGGATAATTAAAATAACTAAGATGGCTTAAGGTGGATTAGGGAACTGGGATGGATGGCTGTCAATTATAACTGGGGGCTGGGGATTTCCCCTGACTACTACAAGTGTGACCCCCATCCACTTTATTATAGGAAACAAAAGGAAAATAGAACCAAAAGAACTTCCTAACCATTCAATTCACCGCCTTCTAACTGAATATAACCACCAACTTGAAAAGTATATTAGTGACAGGCCTGGGGATGGCTGAGACAATTGGGGGACTGGGATGACTAGGGTGATGAAATAAGTGACAGAGATAATTATTAGAATGACAGGGAAGACAAGGATGACTTGGGTGACTGGGATGATTTGGATAACTGGAATCACTCAGATTACTGAAATGACTGCAGTGACTAGGATGACTGGGATGACTGGGGTGACTGGGATTACTGAGATGACTAGGATGACTGGGATGACTGGGAGGACTGGGAGGACTACAATGACTGGGATGACTACAATGACTAGGATGACCGGGATGACTAGGTTTAGGATGACTGGGGTTACTAAGATGACTAGGATGACTGGGGTGACTGGGATTACTGGGATGACTAGGATGACTGGGATGACTAGATTTAGGATAAATGGGATGACTATGATGACTAGGATGACTGGGATGGCTAGGATGACTGGGGTGACTGGGATTACTGGGATGACTAGGGTGACTGGGATGACTAGGATGACTAGGATGACTGGGATGACTAAGATCACTGGGGTGACTGGGATTACTGGGATGACTAGGATGAATGGGATGACTAGGATGACTAGGATGACTGGGATGACTAGGATGACTGGGGTGACTGGGATTACTGGGATGACTGGGATGACTAGGTTTAGGATGAATGGGATGACTAGGATGACTTGGATTACTGGGATAACTGGGATGACTAGGATGACTGGGGGTGACTAGAATGAGTAGGATGACTGGAATGACTTGGGTGACTAGGGCGCTTTCCATTTTAAATTAATTGTCAGAAATGACTGGCTAGCCCATTCCCATCATAATGAGAACCTTAGTTTTAATCAAAACTAACCATCCAGATCAGTCAAATGCTAAACATTATACACAAAGGAAATGGTTTTTCCGCAAAACCTCTTGGAAAATGCCTATGGCATTTAAAAAATGTCTGGTTCGGCCTCGGTCTAGCCGGCAAGTTCTGACTTTCGAAAGTGCCCTAAGATGACTAGGGTGACTGGGATGACTAGAGTCAGACTAGGGTGACTAGGATGACTGGGATGACTAGGATAACTAGGGTCACTAGGATGACCGGGATGACTAGGTTGACTAGGATGACTAGAATTACTGGGGTGACTAGGATAACTTGGATGACCATGGGAATGAGGATGACCAGGATAACTGGGTTGACTAGGATGACCGGGGTGACTGGGTGACTGGGATGACTGGGAAAATTAGGCTGGCTACGATCACTAGAATAACTAGGATGACCAAGTGCTTTCATAGCTCTGGGCTTCATGTGCCAGCTCTAATGGCAGAAAATACCTACATCGGATGTTTAAAAAACCTACCCATTTATGGGGCTGCTTATAAAGACTTTAAACTAGTAAGTTTATCGAAGCAGCTGAAAAGCATACCTTTCACACAGCCCAGTACGCAAATTCAGTGCATGAGAGGTAGCTTTCAAATTACACACGTTTTGACATTATGCAAAGTGATGTGCTGTCAAGCAAAAAATGGGGTTCAGCAAATGCACAGTTTTCTTATTCTGCTGCTGTAATTATTTTGTGAAATTCATAAAATTGTAGTCACTGTATAAAAAAGCTATAAAGAACAACAAGCTACCATCATTTCATGGTATTTATATATGAATTTTTATTGATGTTGTTGATATCTTGTGGGTGAAAGTTGCCACTACACATGAAAGATAACTACACACTTCAAAAGAGCTGACATTTAATTTGGTGAAGAAACTCATCGCTAGCGATTTGCAGCATAGTTGGTTCTTCTCATGTTGGTTTTTTCATTCACAAAATCAAGGCAACTACAAGAGATTTTCACGTTTCAGCGAACAAACGGTCATGATCGAATGCACTGTCAATCCCTAACAAATACGAAAACTAAGAAACTCCAATTAAACAGTGTTCTAATAAAATGAAAAGCTCCAAGAAAACCTCCTGAAACAGACTTAAAATTATGCAAAATCTAACGTCCATTATCTTCAGTCTTTGAAGCAACACTACAGAAAATGGTTTCTCATTGGACATGTCATCTATAATTTGTGCCAAAAATTACTGCTTCAGTGGTTCTCAATACTTGATTCTCATAATGCCATGCAATTCTCATCGTCGGGAAACAAGACACAACTGGTAACTTACTTTAGAGTGGTAAGTAGGATGACTATAGGGTGACTGGGTAACTAGGATGACTGGAATGCCTAGGGTGGCTATGGTGACTGGGATAACTGGGATGAAAGGGTTGACTGGGATGACCAGGATGACAGGGATGATTTGGATGACTAAGGATGACTAGGGTTCATGACTAGGTTAAATGAGGATGACTAGGGTCACTGGGATAACTAGTAAAAAAAAATGACATGTGATTTCTAGGATGATCGGGTTGACTGGGGTGACTTTGGTGACTTGGATGGCTGGGTTGGGTGGGAAAAGTAGAATGACTAAGATGACTGGGATACATTAGGATGACTGCGATAAATAGGATGACTGCATTGACTGGAATTACGGCGGTGACTGAGATGACTAGGACCAAGCTTATCCCCTGATAGGTACCCCTGAGTCTCTAAACAAAGTGTGTTATACCAGTTTAGAAAATTAAAAAAAGGAAAAAGCTTTTGATACCTGGAATGCCTGAAATCACCAATGGGATGCTGCCATCCTCCTGCTGCTTTTGATGTCATTCTCCCATTAATTGAAGAAATGTTTTCGATATCCAACTTGTGATGGGCAAGGAATCTTCCAGAACATTCCCAAACGGGAACGGGGTCTGTGAAATGGCCTGCAGAGATGTAAGAATTAATACAATTAATAAATTTCACTGCCAAGTAGAAAGAAAGATTTATTAGTTTCGCTACGTATATATGGACATTCTGTTTTCCTGCAAAAATTCATGTTTCCTAGCAGATTAAATAAATGAAGTCTTGCTTTGATAATTTGTTACTGTCAAACCAACAAACCTGCAAACACCAGATTTCTAGAGCATGTGTTGTAAGAAAAAAAACTCTTGACAATCAGGCATGCGAAAACAAGCAGAAAATGACAAATTAGTTTGTGATTTTGTGGAAAACTCACACACCCTGATATCTGCTGTGGTTGGTCATCCCTGAAATATTTCAAGTGTTCATGGTTTTGTCAGTTTCACAGTAAAATTCATTAAAGATGTTTACAAAGAGACTTCAAAAGCCTGCCTGCAAAATCTGGGTCCAGTTGTTCGAAGGCTGTTTAGCACTAACTTGGGGTAAAATAAATTTTGAATCTGGGTTTCTTTTTGTTCAAAAGCATTTTATCTAATAATTTTCTCAGTCTGTTATTTTGAAACATCCAATCATCAAATTAGAGACTTTAGGCTTTCATATTTGCATTCAAATTTCCCACTAACCCAGCTTTGAACAACCCAGTCACGTTAATTTTATTTTTTTTTGTGATCTGACAACAGCTTTAAGTTGATTTGTGAATACCAACTGAACAAACATTAAATGAGTGTAATAAGGTGAACTGGTCATAGTTAAAAAAGTGACTGTAGAATGACAGCTGGGTGATTATAGCCTGCCCCAAATGTCCCCTTCCTCATACATGTAAGAGAAAATCCCTGAGTAACACAGCTGAACCCCAAAATCAGTGATCTCCTGGGATGGGTCATAGAAAGTGTAAAACCAAGTCTCTGTGATGAACACCGGTAACCATTAGCAATATATCATTTTTGACAGCATATTTACCAAACCAGTTGCCTAGAGCTTGATGCTGTTTTCCTCTAAATCCAGACTCTCCTCCAAAGAATGCAGTCCATTTCTATTAACCTCTGACCAGCTTGCCTGAGAAAATAAATAACCCATCTTTATAAGCACACAAACTGGTGATGATATGATAGTTAACTCTTGTTAAACCGATCAACAATAGATGGGTGTGAGGAAGGCACCTGGCGAAACTGAAGGGAGCTGCAAGAGAGCCTAGAAAGTAACCATGACAACCCTGTGAGTGGCACCCACAAGGCACCATCATACTGATAACCTCAGTGGAGAAATGCGCAGACACTTACCAAGACAAACATCGACAGGGGAGGGGGGCTGGGAGCAAAAAATGCTTAAGTTACTTCACGAAAAGGCAACCTGAGCAAAATGATTGGCTTCTCTGAAAACGCTGTAAAATTGCTAAAGCCCTGCTAAAGCCTAAGATGGAGAACATCACCCATTTCGAGTCAAGAAATGGGAACAAATTGACAACTTTAAAGTCCCAAATCTTTTTCAGGTTTCTTGATTAAAATTGAGGTTATGTTGTAAGCTGTTTATACTTCTGTTTAAATAATGACAAACCAGGAAGTTGTAAAAACCTTTGTCACCATGAGCTCATTGACTGAACATATAAATTGGTTGTCGTTAATTATGCCAAAAAGCTACTATCTTGTTTAACAAGTTGATTTAGCCCTACATTTGCATAATGTTCCCCACTTCAACTACTGCATCAAAGTCATCACAACCATCCCAGTCATCAATCACCCAAGTTGTCCCAGTCATCTTAGTATAAATCTCAGTCATCCTAGTAATCTGAGTCATCCAGTCATCCTAGTAATCAAAGCCACCCTAATCAACCCAATATCACACTAGTCAAACTTACTATCAGAGTTTTATTTGTTGGATTTATTAATTCCGTTTTCATTGTCATTCATTGGAAACTTACTTGTTACTCAAATGATGAGTTCTGGCTTGTAGGTATTTATAGCAACAGAGACAAGAAAGGGATGTCCCAACAGTGTAATGTCTAAGATCTAGTCATTTACCCAGGACTCACATGTAAACAACAACCTTATAGCACCACATGTGCATTTCTAAATAAGACTATAAGCCTGACTGCAATGACTAGGATGACTATAAGGTAACTAGGGTAACTAGAATGACAACAAAAACTGGAATGATCAGGGTTACTGGGATGACTAAGATGACTAGGGTGACTGGATGATTAAGATGACTGAGGTGACTGGGGTGACTGAGGTGACTAGGGTGACAAGAGTGAATGGGTTGACTGTGATGGCTGAGAAGGTTTGGCTGACTGGAATGACTAGGATGACTAGGAATACTGGGATGACAAGAGATAAGATAAGAGGCCAGTGTTGACTGGGGTGACAGGCACGCCTGGAGTGACTGGGGTGACTGGGATGATTTGAATGACTGGCATAACTCTTACTAATGGGATGGCCACCATGACTGGGATAACTAGGATGACTAGGAAAACTGGGGTGACTGTGTTGAATGGCAATGGTGACTATGATAACAGGAATGACTAGGATTACTGGGTTAACTGGGATCAATGGCATGACCATGACAACTAGGGTGACTAGGATGACTAGGGTGACAGGGGTGGCTTGGATAACTGGGATGCCTGGCATAACTGGAATGTTAAACTGTCAAAGGTTTGAACCCAGGAGTCGTTTAGTAGGTACAAAATGTGGGTTGAGCATGATCATCCGGGTGATTGTGCTCCTGAATAGGACTGTTGTTGACAATAATTAACGTTTTGACAAACTGTGCGGCAGTCATCTTCAGAGTCAAGGTTAGTTGTGTCATGTCAGTTGATAAAATTGAAATCTGGTTATTGACCTGGCCCGGGTTGCTCGAAGCATGGTTAGTGCTAACCAGCGTTAAGTACCATGGAAACCTATACATTTTGATACCTCTTAACCAACGGTTAGCGCTAACCAGGCTTCGAGCAACCGGCCCCTGATTGGTCCATTAAGTCACGATGATATTGGTTGTCTGTCAGTTAAGAGCTCTGTGATGTTATTTGGATGAATAGGCTGAACAGCAGGGGTGACTGGGATGATTGTGATGAAAAGGATAATTGAAATAACTGAGATGGCTTAAGGTGGAGTAGGGAACCGGGATGTATGGCTGTCAATAATGGCCTGCGGCTGGGGATTTCCCCCAGCTACTATGAGTGTGACCCCCATCCACTTTCATATAGGAAACAAAGGGAAAATAGAACCAAAAGAACTTCCTAGCCATTCAATTCACCGCCTTCTAACTGCTTATAACCACCAACTTGAAAAGTATATTAGTGACAGGCCTGGGGATGGCAGAGGTAGTTGGGGGACTGGGATGACTAGGGTGATGAAATAACTGAGATGATTGCATGGGGTGACTGAGATAAATAGAATGACAGGGATGACAAGGATGACTTGGGTGACTGGGATGATTTGGATAACTGGAATCACTGGGATTACTGAGATGACTGTGGTGACTAGGATGACAGGGATGACTGGGGTGACTGTTATGACTGGGATGACTAGGTTGACTGGGATGACTGGGATGACTACAATGACTGGGATGACTACAATGACTAGGGTGACCAGGATAACTAGGTTTAGGATGACTGGGATTACTAAGATGACTAGGATGACTGGGATGACTGAGATGACTATGATGACTAGGGTGACAGGGATGACTAGGTTTAGGATGACTGGGATGACTAGGATAACTAAGATGACTGGGATGACTGGGGTGACTGGAATTACTGGGGTGACTAGGATGACTGGGATGACCATGGGAATGACGATGAATAGGATCACTGGGTGACTGGGATGACTGGGAAAATTAGGCTGGCTGCAATCACTAGAATGTAAAGTGCTTTTGGACCATTGGGAATTAGCGCTCTTTAAATATTGTATATTATTATTATTATTATTATTATTATTATTATTATTATTATTATTAACTGGGACGACCAAGTGCTTTCATAGTTTTGGGCTTCATGTGCCAACTCATTTTGTGGTATTCTATATATGAATTTTTATCGATGTTGTTGATATCTTGTGGGCGAAAGTTTCCATTACATATGAAAGATTGCTACACACTTCAAAAGGGCTGACATCTAATTTGGTAAAGAAACTCATTGCTAGCGATGAGTCAATCCCTAACAAATCTAAGAAACAAAGAAACTTCAATTAAACAGTGTGCTCATAAAATGAAATGCTCAAAGAAAACTTCCTGAAAGAAACTGAAAATTATGCAAAATCTAATGTTCATTTTCCTCAGTCTTTGAAGCAACACTACAATAAATGGTTTCTCATTGGACATGTTATCTATAATTTGTGCCAAAAATTACCGCTTCGATGATTCTCACTACATGATTCTCATAGTGCGACGCAATTCTCATCATGCAGGAAAGAAGACACAACGGGTAACTTACTTAAGAGTGGTAAGTAGGATGAGTACAAGGTGACTGGGATAACTAGGATGACTGGAATACCTAGGGTGACTATGGTGACTGGGATAACTATGAATGGGTTGACTGGGATGACCAGGATGATAGGGATGATTTGGATGACTAAGGATGACTAGGGTTCATGTATGAATAGGATAAATGAGGATGACTAGGGTGACTGGGATACCTAGTCAAAAAAAATGACTGTGATTTCTAAGATGACTGGGATGAATGGGGTGACTTTGGTGACTGGGATGACTAGGGTGGGTGGGATAAGTAAAATGACTAAGATGACTGGGATACACAGGATGACTGCGATCAATAGGATAACTGTATTGACTGGAATTACTGTGGTGACTGAGATGACTAGGACCCAGCTTATCCCCTGATAGGTACCCCTGAGTCTCTAAACAAAGTGTGTTATACCAGTTTAGAAAATTAAAAAAAGAAAAAGCTTTTGATACCTGGAATGCCTGAAATCACCAATGGGATGCTGCCATCCTCCTGCTGCTTTTGATGTCATTCTCCCATTAATTGAAGAAATGTTTTGATATCCAACTTGTGATGGGCAAGGAATCTTCCAGAACATTCCCAAATGGAACAGGGTCTGTGAAATGGTCTGCAGAGATGTAAGAAATAATACAATTAATAAATTTCACTGCCAAGTAAAAAGGAAGAATTAGTTTCCCTATGTATACGTGGACATTCTTTTTTCCTGCAAAAATTTACGTTTCCTACCAGATTAAATAAATGAAGTCTTGCTTTGATGTTTTTACTGTCAAACCAACAAACCTGCAAACACCAGAAATATTTCTAGAGCATGTGTTGTAAGAAAAAAAATCTAGACAATCAGGCATGCAAAAACTGAACCGCAAGCAAAAAATGATAAATTAGTTTGCGATTTTGTGGAAAACTCACACATCCTGATATCTGCTGTGACTGGTCATTCCTGAAATATTTCAAGTGTTCATGGTTTTGTCACTTTCACAGTAAAATTCATTAAAGATGTTTACAAAGAGACTACCGAAGTCTGGATGCAATATGAAATTTCTAAAATCTGGGTCCAGTTGTTCGAAGCCCATTTAGCACTAACTTGGGGTAAAATAAATTTTAAATCTGGGCTTCTTTTTATTCAAAAGCAGTTTTTTCTCTAATAATTTTTTCAGTCTGATATTTTGAAACACCCGGTCATCAAATTACAGACTTAAGGCTTTCATTTTTTGCATTCAAATTTCCCACTAACCCTGGGTTATCTTAACCCACCTTTGAACGACTCAGTCATGTTAATTTCAATTTTTTTGTGATCTGACAACAGCTTTAAGGTTGGTTTGTGAATATCAAACCAAGAAACATTAAACGCATGTAATAAGGCGAAAAGGCCCTAGTTAAAAAAAGTGACTGTAGAACAACAGCTGGGTGATTATAGCCTGCCCCAAATGTCCACTTCCTCACACATGTAAGAGAAAAACCCTGAGCAACACAGCTGAACCCCAAAATCAGTGATCTCCTGGGATGGGTCATAGAAAGTGTAAAACCAAGTCTGTGTAATGAACACCGGTAACCATTAGCAATATATCATATTTTTGACAGCATACTAACCAAACTAGATGCCTAGAGTATGATGCTGTTGTCCTCTAAATCCAGACTCTCCTCCACAGAATGCAGTCCATTCCCATTAACCTCTGACCAGATTGCCTGAGAAAATAAATAAACCATCTTTATAAGCACAAACTGGGAATGATATGATAGTTAACTCTTGTTAAACCCATCAACAATAGATGGGTGTGAGGAAGGGCCTGGTGAAACTGAAGGGAGCTACAAGTGACAAAGATGACTGGGTTAAATAAAATGACTAGGTTGACAAGGATAACTAGGATGACAAGGATTACTGGGGTGACTAGGATGACTGTTATTACTGGCACAATAGTTTTAAAACTTTGCTGTTACTCATTCCTTAAACCCCCTTATAGATAGGTGGATATTGCATTTTAGTAAAATCCAACTAGTGGTCTATTATCAATGCTGCATTCTGATTGGTTGAGCTACTACAAGGCTATTATGTTATAGGCTACTAGTAGTGAAAAGCGCATGCTTTTTGGCGGCAAAAAAGGATTAAAGTCTAGTTTTAACTAGCTAAAATTTTTTTATTCTCGATATTTTTGACCAATTAGTTGGATTTTACTAAAACAACAGTACATACAGTGTGGCATTTCTGTCGGGGGTTGGATAGCAGAAAGATGGAGTAAGTACAAGAGCGGGCGTTAAGGGCCGTCTACTGCGATTCGAGAAGTTCATACGATGAGCTCTTGAGAAAAGCTAAACTCATGACACTAGGCTGTCGCCGATTGCAGGATATAGCCATAATTATGTATAAGGCAAAGTACAATATGCCCTCCATAGATAACGGACATTTTTAAGCTAGATAAACCTCTCCACAGGCTCAGAAATTCTGGTGACTTTTTTATTCCTCGATTCAACACAACAACTTACGGGAGACAGAGCCTAAGATATGTGGGTCCAGTAATATGGTCTAAATTAAGCAAGGATGTAAAAAACACAGAATCAATTTACAGCTTTAAAAAGAAAATTCGTAAGGTAGATCTTGAAAAAGTAATCACAGAGGGCTGTAAAAACTGCTTTCTATGTTGTACATAAATGACATTTTCTCGACAGAAAGGACACCTCTTAATAAATAAGTATTATTTTATAATGATAAACCCGAACACGTTTTATCGATATTTTTTTAGTATGTATATTTTTGTAAATTTTATTCTTTGTAGATTTTTTTTAGATATTAATTAGTTAGAGCTGATAGTATTTTAATTTAGTGTCCCCTATTAGTAGGCCTTACATGGTCAGCTAGAAGACCTGACACTGAAATAAAGTTTATCATCATCATCATCATCATCAACAATTATTCCTCTCGCCCTCATGGCCTCTGAGTCAATAGCCCATTCGGCCTTTGGCCTCATGGGCTATTGACTCAGAGCCCATTTAGGCTCGAGGAATAATAATTATTGTTAAATATATGTTGTAGTTAATTTTTTGTCTCAGGTAATTTTTATTTTTCTTTTGTTTCAACTTCATTAGCATACATTAGCATACCCAAAAACAAAAGAGAAACAAAAATTACCTGGTATAAAAAATTAACTACAACATATACATGTATCTGCTTTGTTTCTTATGACCAAATCCAATAAATGCATGTTTTTAAACTTTTAACTCTATGGTAGAGAACTAACTTTGAGGTCTCAAGTATGATAATAACATCAATCCTCTAGTTCAGCAATAAAACACAGGGGCATAGGCAGGATTTTTCTATAAGGAGGTACGCACAACTTTAAAGTCCCAAATATTTTTCAGGTTTCTAGACTAAAGTTGAGGTTATGTTGTAAGCTGTTTACACTTCTGTTTAAATAATGACAAACCATGAAGTTGTAAAAACCTTTTTCACCATGGGCTCATTGACTGAACATATAAATTAGTTGTCATTAATCATGCCAAAAAGCTACTATCTTGTTTAACAAGTTGTTTTAGACTAAAAAAAGGGCGCAACATTTGCGTAATGTGCCCCACTTCAACTACTGCATCAAAGTCATCACAACCATCCCAGTTAGCCAAGACATCCTAGTCATAGTCATCGCAATCATCCCAGTTGTCCCAGTCATCTTAGTATAAATCCCAGTCATCCTAGTAATCAAAGCCACCCTAATCAACCCAATATCACCCTAGTCATCCCAACCATTCCAGTCATCCAAGTCTTCCCAGTGATCCCAGTAATAACAGTCATCCCAGTCACCCCAGTAATCCTAGTCATCCTAGTTATCCTTGTCAACCTACTCATTTTATTCAACCCAGTCATCCTAGTCATCTTTGTCATCCTCGTAATCCCAGTCATCCTAGTCATCCCAGTCATCCTAGTCATCCCAGTCATCCTAGTCATCCCAGTCATCCTAGTCATCCCAGTCATCCTAGTAATCCCAGTCATCCTAGTCATCCCAGTCATCCTAGTCATCCCAGCCATTCCAGTCATCCATGTCTTCCCAGTGATCCCAGTAATAACAGTCATCCTAGTCATCCCAGTCATCCCAGTCATCCTAGTCATCCCAGTCATCCCAGTCATCCCAGTCATCCCAGTCATCCCAGTCATCCCAGTCATCCCAGTCATCCTAGTCATCCCAGTCATCCTAGTCATCCCAGTCATCCAGGGCACAAAATTCACTTTTCTTTTCAAGGAGACATCTGGCTCCTTAATTTTCAAAAAATGTCACCAAGTCCGAAAAAGGAAGTAGCCATTTTTTTTTCAGAAAAAACAAAAACAAAAGCTACATGAAAAATTTATTACACATGTATAACAATGCCAAATTGCAAGGTTTCCTAGCTTTAGGAACACCTGAACATTTTTGTTGATATCTTTAAAAAATAGCAAACAACAATTCTGGTCATGTACTGAATCAAGAACAAACTTAGACTGTCATATATTACGAGTGCATGTAATATCAGCCACGTACTGTAAAATTCCAAAAATAAGCCCCGGGGCTTATATTTTTCAAAGGCCCTTTCTGAGGGGCTTACTTTTGAAGGGGCTTATATTCAGAGGGGCTTATATATACGGAGGGAAATTTGCATTTCAAAATTGACTAGCCTTATACTTGGAGGGAAATTTGCATCTCAAAATCTATTGGGCTAGCTTATAATTGGAAGGAAATTTATGTCAGTAATTTGCAGATAGGTTTTACTGAAACTGGCCTTGAGGAAATAGACCTTTCTAAAACGCAGCAATGCAAGTACTTTGTCTATATGGACCAAGGAAATCCAAGCCGAGAGTGAAGAGTGAACTACGCAAACAGCAATAAACTGTATCACTTTCTGACTGCAATCATTTGGCACACATAATAGTTCTTTAGCAAATACAAAAATTTATATGTTACTGTCAACGTAATTGCTTTGTTTTACCTTGCGTTTTGCTTTGTATTTGAGTGCAATTTCCAAGTACCAGCCCCCCGGGGCTTACATTTGGAGGGGCGATTTAATACAGTTTTTTTTGCGTTATAAGTTTGGGGGGCTTATAGATGGAGGGGCTTATTTTCGGAGTTCTACAGTATATCCCAGGAAGTCAGCCTAAAATCTTAAAAATCTTTCGAACAATTTCTGAAACTTAAGTTGAAAATTCCCTAAAGTATCGTTTCTTATATGAAATTAACTACGAAATATCTTACTGGACTACATAATGTGCAACCTGGTACAGTGGCCCACAAGTGCACTCTGAATTCCAAATGACACTCCAAATTCCAAAAATCGATGCCAATTTTGAAGACATCACTCTGAATTCGAAAACTACACTCTGAATGCGAAAAATAATTATCAGTCTGCATTCGAAAACTTCACTCCGAATAATATTCGAAAACATCACTCTGAATTCGAAAACATCACTTCCAATTCAAAGATCACTTCCAATTCGAAAACATCGCTCCGAATTTGAAAACGCCACTCCGAATACCAGAACTCCAATCTGAATTAGAAAATATGACTCCAAATTTGAAAATGCCACTCCGAATTCTAAAACTCTACTCCAATTTCGAACACATCACTCCAAAATCAAAAACTCCACTCCCAATTTGAAAACTTCACTCCAAATTCGAAAGCTTCACTTCCAGAACTTCTAAACATCCACTCCCATTTCAATGTAGGGTATACGTGGGTAAACAAGATATACAGTGTACAAGGGTATACAGGGTATTATTATAGTATTACTAGGGTAAACATGGGTAAACAGGATACATAGGGCTATACAGGGTACACAGTATTAAACAGGATATACAAGGTGTATGTGTGTTTTGTAGATTATGAAAAGGCCTTCGACAGAGTAAATTGGGTGAAGCTCGAACCTGGAAGTTTTGAAATCCATAGGAGCTGACTGGCGGGACCGACAGCTGATTGAGAGGCTTTATACGGGGCAAAGTGCGAGAGTCAGGCTGAAAGATGGCTTATCAGAACCAGCAGTGATTGGCTGTGGCACCAAACAAGGTTGCTCATTATCCCCCATACTCTTTAACATATATTATGAAGCCATGCTAAAGATGCTTTAAACAGTGTGAATGAAGGTATTCGAGTGGGAGGTCACCTCATTAAGACAGTACGCTTTGCGGATGATCAGGCAACCTTAGCCACTTCAGTTGAAGGTTTGCAACTTATGATGGATAAAATGCAGGAAACCGTGGAGGAATATCGCAAAATGATCAATGTTAAGAAGACTAACTAAAGGCGATGAAAATCAGTAGGATGCCTGGTGAGGAATTTATGATCTTTCTTAACGGTAAACAATTAAGTCAAGAATCCCACTTTAACTACCTTGGGAGCCCCATTACACAGGACAGATCCTGTGAAAAAGAAATTTGATCAAGAATAATCCGGGAAAAGAATGCGTTTACTAAGAGAAAAGAACTGCTGACAAAAGCCTGCAGCCTTTGCCTGAAGAAGAAAATTATAAAGACTGTCATCTGGAGTACTCTTCTGTATGGAGCTGAATCATGGACCTTGAAGAAAGAGGACGCACGAAGGCTGGAGAGCTGTGAGATATGGCTTTCAAGAAAGGTCTTAAACATCACTTGGTCTGACAAAGTATGTAACGAGGAAGTATTGAGGCGTGTCGGTGAGGAGAGGGCTATCATATCTGTTATCAACAGAAGACAGAAAGTCTGCCTTGGTCATACCCTTTGGCATGGTGATCTTGTTCCATTAGTTATTGAGAATAATAGCAAAGAGACCACCTGGAGGACCTTGAGCGGGAATGCTGGGTACAGTAAAGAATGGCAGACCTTACATAGCAGTCTAGAGGAGTGCCTTAGATTGAGAAGGACCTGCCTGTGGGCAGAACACACACACACACACACACACACGCATACAGGGTATACAGTATTCCTAGGGTATACTTGGGTAAAGAGGATGCATAGGGGTATACATGGTATACAATATTACTAGGGCATACATGGGTAAACAGGATACATAGGGTAAGGAGACTATAGTAAGGGCGACTATGTGTAGACTACCATGAATTACTTGCCAACAGAGCATTTCTTTTTCTGTAGTAAAAATTCGAAGTGTTGTTTTTGAATTCAGAGTGGAGTTTTAGTATTCGAAGTGTTGTTTTCAATTTACGAGTGGAGTTTAGAATTCAGAGTTGGTTTTGGAAGTTGGAGTGAAGTTTTCAAATTTGTAGTGATGTTTTCGAATTCGGGGTGGAGTTGTGAAATTCCGAGTGATGTTTTTGAATTCTTAGTGATGTTTTAAAATTCGAAGTGGAGTTTTAGAATTTGAAGTGAGCTTTTAGAATTAAGAGTGAACTTTTAGAATTGGCAGTGAGCTTTTAGAATTTAAAGTGAGTTTTTAGAATTTGGAGTGCATAAATTTAAAGATAAGGAGTGTCATTTTGAATTCAGAGTGCACTTGTGGGCCACTGTAGACCTGCCATCACAACCGGAAAAACAAGACTTGTCCCTTTTATAAATCTCAACTTGACAGATCTCTATCTTCTTTTATTTCCAAGCCATTGCTTAATGGATTTAGAGTTCCAGCATTACATGTAACTTACCAACAACACTAATTGCAATTTTTACCAACAACTGAAACACTGGAATTGGCCTCCATAATAAAGCCAAGTGAAAGCACGTGGAATCGGAAAAGTACAGAATGTTGTGAGCTTGCAATACGCCTTTTTCGCAAAAGGTACATTTCAATCCACAATCTACAATGATGCTTTTGGAAAATCCCAGATGGCGGATGTTGACATGTTTACTTTGTAGAGTTTGTGACTATTTTGCTACAAACCTTAGTCATTCATACGGATTCATCTACCTTCAAGCTTTATTTAATCACACAATCCATTAAAGTTGGCCGACGAAACCTGAAGAGTTCTTGTTATTTTAGTTATCCTAGTTATCCCAGTCATCTTAGTCATTCTAACCATCCTCGTCATCCTTGTCATCCTAGTTATCCTAGTTATCCCAGTCATCTTAGTGATCCTAACCATCCTAATCATCCTAGTCATCCGAGATATCCTAGTCATCCCAGTAATCTTAGTCATCATCCTAACTATCCTAGTCATCCTAGTTATCTGAGTTATCCTAGTCATCCCAGTCATCCTAATCATCCCAGTTATTTTAGTCATCCTAATCATCCTAGCAATCCTAGTCATCCTAGTTATTCTAGTCATCCTAGTCATCCAAGTCATCCTAATCAACTCCATCATCCTAGTCAACCCAGTCATCCTAGTCACCCTCGTTATCCCTTTCATACTAGTCATCCTAGACATCCTTACCATCTTAGTCATCCTAGTCATCCTAGTTATCCCATTCATCCTTATCATCTTAGTCATCCCAGTCATCCTAGTCATCCCAGTCATCCTAGTTATCCCATTCATCCTTATCATCCTAGTCATCCTAGTCATTCCAGTCATCCTAGTCATCCTAGTCATCCCAGTCATACTAGTCATCCTAGTGATCCTAGTTATACTAATCATCATCCTAGTCATCCTACAAAGTAATTCTATCTAGTCATCCTAATCATCCTAGTCGTCCTAGTTATTCTAGTAATCCTAGTCATGATGACTGGGATGACTAGGATCATCCCAGTCATCCTAGTCAACCCTGTCATCCTAGTTATCTCAGTCATCCTAATCATCCCATTCATCCTAGTGATCCTAGACATACTTGTCATCTTAGTCATCCTAATCATCCCAGTCTTCCCAGTCATCCTAGTTATCCTAGTCATCCCGTTCATCCTACCGTGTGGCACAAAATTTTTGTGGGATTTAATATTTGCGCATTGGCCATTTTGTGTGTTTTGCAGGAACTAATTTTTGCGATTAGGACAGATTCTCTTTTCTCACTGGGAACTAATTTTTGTGATTTTGTGGAAGTACCCAATACCCAGTATTGATAATATTTTTGTTTTTGTTAAGTAATAGAAATTCGTATTTTCAAAAAGTACTATGGTATGCATACGCTATGTAAAACCATTACTGTTTTGAGGCAAGTTGCAATTGAACAGACATGATTTTTTACTTCTGCATTTTTGTGTAGCAAATTTAAGTTAGAGAATATTTTTTACTCTGGACTAAATTTTAGCGGGAAAAATGTTTGCCATAATGTTTATTTGCAGGAACTTATTTTGCGGATTGCAGGAAAAATCGCAAAAATTAGAACCTGCAAAAATTTTGTGCAACACGGTAGTCATCCTAGTCATCCCAGTCATCCCAGTCATCCTAGTCATACTAGTCATCCTAATCATCCTATTGATCCTAGTTATTCTCGTTATTCTAGTCATCCTTATAATCCTAGTCATGCCAGTTATTGTAGTCATCCTAGTCATCCCAGTCACCCAGGTTATCCTAGTCACCCTAGTAATCCTAGTCATTTTAGTCATCCTTGTCATCCTAGTCTAGTCATTCTAGTCATTTTATTCATCCTAGTCATTCCAGTCATTCTAGTTATCCCAATCATCCTAGTCATCCCAGTCATCTTAGTCATCCTAACCATCCTAGTCATGCAGAGCTCTCAAAAATTTTTTAAGTAGCAGGCCGATGATTAATTGTGGCTTTTGGAACTCGCACCAAAGGCACAAGTTTTCGAGGGCTGAGGCATCTAGGGACATTTTGAAATTTAGAGTGTCAGAAATGCCATTTCCAGGGGTTTTCAAGGGGTATTTTCCACTGCGGATGCCATGTTGTTTCCGCAGAATACATAAAGAATACATGCAAGACTGGGAACAATGCAGTCGAAATGTCCCTGGCACTCCACGACATCCCACGGGTCTAAGGTTTTACAGATCTACACCTGTTTTAATATGTCATTGTCATTGTCAATGTCATTCAAAACTGGGAAATGGATGTTTTACAATAATTATTGTATTCAATGGTGCTTATTTTTTGTTAGCAGTTATGGTAGAAGGGGATGAAAGTGGCCGGCTAAGGACGGCTAACTAGCTGGCGCTTTTGGCCAGCTACCAGCCCTTATTGACAGCTCTGGTCAACAAAGTCATCCTAGTCATCCCAGTCATCCTAGTAATCCCAGTCATCCCAGTCATCCTTGTAATGCCAGTCATCCTGGTCATCCTGGTCATCCTAGTCATGCATCTGTAAAGGTAGCTATCCCCCCAAAACAATTACAACAAGCCTTAAGAAATTATTACAATGTATGAAGAACAACTGTTAGGAAGGATGTAAAACTTACATTATATTCTGGTCCTGCATTCTTTTCATGTATTGTTACTCTACAGGGTAACAGCTGTCAGCAGCTAATCAGCATCTAATCTGTTGATCCATTACACTTGAGACTTGAACTGCAACAAAACAAAACATCAAAAGAGATGAAAATCAAGGAGTCACAGCCATGTGTAAACTGCAAAAAATTAAAAAGGAAGGGGGTAGCGAGGAATAAGGGAACTGCACTGGTCAGCTGAAGTCCTAGACTTCACCACCAACATGAAAGAGGAGGAACAAGGACGAAGGAGAAAGGAAAGGGAGGCATTGGGGGGAGAATATTGGTGATAAGAAAAAAGAGGAAAGGTAGACTGCGAGTCACTTACAGATTTTCGAGCAAAAGAGAGAATGCTTGCAGTCTAGAAGAAAAGCAGCAAGAGGTATAAGGTATAGGAGAGATAGAAAGGGTAGCGACAATGCAAAGTTGATGTAAGTAACTTGGCAGCATTGATTAGTGGGAACGTAAAAACGAAATGGGGAAAAGGCAAAGAGGTGGTACAGGTAAGACCAAAGAAAAATAGAACAAAAAGGGAAAATTAATACTGTAGGTGGTGAATGGAATCACAATAGAAACAAACTGGAGAAGAGAAACAAGATGAGAAAGAAAGGGGGGAGTACTATTCAAAGGAAAAATGGAAACATCAATCATAGCCAAGAAGGGATAGCAAAGGAGAAAGAAAATAGAGAAAGCAACATTTTGTACCATAGTTACAAGCTGTTGAATGAAAAATAATAATGGCTTCAAAATAGTGGACAATGAACAATGTGAGTTGCACACAGAGAGATAAAAATTGGAGAAGCACAGGCAAGATGTCTGTTGTACAAACTACTGGTTCAGCTGTACCCACTACTCTGTCTGTGGTATGCACTACTGGGTCAGCTGTACCCACTACTCTGTCTGTGGTATGCACTACTGGGTCAGCTGTACCCACTACTCTGTCTGTGGTATGAACTACTGGGTCAGCTGTACCCACTACTCTGTCTGTTGTTTGCACTACTGGGTCAGCTGTACCCACTATGCTGTCTGTTGTACACACTACTCTGCAAGTTGCATACACTATTCTGTCAGTTGTAAACTTTTAATCTGTCTGTTGTACACACTACTCTGTCAGTTGCAAACACAATTATACTCTCTCGGTTGTGTATTACTCTGTCAGTTGTATGCACTACCCTGTCAGTTGTAAACATTTACTCTGTCGGTTGTATTCACTACTCTGTCAGTTGTACGCACTACTCTAGCAGTTGTAGACATTTACTCGTACTATTGGTTGTATTCACTACTTTGACAGTTGTCTGTAAACATTTACACTGTCAGTTGTACACAGCACTCTGTTGGTTGGTACATTACTCTCTCATTTGTATGCACCACTCTGTCCGTTAGTACATTACTCTGTCTGTTGTACACATTACTCTGTCAGTTGGTACGTTACTCTGTTAGTTGTCTGCAATACTCTGTCGGTTTGTAATTTTTTGCCTGTTGTATGCCTACTCTGTCGGTTGGTACATTACTCTGTCATTTGTACGCACCACTCTGTCAGTTGTAAACATTTACTCTGTGAGTTGTACATACTACTCTTGGTTGGTACATTACTTTTTCAGTTGTATTCACTACTTTGTCAGTTTGTACATTTTTCCGTCTGTTGTTGGCACTACTCTGTCGGTTGGCATATTAATGGCACATTACTCTGTCTTTTGTATGCACTACTCTTTCAGTTGGTACATTACTCTGCCGGTTGTATGCACTACACTGTTGGTTGGTATATTACTGTGTCAGTTGTACCCACTACTCTGTCGGTTGGACACATTACTCTGTCAGTTGGACACATTACTCCGTCGGTTGGACGCATTACTTTGTTGGTTGGACGCATTACTTTTTTGGTTGGACGCATTACTTTGTCGGTTGGATGCATTACTCTGTCTGTTGTACACACTACTCTGTCGGTTCTAAACATTTACGGTCTCGGTTGTATGCACTACTCTGTCAGTTGTCAACAATGTACCCTGTCGGTTGTATGCACTACTTTGTCAGTTGTAAACATTTACTCTGTGAGTTGTACATACTACTCTTGGTTGGTACATTACTCTTTCTGTTGTACGCACCAGTCTGTTGGTTGGTACATTACTCTGTCAGTTGCATGCACTCCTTTTTTGGTTGGACCCATTACTCTGTTGTACGCACTATATGCTGCTTGCTTTGTCTCACTCAAGTACTCTGGCTTTAGTTGCTGACAATGCAAAGGGTTTTCCCACTATAAGATCCATTAGTGACTGTGAATCATTAAAAAGTGATATTGATAACCTAGTTGAATGGAGTGATGAATGGAACCTTGACACAGACGAATGCTCACTATGCTCGGTAATAAGAAAACGTGAACCAGTTACATATGATTATACCATGGGAGCTAAAACCTTAATAAGAGTTGACAATCAGCGTGATCTTGGTGTTCTAATAACTTGCGACGCTCGTTTTGATGAATACATTTATGCACACGTTAATAAAGCTAATAAGATGCTAGGATTAATACATCGTACTATCATGAGCAATATTTACCTACACTGAGATCCCTTTACACAGCCCTAGTGTGCGTTCCCACCTTGACTATGCCTCTGAAATCTGGAACTCGAGGTCTATCTCTATGATAAAGCTTGGGGGTGTCCAACGAGGAGCGACAAGAGTTCTCCTGCCCAAGCTGAGCTACAATGAGTGGCTTGAACGATTGGATCTACTTCTGTTAGTTTACCGAAGAGAAGTCAGAGACCTTGTAACTTTTTACAAACTCAAGTATGGTCACTATAATTGCTCGTTCAACTCCAATTTCCAGTTCTACTCTGATAAGAGACTAAGGTCATTCTCAAGTAATAAACTTTGATTAAATTTAGTTAAAACCAAGCTCTTCAAGGGAACTTTTTTTTTTTTAATAGAATTCCTTATTTATGGAATAACTTACCTGACAACCTTAAAACTGAAGACCTGAGCCTGTCATGCTTCAAAAAACATTGCAGAGATTTTTATAAGAACAGGATAAGGGGCTTTGACCCTGACTGCCCACATGTAACTTGGGCATGAAATCTGAGCAATTAACAATAATTTTATTTATATGTGTTACTTTTTCTAACCATTTCTTTTTCTTTCATTTTTACAATGCAATCTAATTTTAAATTGGGTGGACTAGCCTGTATGGTTCTTTGGTTCCCTTCTAGTCCCTCCCCACTGCTAACTTGTGTCTGTATATTTATTACATTATTGTACGCAGTAAAAAATGGATTAAATTTAAAAATTTAATTTAATTTACCAATAGTCTGTTAACAAATGACAGAGTACTGCATACGACTGACAGAGTAGTGTGTACAACTGATAGTGTAGTACATACAACCGACAGAGTAAATGTTTACAACTCAACTGACAGAGTAGTGCGTACAACGGACAGAGTAATATATAAAACTGACAGAGCAGTGTCTACAACTGACACAGTAGTGAGTACAACTGACCGAGAAAATGTTTAAAACTGACAGAGTAGTGCGTACAACCGACAGAGAAAATGTTAACAACTGAAAGAGTAGTGTGTACAACAGACAGAGTAAATATTTACAAACAGTTATATAGTACAGCTATGGGCTCTCCAGTTTCCGTTGTTGTAGCATAAATTGTTACGGAAAACATCGAGGAACAAGCCCTAGCTACTTATATGTGAACTATACCTCTTTGGTTACGCTACATTGACGACACATTCCCCACTGTACACAAAAAAGAAATCGACGATTTTCACAAACACTTTAATAGACAGAAGATGGACATATACAGTTCACCGAGGAGGTAGAGAAAAAATGGTAAAATACCTTTTCTAGATTGCTTGGTCACTTGTGACAACAGACTAGGAACAACAATTTACAGAAAACTGACACATACCAACAGATTACTAGACCAGTCATCGTACAACCTGACCTCTCACAAGGCAACAACTACCTGTATATGGATATTGACGAGACGAGCGCAACTAGTTTGTGACTCGCCTGACAGCCTACAAGACAAGACTGACTGCCTAACCAACATTTTTACTAAAAACAACTACAACAAAGACTTTATTAGACAGAACACTCCCAGTAACACTGATTCTAACACTCAGAGCCAAGTCAACTCAGTGGCCCTGTTACGACAGCAACTATATCGTACAGAGGCACCTCTGAAACTATCGCAAGTATACTAAAACCTTTAACAAAATATATGTGTTGCACATAAACGGATAACCTCTCTACTGCGACTACTTACTTCTGTCAAGGACAAAGACAAACCAGAGGACAGACAGGGAGGGGTATACAACAAGATCAAATGCTGCAACTGCCAGACTACTTACACTGGTGAAACTGGCAGAAACCTTAGCACGCGACTGACCAAACAAAAACGAGCGATGAGAAATGGTGATGTCAACAATCACATTGCTGAGCACCATTTACAGATGAAACATCAAAACGATTGGGACTCTGCGACATGAAATTACTCCTCTGAATTATAGTCGACAGTTACCGGCACTGTACCGGCACTGTACAAATGACTTATTGATGGAATCAAGCAAAACTAACTATGAAAGAATGACTGGACAATTGACAATTTGACTAACAATAAATGACTGTTTAACTGCGACAACAGACAGATCGAAACACATCTACGACATTACAAGTCTTCATAGCCATTAACATCACGGTTTCACTGACAGACGACCAATAACATTACAACTTAATTGACCAATCAGGCCAATAACCAGAGTTTAATAACATCAACTGATGTGACACAACTCACTTTGACTCCGTAGATGACTACCACACGGGTTGTCGAAACGTCAGTCACTGTCAACAACAACACTCGGCTTGGCGCACGCTACTGGTGTACACGAGCGCAACACCGTGCCTTATTCACAATTTGCGCTCAAGAAAAGGCACGGTTTTTGTGCCTAAGCACGGGAAAAAAACATGCAAAGGCGCAGATTAGGCACACTATAGGCACAGTTAAGGCACGTTTTAAATATTGCTAAGGCACATTTTAGGCACAGTTTGGGCACAGTTTAGGCATGGTTTAGGAACAAATATTTAACGCTGGGCACTCTTTTAAAAATCTTTGTAACCCCACTTGCATAAAAGAACAAACTTGGTACAAATTACAAAAATAATCCAGATCAAACACCATACAGTTAGAAGTATAGAAAGTGTAAGTTTTGAGCGGCGCCGAAAGTCGGAAAATTAAAGTATTCTTCGACAGTCCGTGTTTACTCCAAGGATAAAGTGGAAATTCACACGCGATATATGCGGTCTGAACCCCAGGGGGGGTACTTGGGATTTCACGTGACGTGGATGATCGAATGGAGCCAAAAGTTAGGACCCAAAAAAATCCCTAGGGCTTCCAGCAAAACCCAAAAAAATCCCTGGACCAAAAATGCAGACTATTGTATAACACGTGCGATGTAAAGCGACACCATATTAACTATTAAACAACAGCAAAACACGTTTGTTTGTACTTTACTCGCAGAACTACGCAGCCGGGGCACTGCGGATTCTTTTTAATACCCCCAAAAAATCCCTACTCAAATCAAACTACCCAAAAAAATACTTGCCAAATTTTCGTACCCAAAAAAATACCGGAATCGAAAATTTCAAACCCAAAAAAATCCTTCGATCATCCCCATCACTTGAAATCCCGAGTACCCCCCGTGGGGTCTGAACCTTTTCGATTACCATGCAATTTTATAGACTGAGCTTTCTTTCGTTTCTAAAAGAAATCGTGAAAGAAAGTCAAAGCCATAATAACAAAAGCAAAGCTAAAGAAGTAAGGCACAAAAATAGCCAATAAAAGTCATAGAAAATACTTTTTGCGATTGCGGTAAAATTGGCCTGAATTTGCATAACAACATGAAAAGTGGTTATTTGAAACCTTCATGTCAACACGTTGTTGATGTTTTTTAATACAAAATGCGGCTGCTTTTTAAAAACATTTCTCTAACTTAAAACGTAGAATTTACACTTAGTAGTAAAATAATTCAAGCTGCTTGTTTGTTTTTGTTTTCTGGCTCTGTTAGCAAATTAAGCTTTTATTGATCATGTAATAATCGATGAGATGTGCCAATTTTTCGTTTTCGTTTTCATTTTATAAGTCATATCACAAGTAAATTCTTTTTTTGAATGCAAATCTGCCCTCCTGAGAAAACAAATATTTCGTTGCAACTAAATGCTCTGTTAAGGGGAGAAGAAACCCACTTGGAAATTTTTTAACATTGGTGAAATTCTTGAATCGATGAAATTATATCAACATGTAATTGAGCTGAGCACTTAATTTAAATACGCTAACCTGTTTAAGATTCCAGTTTCCTGTTTGTCGGGGCTTTCCCTGCTGTCTCAAACCGTATTCTGAGTCATGTTATTTGTTATTAGGGGATAAAAAGGTCGTCAGACTGTGTTTCTAGACTTCGTAAACCTTAAAACTTGACATAATTGCCGTGCGCACTTTTTTTTCGCTGTGGAGGTCAATAGGCTAGACAACTAAAAGGCTCACTGAGTTATAAAACCGTGTAGAACACGTGTCTAATCCGTGTCAAACCCGTGTTGAATCCGTGTCGAATCCGTGCAAAAAGTTTTGATTTTACGTGTGAAATACGTGATCTTAGGCACATTTTAGGCACAAAATCTTTGTGCCAAAGCACACTCTAGAATCCGATTTTCGGTCCAATGCACGGAGTACGAATTTTCACGTTAAAAAATGCTGTCAAACCTTAGATATTTGATCTTAGCGTAAAAATGGGTTTCCCGAAGTCTTAACAGTTAGTCTATAAGGAAGGTTTAACTTATGAGCATTCCAAAAATTATTATTTCTCCTCTTAACAACAAAAGAAAGTCAATCAAAAGCAATCTTTTAAATTGACGTTCGCGCTGCACAGAGATCGGATGTAGACAGAACATCTTGCTGAAAACGCCCTAAACTTTGTTGTTTTGCCATTATGTTCATTAATTTTTAATACAGTTAGTACCCATAAGTCACTAACCTCTGTGGAGAAATTTTTCCAAAGTACCATAAACAGAAACAGAGAAATCCCACAATATGCGTGGTTAGACTGTAAATGTTACGCGACCTGTTAAAAAATGGTCCCATTTTAAGCCATATTTTTGATATTTTAATTCTATTTTGGTCTTACAGCCAGAAAAAAAAATATTCAATGGAAAGCTGTTTGTAAACTTTAACTTCTTGCCAAATATCGATGCGATCTGAGTTTTAAGAAGTTCATAAGAGCCAAACGATGTGAGATTTTTAGCCGTGTACACCAGTAGCGTGCGCCAGGCCACTCCTATTCAGAACTATGTTCACCCGGACGATCATACTCAACCTACCTACTAGCACTAACCGTTGGCTAGAAAGTGTGGGCAAAACCGCTTTCATATGTAGGTGAATGCCTTTCACTGCGGGTCATGAAAACTGGATTGAACAACACAGTAAGCGAGACTCCTATAATTATTTGATTCAACAATTTTTTTGCAGTTGATTAGATACAATTAGCCTGTAATATTTCTGGAGTGATGAGTGAGGAAAGTTGTTTGCATTAATTTTATTGGCCAGCAAAGATGCATTGAAACAGTAATGTGTGACAAATAATGTGGGTATGCAGTCATGCATGAAGTCTTGTTATTCAATTGAATATTCAATCCATGTTCAATGACCAGCACCTTGAGTGGAAAACTCAGGTAAATTTTATTGCGGCTAAGATTTCTAAATCTGTCGGGTTACTTTATAAAGCTAAATACTATTTGCCCTCAAAATCTCTTCTAACACTATACTATGCACTTATTTATCCCTATCTTAATTACTGCAATTTAATTTGGGCCTCTACTTATGTCACCAACCTACAATGAATTTCCCTACTACAGAATAGAGCAGTCCAGGCGATCTCTAAAGCTGACTACAAGGCTTCAAGTAAACCTCTTTTTGCAAATTTGAAAATTCTTGATGTTTTTAGTATCTACTCTCTCCAAGTACGTTCTTTCATGTTCCTATATCATAATGAAGCTTTACCTATTTCTTTTACTCAAATCGTTCAAACTGGAAACCAGATTCATCAATATTCAACAAGATACTCTGACTTTTAATGACCTCATACCTGTAGAACAAATATTAAAAAATTTTCAATCCTGTTTCAAGGTCCTAGAATATGGAATTCATTACCGAACGACATCAAAAATGCCTCGTCTTTTAGCATATTCAAGCGTGTGATCAAACCATTTTTAAGGGTCAGACAGAATGCAACCTAAATACCTTAACACGTTATATCTATATTTTCGTCTAAACACACTTATATACTTAAATAAACGACTTTTTTCTTTATTTCTTAAAATGCTGCCTAGTATTTAAATTACCCGTGGGGGGAAATCTCTATTCCTCATAAGCTCGGCTTCTCGGAGATTTCCCCGCCACAGTCACTCCTCCCATGTAATGTACAAATTTTAAATTTAATGGTAATTAACCTATTTATTATCGTTTTTATTCTGCTTTTAATTCATTGTGTGTGGCAAAATAATAAATAAAAATAAAATAAAATGACAAAAGGCTGTTGACATGTGATACAAAATAATGAAAGAGCTTAAATTACCACTGGAGTTTAAAGCTTATTAAAGCTTTTGGATGACAGACGACGTAACATGCTTGAAAAAATACATAAAAATCTGACTTTATAATTTACATTGATTTCTTAACTCTAGACTTTGCTAGCACTTGTATCTCACTGAAAACTTGTCCTACACTAATCTGAGATCAGATTCTACTTTTATTTTCCTGGGTAAAAAGATTCCAGACTGGCCATGTGAAATCGAAAAATCTGCCATTTAGCGCAGTAATTGTGTACCTGAATTACCTGTGCTTGCGAATCAAATGTGTAATAATGATTGTTGCATCACTTGCATGTGCATTCATGTGATTACTGTGACATCAGACGGACCTTGAACTCAACAACAGGACCTTCGAGGCCACATACCATTCATACCATGCATATTAGTTGGTACAACACAGGAATGTGAACAGATCGAGAAAAAATCCAGCTATACAGCAAAAAGAGTGACGCTGACCAAGAATAGATGGCGGGCTCCTTTTGTTGCCCACAATGAAATGACCTCTGGGTTCAAACCTTTCACAGTTTGACAGAGTCGTGTACACAACTTACAGAGTAGGGCATACAACCGACAGAGTAATGCGTACAACTAGAGTAGTGCGTACAACTTACGAAGTAACTGGCGCATACAAGTGGCAGAGTAACCGACATAAATTTAGCAAAATGTTTACAACTGATAGAGTAGTATGTACACACGTACAACCGAAAGAGTAAATGTTTACAACTGACAGAATAGTGCGTACAACTGACAGAGTAATAATTATACCAACCCACAAGGTATACGTTCACAACCAACAGGGTAATGTACACAGGTGACAGAGTTAAAGTTTAACTAATAGTTTTTCAAGTGGAAACGCAAGGAAAAGCAATAACAGATGATGCCAAAATAAAAGATAACAGATAAATGAAGAATACAATGTTTTGATGCAACTTACAAAAATAATTTTGAAACAAACAGCGCACCATAAAAGGGTCTACATGTATTCTGGAAATTGTCTCATTATGAAGTGCTATCATGACAAAAAAATTACATGGCTTGCCACTTCTGCCTGAACTAGCTACATTCAGAGATTCCAAACCTTCCCATTAATTGAGTTGTTGCCTCCCGCTCTCCTGATTTTAATCAGATACTCCCAATTTATCATGAAGCTTTTAAAACAAGGGGAAAAATTGCTTATCGTACATGTAAGTATTTTTTTGTGATCTGAGTGTAAAACGTTAGGTATAACACTTTCCTTTCCTGTAATGTGTCGTCCAGTCTCTCCACTGAACACAGCGTGTTGTGCAGAATTATACAATGCTAGCAGTCTATACTGAAGGTTTAGGGTGTCTGTGATGAAAGTAGAGAGTATAACAGAGCCCATACCAGTGTGGCTCCCCACTAGATGCATTTATACCTTGTGGACATTACGTTTACAATGATTTTTCAAAGTGGCCATGGTGTAAAAGCAGTAAAAGAAATCTCCCTGTTTTATGAAAAGATGGATTAACAACAGCAAAGAAAAGCCCAAAGATATCTGTGATAAGAATAAAGACCTTATAGAATACCACAAAATGCAGAAAATGCCACTTGAGAGAAACTAAATTTGCAAAATTTCATGGGGGGCACATACCTCCAGACCCCCCTAGAGGCCTGTGCGCTCATGTGAGTACCTTTGGTGCTAAAAAAAACCTCCCTATTTTCCTTACGAAGGGGTTGGAATCTCTGTACATGTAATTGGGCACGTGACTTTAAAGAAGAATATATAAGCTTATAAATTATAACAAAAAGCATTTTGACTGCCCACCCCTCCCTAGCTAACCCCTCTTAACCCAAGCCATTCTGACAGGAGCTAAGTTAACATTCTTATCTAAGCTACTACTACGTAGTTTCGTTAGCTCTAAAATTGCTCTGTAAGCTGAAACCGTTATATCTTACCTGTACTGTGATCAAAATTCTCCATGCTGTGCAAGATCATGTGCTTTGTCACTAAAGCCAGGGTTTGTAAACAGTCTTGAGCCTTCTTGTTCAAAATAAAGTACCTTCCTTTTATCACAGTTGAATGATCCAGAAAGTAATAAGACGCTGAACTGAAAGACCAAGCTGCGTTCTGGCAGAATCCGTGCTTTCATTTGAAGTACAGTTGCACATGTGCGCCATCATTAGGCGCCATCTTGGTTTTCCGGTTGCCCCTGGTCCCCAAGCTCCACTCGGTCAAGACTTAGGGAGATGTGGGGGGAGGGGTGAGGTGAGGCGGTGAGGAGTTGCCAAGAAAAAGCGATCAGTTTTAGAGACATGTAGAAACCTCCTTTTCAGTCGAATTATTATTATTATTTTCTCATTCCATGTATCGAATAACATAAAACTGTCATGATGTTACACAAGTATCCCAAGGTAGGGTCTGTGGAGAGAAAAATTGTAGAAAAATTGCTTTAAGGTTGATTTCCACTGACGCACGTGTTGAGCGAGGTTCAACTTTTACGCTTACGAGGGACCCTTCACTGCCTCTATTTTACTTCCGAACGTAAATTTCACGCACGTGAGCACGTATGCAAAAATTACGCGACAGTGGAAATCAACCCTAAGGCCTAACGATTTATAGGTCTCATACTGGAAACTGCGCAAACCTTCATTAGTTCTTTTATATAATCGATGGATAAGACATGATCGCAAACAAACATAAATGATTTAAGAAAGCACAAAAACACTGAAACATAGCAAAATATAGCAATCGCACCAAAAGCAAACGCACAGCATTCAAGAGAAAAATCAAGAGGCAGGATATAGTACCATGGAATAGGGTGTTGTCTCTGTGCCCAGCACTAAGGAAAGGTGTGCATTTTATGATTCCATGGGCGATGTAGGCCATGCAGGCAAACTTTTGTATTTATCCTTTTAAATAAAGCATATATTTGTAAATTGGTTACAAAAAATTGATGATTTTGAGAGGAGGAGATCATTTGTTTCATCCAGTAAGCGTAAATTTTTCTGTTAGGGGTGAACTGTTAGTTGGTTTAAGATGATGGTCTTTCCTTTGCCTTGTTCTTTTTTAGCGGAGCTCCACGTGCACACAAAGCGCGCGCGTGCGGAGCGGCCATAGCTAAGTAAATCTACCTATCCTAGAAAATTTGGTAATCACGTGACCGTACCCACCCGAGCGACCGATCGTCCGTCCGTCAGCAACACAAGCACACCAATGTAAAATAACTCAATCAACAGGTCTGGCAACCCAAATACAACTCGAGTTCAGTTTTGGCTGGAAATCGCATAGCCACCCGCGTCTTGTAAAACAGAGACAATTAAAGAGTCAATAAAGATGAAAACGGAAAGCGGAAATTGTTTCTGTATCCGTGTTGTCTAAAGTTTTAAGCTTAGATTAATTGTCATGTCCACAAATTAGGAATATATTGCAAGAGAAAGACAGAGAAAAAGAGGCGGCAGGCCAGCGAAGCTCAACTCAAAGAGATAAATGGCGACAGAGATCTAGAGCGAGAGATAAAGAACGCAAACGGACGCAACATGTAACATCCAACAATGTTGGGAGTTATTGGTCAACAATGTTGTGTCCGTTTGCACGCAGCCTTAAGCTCCGTGCAAACGGACGCAACATTGTTGGATGTTACATGTTGCGTCCGTTTGCACACCCTGTGCATGTTGTTGCGCAAATGTTGTTGCGTGTTGTTGCGCAAAGTTTGAAACCGGTCAAACTTTTCAGCCAACAACTCCCAACATTTCTTTTGTTCTGTGATCGCCGAAGCGTAGCGCAACAATACATACATACTTTATTGTTACCTCCCCAAAGGGGCTGGATCCGTTTGCACAGCTCTTCCAACATTGTTGGGCCACGCACGCTCATTACGCATGGAGTACAAAGACTTATGGGTTGTATTTTTCCCACGATGCACTGCAAGTCCCAAACTGGTTGGGAGTTATTGCATCCGTTTGCACACCACTGCCAACACGCACGCAACAACTCCCAACATTGTTGGCGCAACAATTTTGTGAGTTATTGCGCCCGTTTGCTCGCAGCCTTAGGGATTCGTGATATGATCAGTCACAAACAGAACTGGACCAGAATTAGTAGGGGGCGAGTAGCCCTTGGTCTCTCTAGCGTTAGCATTGTTCATCATGTTTTGCTTAGCCATTTCGTCAGCAGATTCATACCTGAAAAACCTCTCGTTGTTGGATAGCATCAGTGATGTCTTCACAATACTTATGGTTATTTCTACGTTCTTGTATTAACTGAGTAAGATTACGTATCTTTTACTGTCTATTAAAACTGCGTATTTTTTAAAATAGACAGCATTGGGGTCTCGTTCCCAGAATCCTCGCGGGGCATAGGTTTTGCGGCAAATAGAAAATGATGGCAAGTAATGCGTGCAAAATGAGTGACTTCTCAGACTATCATGAATAACGGTAAATGAAAAATGATGACCTTTGCACAAAGTTATAAATCAATTCTAGTCTTAAGTCATCTAAGATACGAAAAACCAAAAGAAGTAGAGCCGCTATTTACATAACTGAAGTCTTACAAATGTTGTCATAAAAAATGTACCCTGACAACAGAGGTTTCTTTCTTGCCTAGCTTTTAGCATTTACGAAGTGGTTTGCTTGGCTTGTCAGTCGCACAGAGAGGCGTAAACAAACCAACCACGCAACTGACAAGCCACGCGAACGACTTTACAAATGCTTAAAGTCGCCCCAGAAAGAGACCTCTGCTCGTATTAAAGCCGGTTAAGAAGGAGGTTGATGACGTTTCATGTGATACGGAACATATACATCTCCAGAATAGTCAAGTTTCGAGTTCGCTATGACCGCTGAATTAAAGAAGTGAAGACGTATTTTTTACAGGCTTAGCCTCATCTGAAGAAATATATTCACAAGTTCCAACGAGCCGAAAAGACCTGTTTATTACTCTGTCTATTGTGTATATTCAAATTTCAAACACTTACTTGCCGGAATTTCCGAATATTTTACTTCATGTCGAGGCTAACCCTGTATAAATGTGCCGTTAATGTTTGTATTCAACGGTAATTTTTAATTCGAAACTGGACTTTTACAGTAAATCCCCTATTAAGCCCCCGCTCACCAAAAAAACCTGTCCATTCCTAATACCCTCCCCCCCCCCCCACCCCACCGGTTACGGGCAAAAAGGAGAAAACCAACAGAACCCCCACCAAAAACTGCACGACACCTCACCGGAGCGAGATCTAATACAATGCAACAACACATACTCGTGTCTGGAACGCCATAGTTCA
>CALNXI010000354.1:247136-267398 GCA_942486025.1 Porites evermanni
TATGGAATTGTGCACGCGAGCAAGCGCCTTCAGTCACGCGCGTGGTCATTTGCGTGCATGTCTCGAGCGTTTCGCTCGACGGACTAAGAAAAAAACCAGACGGCTCGTAGTCTAGGCACAGTTGGTTAGTTCGCGGTTTTCTGTGCGAGAGGTCCCGAGTCCGATTCTCATGTGTGACTACAAATACTTCTTTCGACTTCTTTCCTTACCTTGTAGCTTTTAGTAGCTTAGATACCCGTAAAAAGGAACACTAATGTCGAGAGAGGAGGAAAATTGGCGTACTTTCGGCCTCAGGTTTGTTAGTCAGATCGGGAGCATTTCGAACTACGGACGTAAAATAAGGAATCTTTACCTTTACCAATCACCACTACTTCTTTCCTTTGCTAAGTCGAGGTGCATGAATGACTACAGCTTTACAGCTCACATTGATCATATAACCTTTCCAATTATAATCTCTGAAATGTTTGTATAAGTTTATTTCTTAAGACAGGCCTCACGTCAGAGGATGATGACGCGCAATTGGCGTCTCCGCTTCTTGCATATGTTTATTCCTTTGTTACAAACCTATTCATCTTATTTTAACCTTTTTCATCTTTATGATTGTAAATAACGTCAGAAAAAATTTTTATTATTATTATTATTCATTCAAAATAATTCCACTTTACATTGCCTTCACCGGAGACAAGCCATTAAAGGCAGCACAGAGAATCGACTTTTTTTTTACTTTTCATCTTTGCGCCAAAACATTAAAGCTTCATTTAACAGCGCACATTTAGTGTCAGCTGAAAATTAGTTCTCTTCTCCTGTCAAACTGAAGGAATATACATATATATTTTAGTGATTAATCTAACATTAATCTTATTTACCAAGTATATATATGCATGACTCTATGACACTCTGCAACGACAGTGGACAAAATTCAACGGTTTTTCTTCTGCGTTGTACAACTTTCCGTAGGCTTTGATCTTCCTCTAATAAAAATCACCACCTGCAGGTCACTGTACACTGAAATTGCTGGGAATTATAAAATTAATAAACGTGGCTCTAAAAAATATCTGTGGTATGTCTCTTTCGTATAAGCCCGAAGAAAGAGAAAAAGGCAACGTTAAAAAACACCTCGACTCCTAACTTTTGCACGTGTTAATTTTGTTTTGAAAGCAACAACTTGTACGGTATCCGCCCCCCCCGGGGGGGGGGGGGTACTCCTTTATATTTGTGTTATAGGTATGTGCCGCCCCCAAAGGTAGGGTTTTTGCACCGTTTTGGTCCTAAAACGGGTATACCTTATTATAGGAAATTAACGCTCCACGAAATTAAGGTATTGGAAATTAACGCGACTTAAATTAACGCGAGTTTAATGGAAAAAAGACTTTCGAATAAAGAAAATTAACGCGAAAGAGGAGGTAGAATTTCATAATAAAGGAAATTAACGCAATTAAGGCACAGTTGGTCAAAGGAGAAGATATTGACATCACTTATGACAGTGACCACGAAGTTGAACTCGAAATATTGCAAACCTTCGCCTTAGCTTTTGTCAAAGATGAAAAATAAAGGGTAAATGGAAAGAGAGAGAGCTTGTAGTTAATGTTTTTAGGTGCCAAGAATGTCTGGACAGGTTCCAAAATTGGGGTCAAAATACTGGAAATTAACAGAGCAGAAATTAACGCTGCACTTAATTAACGTCGCGGAAATTAACTTTCAACAAAATGAACGCGACTCGCGTTAATTTCATGCAGCGTTAATTTCCCATAACAAGGTAGACTTTGCCAGTTGTCGTCTGAATTCGGGTATGATTTTCGAGGGGATACGGGGGTGTATGAACGGACTGGCCGTTTTAATTCGAAACGAACAAGAAAGAAAGAGCAGCTGAAAGAGTACAGTAATCATGTTCGCAAAATAAGATGACCCGACCAAGAATAGCTGTCAAGGAAGAAAGGATTTTCTTTGCCTAATAAGAAATTGTAGGCCTCCAAACTTACTCCACGGCATCTTTGAACTTAACTTTGGTGACACTTGAGAAAATCTTGGTTGGTGAAAAAGATCATTCGCACTAAAGAAATGGCCTCCATTTTGACAGATTTTTTTGCAAAATAAACAAAATTTTGCAAAGAGCGAACAGGGCCTTCAAAACAAAGGGAAATGAAATTTAAAGCAAGGATAAAATTAAACCACAACATAATTATATATTGCAAGTCGCACAAAGGTCAGAACCTTAGCAGCTTCAGAAACTCTAAGGAAAATGGGTACAAGCTGGAATATTCAAGGCACTCCACAATTCTTTATATGATACGAAAGCCGAATTCAATAATGGTTTTATTATTCATTCAAAATAATTATTAGTTTAAAAACATTTCTAAAACATGCCTACCCCCATCGATCCATCCATTATAAGTTCATCTTTGACAGTGCACGTTTAGGGTTGTTCAGCTCTGCAAATATTCTCCAAATAGCAGATGTCGCCCTTCGAGTTATCTTCTTGCTGTTCTTGCCATGTTTTTAGCTATCACTTTCGCCTAGTTCTTTCTCTTGAAACGAGTGAAATGTCCGCCATTTTTCAAGTTCACAAGCAAAACAACTCAACCTCGTCCCAAAGTCTTCTCGGTTAACGGTGCATTAACCCGCAAGAAAGCTGCACTTTTGACGTCATCGGGTCATTAAACTCAAAATTCTTCCGAATTTGGTTATCAGTAGCTGGTTATGGTGAATTATGCGTGTGCTTTTAGCCAATCAGAATAGGGGAAATATTTTGAATGAATAATAACCAATCATAGTAAACGCTTGTCCACTCAAACAATCCCAGAAATCGACGTGCCGAAATCTTGTACCCATACCCCTCGTAGTTTCTGGAGTAGGGATATAGTTAAAGGGACACAGTCAGTGAGTGGAGTGCGAGTGGAACATTTCTTAAAAGAAAGGAATATGCTACTTGTGGATAAGCCCATCAATTAGAAACATATTCAAGTGGATAGTCAGAAGAGCTTAAATGCAACATCCAACGAAACAGAAACAAAACTAAAACTCAATTTGCTTTGCAAGTTTTAGGAAACAGAAAATTATTGCTATATAACTGTATTTCACCAAAAGTTGACCCAGTCAAGTTTTATGAGCGTAGAAAGTCAAGTAATATATAAATTTTATTTCTGGTTTGATCTATTTAGTCACGTTATACTGTCATTCTATCTATCTTTTGGGATGGGGGGGGGGGGGAGGGGGGGGGGGTTGGGGGGAGGGGGGGGTGCGGGGGAAATGTCCCAGTTAAAAAAATGTAAATCGTTTTTTGTTTAAAAATTTTAATTTGCCTTTTTTTATTTGTGGTGGTTGAATTTGCTTTACTTCCCCGATTTTAAAATGGACCCATTTTTTTTTATTCTTTGATTATGTTTTTTAACCAAAATTGAACCAGTAAAGTTTTTTTGAGGGAAAAAAAAAAATAAAAAAATAATTTTTTTTTTTTGTTTGTTTTTTTTGGCCCGGTTATTCGGTTTTTTTTTTTTTTTTGGGGGGGGGGGGGGGGGGGAGGGGGTGAGGGATTGGGGGAAGGGGGTGTGCTGTGGAAATGTCCCAGTTAAAATAATGTCAATCGTTATTTGTTTCAAAATTCTAACTTGCCTTTTGTTATCTGTGGTGGTTGAAGTTGCTCTACATCCCCGAATTTAAAATGGTACCAATTTTTCTTGACGTAAGCGAGAAATTTTTTACGCAAACTAATATCTTTCAAACGGAATTGCAGCGAAAACATCAGCCTTGATGGAGTGTATATTTTTAGTCACTGCTCATGACTGTTCAGGAATAATTTAACCTAGACGATCATACAGCTTCAAATGGCAGTATATATAATTTATCTCTAAGCTAAAAACTCAAGCTGGAAAAAAGTGTAATTATAGCGCAGCTCAACGCGCGCGAAGCGTGCGAAGCGGAGCACCATGGGTAAGAAAATTTGGTAATCTACCCATCCGAGAAATTTTGGTAATCACATGACCGTGCGCCCCACCGACCGTCCGTCCGCACCACAGACATACCAATGTAAAATAACTCAACCAACATTCATAGCAACCCAAATGCAACTCGAGGTTATTTTGGCGGGAAATCGCATAGCCACCCGCGTCTTGTGAAGCAGAGACAAATAAAGAGTCAATAAAGACGAAAACAGAGAGCGGAAATTTTTTCTGTATCCTTGTTGTCTAAAGTGTTAAGCTTAGATTAATTGTCATGTCCATAAATTTGGAATATAAAGAAAAAATAAAGTGGGCGACAGACCAGAGAAGCTCAACGAGAAAAGAACTATAGAGAGCCTAGAGCGGAAGATAAGGAGCTATTTGTTAGAAGAACAACATAAAAATTTTTTAGGGGGCGGTGAGAAAATGAGAAATCCTAGCGGCCACTAGAATGAAAATGAGCGATTGAGAAAAAAGCGAACAACAATGGGTACGACATTTCTTCCATGACGTGTAACTAGGAAGTTAAATCCTTACACAAAAACACCAATATATTAAATGCGAAATATTTATCCCGATTAAATGATAAAATGGTTTCAGGAAATAAAAAAATCCATATATTTTTTCCAGATTTCGGCTGTAGTATAGGCGTATGTGCGCACATGCACGCTACATTCCTGACAGGAGAAATAGCTGATAGGTTCCTGGGCCAAGCTTTATACGGGTAGCATTTTGTTGCTGGCAATGAGCCGCCAAAGTGTATTTTTTTCTTCTTTTGAAGGAAACGTGGATTTGCTTCAATCATAATATAGTTTGACAAATTTTACATAGAACGCCAGTCCTGTGCCTCAGTATTTCGAACCCCCTCAAATTCTGTGCGTTTTCAAAGTTGAACCCTAAAATCAAACCTAATGCAACTAAGATTCATTTTTTCGTGTGGTTTGTGTGGTCAGTGTTCTGTACTCTATTATTGACGTTACTTTACCTTTGATCTGAGAGTTGCACGGTTGATTAAAAAAAAACCAGATCTTCGTCTTCACGGCGAGTTCAGTCAGTTGTGATCATGCTGCTACCAAAGACGTGATAACTACCCAAAACCAGTGTTAGATCCGGAATTTAAAGAATACTTGCTGTGCACAGCTGAACATTCTACTTCGGAGATCGCGTTAACCTAAACTGTACGGAGATACCTAAGACAACAGCAGCTATGGAAAACTATCGTAATTTTGAGAAGAGATATCTCATAAACGGGCAACAAACTGAACTGAATACGTGCGAACTGAATAAAATGCCCCCGGGAAATTGCCTATTGTACCACAGGTAGCCCAGGCTCGAAATATGAGCACTAGCGAGCATCGGCATTGTTGCGTAACGTTCGAAATGTAAGGATTTGTATGGGGAAAAAACCTATCGTTTCTGTAACCTACGGAAATGAAAGGATTTCAATAAAAAACAGCTTACCTTACACAAAATGTGTGTTGCGTCTCTTCTGTGTGATCCATGGGCCGATTTATGGCCGCTTTAAATACCATTCTGGTTAGCTTTTTAAGCGTGAACGATACAGTAAAAAGACAAAAAAGAGAGAGACTGCTCGTAAGTCTACAGGAACACTGAACACTTTTTATAAAAATTATTCGCCTTCAGTTATAGTTACTGCGTTAACCTCTGTCGGCGTCCCTTTCATTTCGCGTAGGGGAAAGTACAGCCGTGCTCTTCTTCCAGTAACGTCAGTAACCACCGAGTGATTGGTCACTTGCACACTTCACTTCAAGCAAGGGCAGCAAGAGATATAGAAAAGGAATTAAGCATTAAAGAGATGGGCACTGTCTGTGAACAAGTGAATGTTAACAACTACTGTCTCATAAGTAGAGATAAACATTTTGTCCTGATAAACGAAGCAGAGTGCCCGCTGGTTCAGTTTTTCAAGTTTTCCTGTTAAGCGATTACTACAGAAATGCCAGGACTCGGCACAATAAATTTTAAAAATGTGGAGCAATAAATTCTCTATAAAGCTTTTCCCGCAGCTTTAAAGGAAGCAATTTCTTCATCCTTTTCAGAACAGCTATTTTCTGGCTCACTTTGCGACGTATTTTCTTAATTTGACTTTCGAACTTCAATTTATTATCGACGGTAACACCTAGACGCTCTACCTCCTCTACCAGAGAGATGCTTGTGCATTCAAACTTGAAAACAAGGTCTCGTGACGTCTTTCCATTACCAAAGCTTTATACTTATCATGATTCCTTCTCATTTCATTTTCCTCATACCATTTATCATTTTTCCTCATACCATTTATCTTGACAGGCAGACCAGGCGCGGATCTAGGATAAATGCTGACCGATTTCCTCAACGAGCGCCGAAAACGCAAGCTTCTTGGGGGTCCAGGGGCATGCTCCCCCGGTAAATGTTTTAGATTTTAACTCCCTAAAGTCTCCTTTCTCGGGGATCCGAGTCACTCAGATAGAATATTGACCAGTTCCATTCACCTTGGATAAAGCCTTGCAACTTGGAAAGTTTTTTATTTATTAAAAATATATCTATTAAAGAAAAATCTGACCGATTTCCGTAAAACGGTGGAAACCGGTGTGGATCCGCACCTGCAGACGTTTTGTTTTGATTGTTTTTTTCGTTGTTTTGTTTTTTCAACCTTTCATGTTTCAGACTTCAGTATACGCTTACTAGCCTGCGTTGCAGCCAGCCCACGCACTAGTCTAAAGGCATTTGTATAGTCCGTACGCTCTATTCAGAAGGTTTAGGGCGTCTGCGAAGCAAGCAAACTCTTATCAACTTGTCACGCTCTTAAAACATGGTTCGAGTTATCAAGGGTAGATTTCAGTGTAGAAATGATCTGAGGGGAAGCAAAAATTACTTCGAGTTCACGGGAGGTACGAGTTATCGAGGGTTCGATCGAGAGTTACCAAGGGTAAAAGTGAGGGGGCTTAATAAAGGTTTTACAGTACTTAATTACTTTTTTCATTCAATTAGCCTTTTTGAATGGAGCATTTCATCTCTAAAAGCGGTAGTCGACCTTTGCTCCTGTTAATCCCACTAAACTAATTACTTTGGCTATTTTGACTGGAGCAGCCGCGCGTGACGGTACCAATAACAGCTTGGTTATCTCTTTAAGCTTGAAGTATACAGTAAGGTAGTAAGTTATCGATATTACGATCTACCCTGGCCTTTTTGCCAGCAAGAACTGTGGAGCGAGCGGTAACAACGACAGGAACACGCGTGGTCATTTGCGTATCTCGTGCGTTTCGCTCGAGGGACTAAGAAAAAAAGAGACCGCTTGTAGTCTACAGGAACACTAAACACTATAATTATTCGCCTTCAATTAGTTACTTAATTGTTATCCTCTGTCGGCGTCCCTTTCATTTCACGTCGCGGAAAGTACAGCTCTGCTCTTATTCCAGTAACCACCTCAGTGATTGGTTGCACACTTCACTTCAAGGGCAGCAAATTAATATACTTTGGAAAAGGAATCAAGAAACAAATCTTGATCAATATGCTGAGATGGGCACTGAATTTGAGCTGGAGGGACAAAAGTGTAAAAACAAAGAATTGACTCGAAGACGCCTTGTTTTTCTTGTTTTGTTTTTCCAGACTTTCATGTTTCAGACTTCAGTACACCGTTTTTTTTTTCGACTCGTCACGCTGTTAAAACATGGTTCGAGTTATTCAGGGTAGAATTATATTAATAGTAATGATCTGAGGGGAAGCAAAAATTAGTTAGAGTTACCGGGAGCTACGTTCGAGTTACCAAGGATAAAAGAGAGGGGGCTTAATACAGGATTTACGGTACTTAATTACCTTTTTTTAATTGGCCGTTTTGAATGGAGCAGTTCACCAATTACTTTTGCTGTTTTCACTGGAGTAGCCGCGGGTAACATTACCAATAATTAACAGCTTGGTTATCTCTTGGAACTCGGAGGATACATTAATGTAGTTAGTTATCAGTGTTAAGATCTACCCTTGCCGTTTTGCGAGCAAGGAGCGGTAGCTCCATTTACGATAGGAACACTCGTGGTCATTGGCGCGTCTCAAACGTTTCGCTTGAGGGACTCAGAAAAAAGAAACGGACTGTTTGTAATATACAAGAACACTGAACACTGTAATTCTTCGCCTTCAGTTAGTTTATGTTAATCTCTGTCGGTGTCCCTTTCACTTTATGTGACGGAAAGTACAGCCGTGATCTTAGTCCAATAACCACCTATACTAGTGATTGGTGTCAAAATACGTTCGTTAGCGAGGAGTTAACTTCCTTTTCTCCAGTGTGGTACCGTTGCTTGCAGTTACGTTGTAGTTACTTTAGGTTTCATAAACATGACCCGGATAGAGGTTTAATCCCTCAAAGGATGCCGATATTTCTTTGAACACAAAGATTTTTGAATAGCCGTCAGGTTTCGACCAATCACACCGGGTTTTGTAGGGATTTGAAAAGCGCTCGTTTACCTTAGAAAGTTCAGTTGAGGCGCTGACGCAGAGCATAGCAGAAGAGTAACTTGGACCAAAGCGAATCAGTGAAGCTACTTTAACCATTCGACGGCAACCAGAAAGTAAGTAGTAAGTAAGGAAGTAAACACTTTAATTAGTGAGGATAATTGAAACACTAAATAGCTAAAAGTTAGTAATTAATGTACAACCTCTAGCCAGCCTCAGCCACAAGTTGTTCCAAATTTCCTTAAAAGTTGCTTCAAAATTCTTAAAATGTTGCCTGAAGACGAAATGGCAGTCGACATACACTTTTTAGAGAGCAATTGCAATCGTATCGTCGAAATACTGTTTTGTAACGGTTGATATTTTCTTATTAAAAAAGTGTTTGCTGTTAGTTTTTAATATAAAGTAAATGAGGGATCCGCCCCTTGGACTGATAGTTCAAAACTTCTTTTGGGAGACTGAACTAGATATCGACATAATGAAACAGTTATGTTACTATAAATCATTCTGTTAGTCCACCGAAAGATCGCTAAGTTGATTTTGCATTCTATTTTATAACGGTAAGTAACCTGTACTTGTTAGAAGTTTCTAATATTATCGACATTTCAAAGTTTCCCAATATTGAAAGAAATCTGATTCGATTTGAAATGCATTTTTATTTTTCATTTTCTTTAATTTTTTATTTCTGAAAATGAGTAAAAAATACAGCAACATCAAAAAAGCATTCTTAAAGACAGGCATGGCCGAATCCTGGTAAGCAACCATACGCTTAATTACCCGAGAGTCCAACTAAGCTATGTTGGTGGCACAATGAACTGATTCAATATCGTGAATCCGACTTTGCGATGTTTTACCATAAAGACAAAGATATGTAGTTTGCTTTTGTGCTCACTAGTGCTCATGATTGTTTGGGGCTTCTGGCCTGAACAGCTTTACACGAATAAGCTGGCTTCAGTATAAATACTAAGGAATTTAAAAGAGTTTTTTTTCTTCCGCAGTGATTTCCTGGAAGTTTACTTAATTAATTTCCTCGTGGGGTTATGAGTTTGTTTGTAGGTGCGAGGATAAATACAAAGTAAAACAAAGCAAAACGGTAAATTTACTTCCAAATATAAGGCTAGCCCAATCGATTTCGAAACACAAATTCCCGTCCGTAGATAAGCCCCTCCGAATATAAGTCCCTCCAAAAATAAGCCCCTCGAAAAGGGCCTTTGAAAAATATAAGCCCCGGGGCTTGTTTTCGGAATTTTACGGTAATTTCATAGCTTAGGCGTATCAAGAAATGGTCTATTGTAGCGGGTCCAATATACCAAAACAAGAGCCTTTTGTCCTAGGTGATGCTGCTGAAAACAAGACCGAACGGTCTGTGCATGATCGTTTAATCAATTCGGCGTGACAAATTTGTAGTACTAGGCGAGAGGTGAGAGGTTTTTTGCCTTGACGCGATGCTATTTTAACTGGGGTACTGAGGGGAAAGTTTCGCAGCGTTGCTAAGTTGCACTTACACCACAATTTTTGTCCAATAGACATGAAGTACATATTGGCGTTGGCTTTGCTGGCTCTTTGTATCGTGACTGTGTCTACTCGTCGTATTCACCGTGAGAAGCAAAAGGTGCTCTATGATTCTTGGGGATACGAAAACGATGCGAGAGGAGAGTGCACAACAGGTAAAAAGGCTGGTGAATCATGCAATGACGATGGACAATGCTGTTCACGTTTCTGTGACCATACAGGCAAATGCATCACGATTGCATGATCAAACACAATGCTTGGATCGCTGATCATGACTCTGATGTACTGTTCCACTTTCAGTGACTATATAGCCAAACGTATTACGACTGGGTAAACAAGCACAACGCTAGCATTATAATGTATCAACTACCGCCGATATAGATAAGACAAGATCACCTTAAGACTAACCAATCTGGGGATACTACAAAGCAATGAAATACACTTGTGAGCGCGTAACATACCGTAAGCGTAGAGTAAATGTGAAATAAAAGTGGGTAAAAAATGACTTGAATTGGCTATTTGATGTATCGTGGCCACAACGCGCGCCGAGCTTACATAACGCCCAAACCAGATTAGTCTGAGGGCCCTCTCAGTTCATATGACCTGGTCAAATGAATTAGTGATCAGGTTAATCTACTTTTTCATAGACACACACTTTTTGTCATTTTTTTTTCCAAAGGTGAAAAAAAAAAAAACTCGGTTACTAAACCAGCCTTGTCCTTTCTTATTTTTGAACGTAGGAGACGCCCTAAGTTTTAAAGAAGCCGTGTGTTCGGAAGCAGTTCAGCTTGAAAAATTGAGCGAAGTGAAAAAAGGACAAACTATGAAAACTAAGAATGGATGAAGAAAACTAAATCAATTAATTAATTACAGCTGAACCTTCATGTGCAACCACCTCTCGTAAGCGACCATCTCTCCAAAATACCAAAAACTTTTCAATTAAGAAACGGTCCAGAACGATAGGAACAACGGCAACGAACATGGTGGAATGCAAAAAAGGTGCTAACTTTTCTATTGTCTGTGCTTACTTGTGATTGGATTAAACAGCAAAACGTCATAAAGCAGTACATATATTCATCCTTACTTTCCAACCATCTTCCATATAACAAAATCTGGTCTCAGTTTGAATAACAAAGAAATCCTATGTGGGAACATGTAAAATTGTAAACTTTTCTTGGCTATTGTTTTCAGGCTCTTGTGATTGGTCAAAATCTTTTAACACAAAAAAAAACCCTTTCAAAGTGGAGTGTAAATGCATTTTATTGCGTAAACGGCCTTCATGTAGGTCTATGCATTCTCTGTGTAAAAATGAGAACATTCCTATGTGGGGAAAGCACTATTGCCTCATAACAACAGAAATTGCTATCCACCTTACCCGGATCATTACTTAAAGCCTTAAATATGGAACCTTCTGTAAACGAGCACCGCAGTCTCGTAAGCAACCGTGACAACTTTTTGGGGTAATGTTTTCAATTATAATCATTTTCAAGCTCTTGCAAAGCGACCGGCTGACTCACTGCTTCCTCTCGTTAGCTGTAGGTACCACGTTAGTCAAAGAATACGAAAAACGTAACAAACAGAACTCATCATCTCAGACATCCGCCGTATGATAGGTCAGATACAGGAATACCAGCTAGGGATCATAACTTAAGTATGTCATGTGTTCATACATGGCTAAAAGCGTGACTAATAAACTATCATAATACTTTCAAACTTCTGCTTCTCATCTTAAAGCTTTTGATGCTTTTGTATAGAGTTCATACCAGTTTGTGCCTTATTTTCGGTACTAAAAATGTCTGACTATAAAATCCTCTTACTTTTGACACCAATAAAAGGAAACAGTTACTGAGGTACTGGTTAAAAATTCAGTCATACTTTATAGTGGCAGGAAGAAGTCCTCGATACCTTTTTTCAGTTAGCCTGAAACATATATACCTACTATTTCATTAGAAATTAAGAGAGCAAAACCTAAGTAGCAAACCCAATTCCCCCCGCCTTCAAACGTTTTGTTTAATTAATTAAATGAACATTCTTTACTAGGAGTCGAGTTTCTTCAAATATATTCTAATAAGTTTTCAAACACTTTCAGTTTCTTTCACTTTAAATTTCAAAAAAATATATTACTCCTTTCTATTTTTCCGAAAGCATCTGTTAAAGTTACTTTCCCTCTAGTTACTTTAGGAAATTCCATGCTGATTAAATATAGCGTCCGGTTTAAACTTTAAGCCAATTCCCGCAAAAGTGCTTATCAGCGTCGGCTTTGTTTGTGCTTTTGTATCTTAGTTATTTACAATGCTTAAACTGTCCGAGCGAAAAATTCCTCCCACTCTTGTATGACTACAATAAGTATAGAAACAGTTAAAGTTACCGCTCATTCTTTTGGTTCGCTTGGTTTTGGGAAGACCGCTAAGTCGATTTTGCATCCTGTTTTTAAAGTTATAACCTGCGCTTGTTAGAAGTTTCTAATGCTCTCGACTTTTCAAAGTTTTCCAGTATAAATTTAAAGAAACCTGATTCGATTTGTGATGCATTTTTATTTAGTCTATTTAATGAAAATAAAAAAAAAAACACAGACATGAAAAAAAAAGAAAAAAAAAGAAAAAAAAGCATTATTAAAGATAGGCAGCGAAAAATCCTCGTAAGCCCACGTGTTACTCGAAACTTAAATGAGCAAAGTGGGTGGCTCAGGTCAATGAACTGATTCAACACCGTAAATCCGACTTTCGGTTGTTTTCCGACAAAGCAAAAATTAGGGGGATTGTTTTGGGGCTGAGAATTTGAATTCCGGGGGCTTTNTTTTATTGCGTAAACGGCCTTCATGTAGGTCTATGCATTCTCTGTGTAAAAATGAGAACATTCCTATGTGGGGAAAGCACTATTGCCTCATAACAACAGAAATTGCTATCCACCTTACCCGGATCATTACTTAAAGCCTTAAATATGGAACCTTCTGTAAACGAGCACCGCAGTCTCGTAAGCAACCGTGACAACTTTTTGGGGTAATGTTTTCAATTATAATCATTTTCAAGCTCTTGCAAAGCGACCGGCTGACTCACTGCTTCCTCTCGTTAGCTGTAGGTACCACGTTAGTCAAAGAATACGAAAAACGTAACAAACAGAACTCATCATCTCAGACATCCGCCGTATGATAGGTCAGATACAGGAATACCAGCTAGGGATCATAACTTAAGTATGTCATGTGTTCATACATGGCTAAAAGCGTGACTAATAAACTATCATAATACTTTCAAACTTCTGCTTCTCATCTTAAAGCTTTTGATGCTTTTGTATAGAGTTCATACCAGTTTGTGCCTTATTTTCGGTACTAAAAATGTCTGACTATAAAATCCTCTTACTTTTGACACCAATAAAAGGAAACAGTTACTGAGGTACTGGTTAAAAATTCAGTCATACTTTATAGTGGCAGGAAGAAGTCCTCGATACCTTTTTTCAGTTAGCCTGAAACATATATACCTACTATTTCATTAGAAATTAAGAGAGCAAAACCTAAGTAGCAAACCCAATTCCCCCCGCCTTCAAACGTTTTGTTTAATTAATTAAATGAACATTCTTTACTAGGAGTCGAGTTTCTTCAAATATATTCTAATAAGTTTTCAAACACTTTCAGTTTCTTTCACTTTAAATTTCAAAAAAATATATTACTCCTTTCTATTTTTCCGAAAGCATCTGTTAAAGTTACTTTCCCTCTAGTTACTTTAGGAAATTCCATGCTGATTAAATATAGCGTCCGGTTTAAACTTTAAGCCAATTCCCGCAAAAGTGCTTATCAGCGTCGGCTTTGTTTGTGCTTTTGTATCTTAGTTATTTACAATGCTTAAACTGTCCGAGCGAAAAATTCCTCCCACTCTTGTATGACTACAATAAGTATAGAAACAGTTAAAGTTACCGCTCATTCTTTTGGTTCGCTTGGTTTTGGGAAGACCGCTAAGTCGATTTTGCATCCTGTTTTTAAAGTTATAACCTGCGCTTGTTAGAAGTTTCTAATGCTCTCGACTTTTCAAAGTTTTCCAGTATAAATTTAAAGAAACCTGATTCGATTTGTGATGCATTTTTATTTAGTCTATTTAATGAAAATAAAAAAAAAAACACAGACATGAAAAAAAAAGAAAAAAAAAGAAAAAAAAGCATTATTAAAGATAGGCAGCGCAGAATCCTCGTAAGCCCACGTGTTACTCGAGACTTCAATGAGCTAAGTTGGTGGCTCAGGTCAATGAACTGATTCAACATCGTGAATCCGACTTTGCGATGTTTTACGACAAAGACAAAGATAAGTGGATTGATTTAGTGCTGAGTAATTGAATTGCTGGGGCTTTTGATGAACAAGTTGAGTATACCAGTTAACGTTCTAACAAACTCGAGCAGAGCCTTAAAACACTCTTCACGAATAAGCTGGCTTCAGTAGAAATGCTAATGAATTTAAAAGCGTTTTTATTTTTTTCACATTGATTTCCTGCAAGTTTAATTGAGAAAAATGATTTTATTAAGTAGTTTTGATCGATCTAAAATTTTTAGTATTTTCACGGTATAAATTTACACTCAAATGAAATGTTTCACTGACAGACTTACTGAAGACTAGCAACTTCCTTGTACAAAAATCTTCCTAGCTAAGAGCTCGAGGTAGGAGGATCCTAGCGCGAGGAACATCCTAGCACCGTGGGTGCTTACCATTTGACACAAAAATCTGGTTGGGGTGTCGAAAGCATAATGCTAAGCGATTTACCAGTTTACCGCAGAATTGCCTCATCTGGTTACGGTTTGAATCAAAAAGGGGGGCGAATGAGTCTGGAACCGAGAAACTGGTAAATGGTAAGTAGCATTCCGTTTGGTTTGTACCAACTGGAATGAACGGACTTCCTCAAAACGTACTCCTCAATGTTCGGTTTGAAATCGGAAAAGTGACCTTACCATTTACCATCCATCAGGAATTTCCGAAATTCGTTCAGTAGGTAATCGTTAACCTTTAATCTTTAACTCCTTCTCTACTGTTAACCACACGGACCGAAATTTCTAGAGGGTAAACCCAACGCAAAGTTGTTCCGCCTTTCCCAGACCCGTCTCTCTTAATTGGCAGCTTGCGGCTCAATTAGCTTGTTGGCTTGAAACATAGCGACAATACAGCTCAAACAGGAGCCCATAACCGTCAGTGAGCAACTCCCTTGTACTCATGTCACGGCGTTTTTACAAACCAGCTTATTTTTAGATCGCTTTTACGGCTAATTTTGAATATTAAATTAGTCTCACAAACTCTTTATTGGAAAACTCAATGAAATTCTTCTTCGATTTGTAGTTGTAGAAAACCTGGTTAGCTCTCTACCAAACAAAGTTTTGAACCATGAAGATCGGATATTAGGCTTCAAGGGGCGGGTCCTTCTTTTACATATTACAAAAAAAATTTTTGCCAAACATTTGAATTACTAAGAAAATATTCACAGTACTAAGAAATGAGTTTCAACGACTGCCTGCAACTTTTAGCAAGTACAGTTACAAATTTAATTTTTCTAATACTGTTCCTTGTAACTTGTTCTGTGCTACTTACACTAGAAGAGGGTGATATAGAACTCCTTTGGACTAAATCAGTTTTACATTTTCATTGGCAAAGGATCCAGAATTGCTAAATTAATACCGTAAAATTCCGAAAATAAGCCCCGGGGCTTATATTTTTCAAAGGCCCTTTTTGAGGGGCTTATTTTTGGAGGGGCTTATATTCGGAGGGGCTTATCTACGGAGGGAAATTTGCGTTTCAAAATCGATTGGGCTAGCTTGTAGTGGGAAGGAAATTTACCACTTTTGCTTTATTTTACTTTTGTATTCGAGGGCAAATTCCAAGTACAAGTCCCCCGGGGGGCATATATTTGGAGGGGCGATTTAACGGAGGGTTTTTTGCGTTACGATTTTGGGGGGCTTATATTTGGAGAGGCTTATACATGGAGGGGCTTATTTTCGGAATTTTACGGTATCTTAGCAAAACAATTCCCTTCGGGACAAATACAACCCTTTGCATGTAAACTGAATACAGAAAAAATTTGGCGCTAGGATGATCCGCCTTTTAGGATCTTCCTCCCTGCATGTACACAGCCCCTAAGGTATAGCCCTTACATAACCTTTTGTTACCAACAGACATGAAATCTATATCGACGACAGCTTTGCATCATGGCTGTAGCAGCCAGGCGTATTCATAGTCAGGAGAAGCGTAATGACGAGGTTCAGCCAGCACTGGCCAAGAGGTGCAAATACTATTTTTGTTACTCGAAAAATAACTGCTGCCCGAATAACTGTTATTTTCCTCCGTTTCCTGGAATCGGGTTCTACGCTTACCCTAGGCCAGGATAACTATTCTAAATGCGTACAAAGCACTGCTTGTGTGTTAAAAATTGCCGCATACTAAGAAGATAACTTAAAACTAAGTGAGGAAACCATGAAATAAAAATAGAAAAATCAAAATGTAACAACATTATTAAACGATTGATACTAATATAAAGGACTAGTTAAATATATAAGCACAGCAAATACAAAAGAAAATGAGCATGGACAACTGAAATTGAATAAAATATTTGCCTGAAAACAGAAATTGTCTGTCTTTTCCTGTTCGTGTCAGTGATCCTCAGTACAAAGCAGGGTATACCCCCGTCTTGGAAGTATTACTCCCTTATAACCATTTAAGCCGCAAGATTCACATACAAATTCTCCAAACTGATTTCCATACATTTCTTTTCAGACTGGTTAAGAGAATTTGGCTTAAGATCAAAGCGTTCTCCCTTAATAATTTATTAATTCTCATAGCCTTTTCTCTTGATGATTTGCTGATTTTTTTTAGGAGAAAATTGATGTTGGTCACTCTTGAGACCTACAGGGATAACTATACTTTTAAAATTTTTATAGCGGAGCTCTCTCGCGAGCTGAGCTTGTTTAGCGGAGCAAATAGGCTATTTGCACTAAGAGGTCATGTGACTTCATTTTTATGAAAACGAAAGTTATTTGCACTAAGAGGTCATGTGACATCATTTTTATGAAAACGAAAGTTATATGATTTTGCCTTCAAAAAACGATTAGTGGGTCATATCTTAAACAAAATAATAGTGATTTAGTTTTTCAAACCTGCACCATTTTCTTAAAAAGAGTAAGTTCGTAGCTGGTCACGTGACCAAAATGTGATTTATAAAACTATGAATTACCTCTTTCGAAACAGAAATTTTGCACTTCAACTTCAAGGAAATTGTTTAAAAGATGATGTGGTAACGTTTACAGCACATCTGAGCGTAACTATCAAACATTTAACAAGATACAAGCAAAAAGTAGTTTTGGCCGCCATGTTGGAGGGCAAGAGTATGCCTTGTTGCCTGATCATATTTACGATTCCTATGTCCGCATAGTGTGCTTTCATCCAGAGTTCTCCTAATCCTATCTGTTCCAATAAGCTTTTGATTTTTTTTGCCCCAGAGAGCTTTATTTTCATTCCATTTAATGTCATTGCATGCTGTTTGGGATAATTTGTTTTCATTTTTGGTTAAGGTTAACCAGAACTTAAAGTTCCTACATTGCCAAGGCTTCAATTCTCATTGGGAACCTTCCTTTCTCAGCCCTGCACGCATTCTTATTGCAGTACTTTATTAACTCCCAGCAACCACTTTAGGAATATATTTTGAACTAATTCTGCCGGATCCTTTTCTAATTGTCCATTGCAATCAATCCCCCACACTTCACTCGCATAAAAGAGTATGGGGGATATCATGCAGTGCATCAAATAAACTTCATCGTTAATTTTATATTTTCCCTGAAGTGGTTTCCCCATCTTTTTTCATAATTATAGAGTGCTTTAAGTGCAACTTTCTTCAGCTCCTGCCTAGCGAGATGAAAGTTTCCAAAAGGACTCATTATGAGTCCAAGATATTTGTAGGATTTGACGTTTTCCAGTTCATCAACGCCGTATCTGAACAAGTAGTTGTTTAAAGTCTTACCACAGTAAATTAAAAATCATAATTTTTGTGTTGTCTAAATTTACACTTAAATCGGCATTTTCACAGAAAGATTCCAGCTTATTAAGAATTATTTGAAGGCTTTTTGCTGATCTAGAGAAGATCACTAGATAGTCCGCATATAAGAGACAATGCATATAATTATCACTTAGCATAATGTCGGTTGAACTCGCCGTATTTAGGAATTTTGGTAGATCACTTAGATAGAAATTAAAAAGAGTAGGTGACATCATGCAACCTTGCTTTACCCCGGCATGACAAGTAAAGGATTCGGTTAATTTGTTATCAATTTTAAATGCCGATTTATTATTTGAGTACACGGATATTAAAACGTCTAGGATTTATTCGATTAAATAAATTTACTTAATGCCCTTTAATGACGTCATTTCCGATCTTTATTACTTCATTTAATATATTATCGAAACCTGGAGATTTGTTTGCCTTCAGTTTGTTAATTGCAGACTCGAACTCTTCATCAGTTATTGGATAATCAATTGGGCCTTCCACTCTTTCGTTACTGTGGGCTTCCATATTCGTCTCCTGATCTAGTATATTATTGAGAGGGGTCGCATTCTGTTGCTTAAAGTATTTATAAAACTGTTGCGTACTCACTGTTTCAGCTCCATGTGTTTGTCTTTTTCCTAAGTTAAAGAATTTTTCCTATTTGTCGCCAGGTCTCTTTGGAGTTCTGCATATCGATATTAGACATGCCCTTGCTGATAGACTCCCGTTTCTTCCGTCTACAAGTTTGTTTGAACTTCTTTTTGTCGCGCAGGAGTTGTCTCAGTTCTGAATTATTAGTGTTGTTAGAAATTTTCTACCCAAGGGATTGCAAGTTTTCTTTCTCGCATTCCAGATCGAACCATTTGTTTTGTGATTTGCATTTAATTTTGCTGCCTCTCGCTTTCCATCCGGCTTCTTTGCATGCTTCTACCCAAGTTTCACTAATTAATTCAGACGCAGTATCGATGCTATCATGTTTTACAGCTGCTTCTAACCTGGATTAAACAGTTTGTGATTTGAGACCATCCTTAAGTCTGTCCTCAGACTTGATATTCCAGAAAAGCCTATTATATTCGGCCAAGATGAGTTCGGCTGATGTTTCAAAAGAATCTCGGTTAACAAAGTTAGCTTTTATCGCGAATGAAAGGTGACAGTGATCCGATAAATGTGGCATTAATGGTCAACAATAAGATTTTGCACATTCCTTAGAATACTTTTTGACCCTATGACGTAATCAACAACACTGCTACCGTTACAATGAAAACAGGTCTTTTTATCTTCCAGGTCACCAACAATCATTCCATTGAGAATTCGTAAATTTAACGCTGTGCATGTTTCTAAAAAATTTCTACCCCTAGCGTTCACGGTACCTGAATCTTGTGACCGTCTGAAGCGTTGTTCGTCATTCTCCTAGCCCTCAGGGACATTCAGGAAAGCGTTGTCATCATCTAAGACTGTTTCCTGAATGTCACCCGTTCGTGCATTATAATCACCCTGAACAATTATGTCACCCTTTCGTGAAAATAAAGACATTTCTTCTTCTAATTCCCCAATTAAATCTTCGCTGCTATTTCTTTCATAGTTTGGTGGGCTTAAATAAACTGTTCCTGGGTATAAATCCTTTTTTGAAAGTTGAAGTAAGTTTTATCAAGTTTACACCATATTATGTTTTTGTTTTCAGACAGGATGTAGGTGACTCCTTTAGCGAGTTTTTGATTTATATATACGGATAGTCCTCCGAAAGATCGGTTTCCCAATTGATTCCTACATTTCTTTCGTTTTATTCCACCCGTGGGGGCAGGGGGGGGGGGGAGGGAGGGAGGGATACATGGAGCAATCGCAGATGGGATCTTAGCATCCCCAAATGCCAGCATCTCAGCTTGTGAAATAAGGAACCGCACAAGAAATATAAAATCCTTTTTTATTTGCAAATCCCACTGCAAACATGTTTTAACTTACAAGGTATTTTATTTCGCATATTCTTTAACCATTACATTAAAACAATTTGTCTGTCGGGCTACACCGCTTAAAACTGAATAATTTAGTAGACATAGTCGCTTTTGTGTTCTATTTTACAACCTTCTGTTTCTAATAAATACAGATAATTTATATTTCACATTTGGATTCAGACTGGTATCGCTGTTTAAACATTGTTGTTCAGTACAATGTGTATACGCTCAATCGAAGAGGAAATGACTCCCATGCAAATGGATGAATATATTAAACGTGTTACCACTTGTTTTCAAGGCTCTCAAGGCTTTTTCCCAGGAATTTTCCTGGTTCAGTTGTGTAATTAGTCTTATTCCGGTGATTTCTGTGGCAGTTAATTAATTTTCCTTACAGCAGGACGCAACTTCCTTCAATAAATGTAAGTTTGAAGA
>CALNXI010000354.1:281022-295012 GCA_942486025.1 Porites evermanni
GCGAAATTTGAATTGAGATACGAAAGCTTAAAAAGTAATTCAGTTTAATTCTTTTTGTCAACGAGTAGATGATTGGATGCTCTTAAAAATAACACAGAAAATTATCCAGGAAAATGCTTTTGAAAAAAGAAAAAAAACCCGGGTTAAATTTTGACCCTGGGTTAAGCTCTAATCAGCCTTCAAACTACTGGGCCCAGCACATTTTATCCTAATTTTACAGCACGTCAGAAGATTTCCCTCCTCTTATTTTTAAGTGTAACCTACCAGAGTCCTAGCTTGGTCAATGGATCTACTTCTTTTGTCTTTCAGGACTCGTCCCCTTCTACTCAACAGGGCAGCGACATCACTGTTCGAACGTGTCAGCGGTTCATGCGTTACACGTGTATTGTTACTGCTGTGCGATACTGAGGACATGATCGTGTCTATTTCACTGTTAGTGTCGCTCATTTCACCATGACCACTATCTTCATCAAGTTTGCCATTTAGCATGGCATGTCTTTTGCCTGCAAGACAATTGCTGGTTTTCATTGTCACGCCATTCAAAATAAATCAAAATCAAAATCAAAACCGTTCAATAGATAAAGTCCAGAATCTGGGAAATGAAAGGAGTTACATATACAAAGACCCTCGCCAAGATTCACGTCAGAGGAATATTTCGTATACGAGATATCCGCAGAAATGTTTTACCCAAACTCTTAGAGATTTGTATGGAGACGCCATGCTAGTGCTCACCTGGATGAGCTCCAACATGGCCGACGGAAACCAACAGAAACATCTGTTACCGAGTTTTGCTACAAAGGCGTGAATTTATTCTTCGAGAAACTAATAAACATTAAAGTAATACTTTTTCTAATACATGAACTGTTTAGAGAGCAAAATTTCCTGAAATAAGTCGTTTTTTTAACCTCCATGAAAGCTCTCCTGCCCGTCATGTACATGCCGCGTCACGCAAAAACTTAGAAATTCAAGCGTACTCTATCACAACACCAAGAACCCTTTCGAAGCGAAAATTTGTATGAAAATTCGTTTCCAGCTGCTCTAATGCACCGTGAAAGTAAAATCTCTGTCGGATCGATAGTTTTTCAGTTTGAATTTTGGTGACGTCATGTGAAAACCAACAATTAAATAATTTTAAGTTAAGTTGAACTCAAACAATAGAAGGCAACATAACAGGGCAAGCTACGTTGCGGACGATGATGCGGTGATGGTAATGATGATGATGATGGGTAGTGGTGGTGGTGGTGGTGACAAGAGCGGCTCCTGGTGATTATGAAGATGATGATAGTGCGGGTGGTTGTTGTGTGGACGATGACGATGACGATAAAGATGGTAGATGATGATGGTCATAGTATAGACCTTTACCCTCAAGGACAAGAGCGAATACGAGGACGAGATTAAACTTAAGGTTATTTCGCGTCTCCTCATAAAATACACCCCAGAAAAGCTCAACTGTACTTTTTTATCAGAATAGTTAGTAAGGTTATTTTCATTGACGGAGTTTAAGCCCCATCCCGATCACAAAATGATAAAACCGCTACCATTTGATAACTTCTTTTCGCCATTACGACATTCTTGCTTAAGCTCATAGTAGAATGACGACGGCTATCACGTTTCCCCACCAAAATGACGCTGATATAAGAGCGACTACTTAGTATTGAGAAAACTTTGTCCTTGTACCCGTCCGCGTCTTGGAATCTAAAGGTCTCTAGTGGTGATGATGACGACCGCGATGACGAAGGCACTGATGGCAATAACCATGGAAATGTAGTTGATGATGGTGATGGCGGAGATGCTGATGTTGTTAATGAATCATGTGATGAGGATAACAGTCAGGACAATTATAACGACATAAGACACAGTTAATCAAATAAGGATTACTGACCTGTCTCGGCAACCCAGGAACGAACTGACGCCATGTCGCGAGAGTGGTCAGACAAATTAGAGATCGTGCTGTCACTGTTAGAGACAATTGACATATCATCATCGTCACGCAATCTTGCTATCTCATCCTTAATGTCACGCCCATGGTAATGAGTGTGGGCAATTTCAAGGAACTGGAATGCTGAGGCAATGCCTTTTACCTCCTCGTTTTCCACACTGACTTCGAAGCCATACACTGCGGCTTTCAGGACCTCAAGCATCCCTTTATAGACACTTCGAGAAACACGCTAAAAACAAACAAAAGAATTGAATTTGGGTTAAGACGAACTCTGTTAAAACGATAGCTTATCAATAGGAGACCGTTGAGGACAGCATACCTGTAATCTATAAACAAACGCACATGCATAGACTAGTGTACATAGTTCAAGACCCGATTAAAGGCATACTCTAACAATACATGGGAGAGTTATTAATGCACTGCAGTTGTTGGCCGTGATTCGGACGTAAAAAAGACAATCAAAATTGATACAGTTGAAGAAGTGGAAGTCAGTTCACGCTGCCACCAAAGAGACATAAGAATTTGCTCGTATTAAAGGGGTGACCCACCCCCGTTCAAAGGGCTTTTCCCATTTTCTAGGGGAAAAGTCCGTGGACGAGGTTGGAGGTTGAGAGTGGCCCTATTAACGTGATATGAATACTCCTTGGTACGAGTGGTCGTATTAACGAGGTGAATTTATAAAGCAATCCAGGATTTCATAAAGATGATCGTTGAACGCATAAACGAGTTGACCGCACTAATGGAGCCTTCTTACACGAAAATAAATGGGCATTTTGCTGGGAGGAATCAAAGTGGTCGTAATATCAAGGTGTGTTGACTGACACCAACCTAAAATAACCTCATTATAAAAAGGGGACAATTTTATTATTCTGTCACGTTTATGTCAATTAGCCCTCTTTGCCTTCACGACATCTATTTTTTATTTTATTAGCTTCGCCAAACAAACAAACAAACAGAACGTCGGCAGGGACACCGCAACAGCTGTGGCCAATTACATCGGGCCACATCTGCAATTCAAACGAAGATTTAGCTTGAAAGGAGAAACAAGTACCAATTATCACGAAGACTAAAGAATCATTTTAGAGTAAGGCGAATTCACCATCCTACCCCTCCCAACCCCCTCCACAAATGACAATTGGTAACAAGGATATCTCAACAGGAATGGTAGCGTAGCCACGTTCATAGCAATATATGACAGAACTTTCTTAGACAGAACCATATGTTCAGCCGCAAATCCAGACTCTGCCATTGTCCACAATGAAAGCGTCCACAGGCCAACATCACGACAATGTCACAATTTTCTTTCAACTACCAAAATTCATTGCTTTTTCGTTTTTCTGTATATCATTATTTTTTAATCCAACAGAGTGAAATAAAGATCTTCAAAAAGGCGAATTTTGATAGTTATTAAAAAATGACATTATTGTAACCAAGCCGACATTAGAGTCAAATTTAGACCTCAACAATGTGGCTCCTATAGATTTGGTTTTATATTAAAGGGAAAATTTGAATTCCCTCAAATATTTATTACATTTGTAATATTTATTTATTATATTTATATTATAAATTTTAACATTTTAAAAACACTGATAATAAGTTCAGTGAACATTTACTCCTAGCGTTTGCAAGGGCCTTGTTATTTGAAGTGCAATGAAGCTCTCGAAACGAGCGCAGAAAATCCAAACTCCATGAAGACGAGTCACTACCCAGATATGGGCAGTGCTTCTTATTAGTTGAGGGAAATTTCCTTCAATAAGTCAGACCCGCTACCCAGATCTGGGTAATGATGCGTCATCAGTATGGAATTTCTGCGCACGTTTCTCAAGCGCCATTTCGCGGCGAATTCAGCGTCAACGTCGTAAAAAGGCTTTTTCCTCAGGCTATTAGCTAACTAAACAATAGATGAATGATTCAAGCAATGTCCCTCGCCCTGAAAAAAATACAAGATGTGTTTTCACAGGCAACTGAAAATCGAGTTCCCTGAGAGCCTCGTGACTATTACAATGGTTAATGTTTATAGGTATTGGATCTTTTACAAAAGTCTTTAGTCTAGCTTTCCTCATGCTAGGAATTATTAATGTTAAAGGTTCACTTTTAGAGCCATAAAGGAATTGTTACGTAAATCGTGCGTTTGCGATTTTGCGTTTCCTCATAGTTCACCAGTCAACTTGCAGCATCATAAGGGGGCACTAACGCAAGCAAATACATGAAACAATAGGACCTATTTTAGAAGGAAATCACGTTGTCATGGTGACCGAGCAAGCAGAACGCTGACCTACCTTTGCTTCAGGGACCGGAGACTGGTTCAAGTCAGTCCCAGAGCCCCAAGTGGAAGAAGAAGAAGAAGACGGCGAAGACCATCCGAGAGAGAGTGAGGACAAGCTGTTCCACCAGAGTTTAGGCTGTGGCATACAGAGCATAGTGAAGAGAGTGCTTAGTAACAATAAAGTGCAAAAGGTGACAGCTCAGCAGCGTGCAATTGTCTATATTCTAAGGAGTGTAGAATGGTCTTGGCCTTTCTTAAAGATTCTCTAATTACCACAAGGTTTTTAGTAAGGTTACCAAATATAACAGACAGATAAACCCTACGAAGCGGCCACTAGCTTCTTTTATGCATTAAACAGCAAGTTATCATGGGGTATAAACCCAAATCAGAAAGTCAGACCCCTAATTAGCCTGAGAATACAAACGACACTTGTCGACCCCACCACTGGCTTTCCCGCGAAATGACGCTAGAGGAATGAGCGCAGAAATTCCAAACTGATGACGTGTCACTTCCCAGATCTACACATTGCTTCTGATTGGTCGTGCCGCGCGGGAAATTTGCTTCTACCATACAGAAACTCTACCTAGATCTGGGTAGTGAGGCGTCATCAGTGTGGAATTTCTGTGTTCGTTACTCACACGTCATCTTGGGGAAAACTAGTTGTGACGTAGCAAAATGTTGGCTGTGTCTCAGGTTAACCCCCAATAAAAGCTTGACTGTGAAGCGAAAGACTACAAGTGAAGAAAACTGATAGTATTTTAACCCAAGCATGTTACTGATTGGCCTTCGAGAATGACGGTCAGTTTGGATGTATGCAACTTTAAAACGGCAACAGATGAACAGGAAGGTGACATCAAAAAGTAACAACAAACTGAGATGTTTTGTATGGTTTTTTTTAGCTTATAAAGATTTGGAAAATAAGATTCAAAGCATTCAGCATTTGTTACCATTCTACACCCCTTAAAAGAACTGAACAGTGTATAATTTATTTAAAAAAATTATTATGCGCGATTAAGTAGTGTCATTTAAGTTTAAAAACGTTCCTATTAATGTCTTGTGTATTTATTTATTTTTTTAAAAAGATATTTAATTTTGTGAGTTTAACTTAAAATTACTGATCCTTGACAAACAAAAAGATAAATAAATAATAAAGGGAGAAAGAAAACGATGAAAAGATAGCTTGGCTGATTGGTAACATGAAGAACAGAAAAAAGATACTAGTAAAAAAGTAAAGAGAAACCAAAATAAACATCAGCAAAAGAGGAATTCAAGTTGCAAAGGCGGTGATAAAGGAAAAAGAAACAAGAAATTCAAAAGACAAACTAAAACGGTTAAAAAACTACAAAACAGTATGTTGCTGTTACTTTGTTTACATCATGTTTCCATGTCCAATATTGTAAAAGACTTACGGTACTTTAGAGTTCAAATGAAAATTTAAAAAATAGTTCAATTTAACTACAATAACGATTACTAACAACAGTACTAGATGCCTCTTGTTTTGAGTCTAAGCCAGTAGTGGAATGGCCCTGTTTATACTGTGCCAGAAGGAATGATGGAGGAATTATGCTACTGATGAGCTGCATGGTAAGAAATAACACTCAATGGAACAATCATAAAACAACAGAAAACGTTGTGAGTACAATAAAAAAAAGACAAAGTACATACATCTGTAGCAAAAAAAATTTATCTAAAGCACTTGTAAAGCTGTAGCTATACCCTCGCTTGCATAGCAACAACAGTCAATTATTAGACAATGTACCGTTCACAATTTTCCCAAGGACATGTAGCCTCCCATGTGGACGCTCTAACCCTTTAAGCCCAAACATCAACATGCATCTTCTCCACACTGTTCTTCATACATTCCTTATGGGACTGCTTGAGAGAATCTTGTTCTAACATCACAACATTTTATCTTTGGTGATCATTTCATTAATTCTCATGACACATCTGTTTGGTCAGGCAGTGTTGATGTTGGGAGAAATTGGATGTGGGTCACTAGTGGGGCTTAAAGAGTTAAGGGTTTTGTCATGCATTCCTTCCCCACACTGGAGAGGATTGCGTGACCAGCCGTCTTCATGGAGGGCTTATACACGTAGTAACTAGACAAATCAAATACTTTAGACTATCATTTTATAGATGAAGATTAATTTTGTATAGTAATGAACAAATTAAAAGTCAACGTAATGTACTGAATGTCTGACAATGCTTTTGTGTCCTTACGAAAAGGAGAAACTTTATTTTGCTGCCTCAACACATACATAATATTTAATAATTAAAAGAAGTCAAGCATAGATTATAGGATGAGACACAAGGTGGGGCATGGTGTTTGTCAAAGAAAGATTTACTGTACGTGTATGATTAAGATCTTATTAAAAGTGAGATCTCTGACAGTGGAAAAGCATTTAGTATTGAGAAATTCTGGCAGTGAAAGACTAGTGTCAAACTTTTACACGAGGTTTTAGTCAGAAGTTGCTTTGACATTTTATACACATGCCTAGTGGAACACACACAATATGCCCTACAAGACACCTGGTGGGATGTGTAATTTACATGTTCTGGCAAAATACCTGGAACATGAAGCAGCCCATAACAGGATTAAATACCAACTGGTAGGAGGCAGTCAGTTGGCTATACAAGCGTGGCTGAGGATATTAACTCAAGATGACTGAGAACAAATCCAGAAAGTGGCTAGAGTAGGATTTGAACCCAGGAACACTAGACTGCAAGTCCGATGCACTGGCCACTCGACAACATACGCTGCCTCCTATTTTAAATCATCACCATTCAAGACTTACCATGTCATCGACGGCATCTGTATTTGTGTCTGCAGAGGGGGCATTGTAGAGACGACTGGCCACCATGGCTCTAAGGGACTCATCACACATCAACTTACGAAGCCTCTTTGTTGCAAGCCAACCAACACCATCTCCTTTCAGAACACTGCGGACAACTTCCTTCAGAAACTGTTGATTGTCACTGTCAAAATATTTCCATTGGTTAATTTATTACAATTTTTAATGAAGGGTTCATGTAAATTTTGAGAGTTCTTTCAAACAAATTTCATTCTGCCATACAGTTACAGTGTAGATACAATGTAATACTAAACATGACCATTTTAATAAAACTTTCATACAGAGTTTATGACATTAATAAGGAGCTTAGCACAAAATACCAATAACTGACAAAAAAACGCTCTGTCGAACATTTTCCCACAGAAATATATATTTTGGTGTTAACTGTCATGTGTTCCTATAATTCACAAAAATCCATGCACAAATAACCAATCAGTTTAATTACATGTAAAAAGACATTTTTTTTAAAGACACAGGTACTGATCTGACTTGTCACTCAAAGATTAAACTTGTCACTTTACAGTACAAACGGACCACAAATGGTTTAGCAAACAGACCAAAAACATTCATAAATTTGACGGGTGTTTCCTGAGAGGTCAAAGTTCAAGCAATTTTTAAAGTGTTTACATTTTTTTTTGTTGTATAGTTGAACCTTAAATATTATTGGTCCATTTGCAAAAAAACTTGAAAATCTTTTGGTTTCAGAAAACGTTGTGATAAGACAATCCTTCTTCCATGTGTCCTGGTTTGAGCTTACACACTTTATTAGAGCACATTCATGTATTAGTAAATGCCAGACTGAAATTGCAGAGTGACTGCTTGAAAATACATGACTTCTGTCATACCTTTGAATTGCTTTTTCAGTGGATGTTTGTTTTGTTAATAGCTGTCTTCCTGGTACTTTATCTCCAGGCAACGTTGGCTTTTGTCTGATTCCTAAGGAAACCGCAAATATACAAGTACTGAGTAAAATACAGGTAAACTTATTTTAAAATATCATGTAAACAAAATGTAATTCACTTATTTACTAACTTATAAATTTACTTTTTGATTGCAAAATATTTTAGCAATACCAAATGTAATACCAGAATAGACTAGGGCAGAATTCAGAAGCACATTTTAGATCTTCAGGTACATGTAAAGGAGTGCATCCAAATATTGGTCCGGAACCCAATTATTGGAAATGGCCCCGATTAAAGATTTTATTTTTCCAATCAGGTTCAGAATTGGTACATTTGCTGATTCAACGGGGCCAAATACATTTTGATGTTGATATGTGTCATCATTGTATTAAATTATCTGATATAAAATGCAACCTTTAAAGTGGGGGCCCACTCATCAAGACCCTAAGATAAGAGGCTGGGGAGCCTGGCCTTGAAAATAATTTTTTTGACCTTGTTTGCCCTTAAAAAGTAAGGTAGGGTATCCTACTTTCTGGTTCCAGGGGTGTGTCACTTACAAGCGCAAAGGGTGAAGGTTGTCCACTACCCCAACAAATTTATGCATGACAATGTATTGTATTGTCTTCACTTCACAATACTGTACAAAAGCATAACAATAAAGAACGAAGCTAAACAGTGCGAAATTAATTTAACACATTTAGCCAATTTCTGGCCCTAGAGATAAGACTTCAGGATTTCCCGCCATGTCTCCTAAATCTATATGTACTATACCACTCGTGGTTCTGGTGATTTCATCAATTTAGACCACGTGTGACTTAAAACCGTTCTTTTACAGTACAGCATCCATTGGCGTGGTACTCTTCCAAATTTCTCACACAAACAGAGAGAATCAGCTAAAACCTCCGATCACTTCGCTGAGCAAGAACGCATTGAGCTGAGCCGGCAGGTCACGCAATCTCACATGATCCCCACATGATGTAATGATGAGGAAGAATTTAACAAAGGCATGCACAAATTTTTCGCAGTATTGGACAAGTATGAGGAGGGAATGCTGTTTCACTGAAATGATGAATTGAAGTTGCTGTGAAATCTGGGGTGCTTATCATTTACACAAAACCACCCAGGTGGAAATCTTGTGCATAAACATAAAACCATAAAATTTCACCTGGTGCGAGGGTGATCCACTACAAGAGGAATATCCAACTGAAAAAGGTGGAAAAATTGCATCATCTCAAAGCACAGCTCATACATTTTTTCTGAAGCTTCTCAATTCAAACAGAAGATGCGAACCATTTGATTTTGCAACCAGAATTTCTGGTTTTCCCATGTAAATGGTAAGAACCCCTGGTCTTTTGGGGTTTCCCACATGCTGGTCTCAAGGGAGTTCCAGGTTGTCTTCCCTGGAGACACATCCTGTATAAATTTATTGTTCTTACCTGGGAAGGGGAAAAGGGGATTTTTTTCTTCTTGGGGGGATAGTTTGTCTGAAACTGAACTGGGTGACACTCGCTTTGCAAAGCCATTCATTGGGGGTTTGTCTCCAGCTTCCTGCTTTGTCACACTCGTAGTGGACTTTTTGAAACTGTTCCACAAGCCTAACAAAATACCAAAATGAGAAGTTTATATAGTGTATGGCTCAGCAAAACTGTTGAATTTCTCACACTGAGAAACACCACTTTTCAACTACAAGTAGCAAAAACCCCTAAATAAAAGCCACATCTTCATACTTTATAGACAGTACTTACTTTGTTATTTTTAATTTCAATAAAGTAGTTCAGTAGGCTAATAACTTTATTACATGAAAGCCATTTCAAATACACACTGCAGTCAAGTTCTATTAGCGTGACCATCAAAATACAATTGTAATTACTTTTACAAATCTCCACCTAATTAAAATACCATTTAGAATCTGAATTAAAAGAGACAATAACAGAGAAATTATTAAGTGATAGGGCTTTGGGCCGACACAAAAAGGTATGCAATATAGTAATCTGTATGAACATCTATCTGCTACGTGACTCTCCACTTTAGAGATTGGCGCGGCCCAGCATCACTCTGTTACAGGAACTGCGCCAAAATTACTGTTCTTATTTGTGAACAGAAACCCTATCTGGTGAACAAAGCCTTAGTTTTATGTCTGAGTGAATAATACCTTACCTAGGATGGCTTCAGTGCTGTTTATAAACATGTTTTGTTTATCAGACATCACAGTGTTTCCAGATGAGTTGGACTGATCTGACATTCCAGACACGAACGTGTTTTCACTCTCAGCTTCTGAGGCATGTTTCCGTCTTGCAAGTTGAGGAGTGGGTGGATTAGACACAGAATACATGAAGTCTTCACTGTCGTCACCATTAATGGAGCAAGAATCCCCACTGCTGATTGAAAAAGCTGCTGAATCTGGTGTGCCTGCATCAAAATGCTCCGGCCTTGAGGGTGAAAATATAATCAAATTAATTAATACAATTAATTCTGGTTTGAAATTTTGGAAATTCCAATGCCCAACGGAAGAGTACATTCGCTGGTTATACCGACCCAACCCAAGCCACTACCTGTTTGGTCATTGTTCTTGTAAGCAGGATACAAGAGAGTGGTAACGGGGACAACAATTTTGTCAAATGTAAAGGCTGGGAGATTTCAGTTCGACTGACCTAAATGAGCAGACTGGTCAAAGTGGAAAACTTTCAAAGGTGGTACCAAGTATTCTGGTCAGACCGAACCAAAACGGTCTGTTCCATTTGATTTCTAATTAAAATTTTCCAGAATTTTGGGATGAATGGAAAAGTGCCCCTGAACTCACGATAAATAGATCATCATAAATTACTCATGGTTTCTGCAGTTGCTCCAAACACAGGCTTAAGAATTAAATAGGATTAAAAAAAATTAAACAGGATTTAAAATAGATACCTTGATCCTCCATTATTGATTACTGAAATATCCAACATGTTTCCCGTCACCGCTGGTACATGTAAGCTTGGAAGAGAAAAAGATGCTTGCAATTCTGGCATTGGAGAAGATGCCCTCACAGGTGCAAATGGGGGTGCATGAGGTCCAAGAGGCGTGGCTCCATTGATTTCACCAATTTTCATTCTTTGCACAAGGTCACCGACAGAGCTATGGCAACTGCTGCTGTCATCATCCTCATCGTTGTTAGGGGTGATTTCTTCTTCGTCAAATATCAAGCTTGGTTCATAGTCAACATCAATCCAAGGTTCTCTGCAAATCTTTGATTGTGAATCAAAAACTTGGTAGACAACAGGTTCCAAGTCCCCTGCAAACCATTTGGCCTTGTCTCCAATAATTTGTGGGTCATGAATGCCTTGAGGGGAAAAAAGTTGCTTTTTGTACAATGTACTAAGGTACTGATATTAAAGGAAACTTGAAGAAGCAAGAAATACTTTTGGAAACCAAATCTAAACTTGCCAAAGAGAGCTTCTGTTAATATGACTTGAAAAATGGCCAGCATACACAATTTTTGCTGACAGATAACAAAACTTGCAGAAGTCAGGAATGTTATGTAATAAAATATTGAAAAAGTACTGTAATATTTTTTTGTGGGAGACCAGTAATTTCGTAACCTCTGCATCCTACTTCCATGACCCATAAAAATCCCCAAAGATGCAAGATAAATCATGGCATGCATCCCATAGGATGCAAAATTGGTTGATCGATCCGGGAATATCCTATCTGTGTGATTTCTTATTTAACGACTGTTATTAAACTAGGCATATTTCTTTTCTAAGTCTTTGTTGTGCTTTAAAATATAAGGACTCTAAATTAATTTCAGTATACTGTATGCTACTTAATACAGAGTTTTGGAGTCTGTCTTCAGATAAACTGTCTGGATACATAAAGGCCCAAGCATTTTGGACTCATTGTTTTTTCAACTGGGAACCCTTGGTTCTGGACTGGGACTCCTGATTTTTCCCCACCAGTCCCAGAACTCACCATACCTTTTTGTAGCAAAATCAATGCAGATTGTATGCTCTTACCTTTTTTTATAATTACCTGAAGAATTAAACAAAACAATAACTTATAATAATTTACCTTTAAGGATCTTGGTAAAAACTGTGTTGGATGGGTAGATCAACCACTCTCCATAATATTCGAGTGACTAAAACACCAACAAAAAATCATTATGATAATCATTCCTGTACATGAATTAATTATTTACAACTGTATACAATGTATGTAATTCTTTTAATGTGGCTAAATTGTTTAGGGAAAGGTTAACCTCGAGACAACACTAGCGGGTCAGCAGTTGAGCCCCAGGTAGGCAGGCTTGTGCAGGGTGGTCGCTGAGACTGCAGGGGCTTACATGTGATTGCATATCTGAGCTCTGCTTTGCTTTGCTTTGTTGATCTTTGCAGATCATTGCAAGTCATGACCTGTGATATATCTGCTGTTTTTTGCTCCCAATCCTTCCACCCTTGGATAGGTATTAAAGTACAGGTTTTGTTAAGTATTCCACTGAACTCTTTTCAGTGTGACGGTGCCAGGTGGTTACCTCCAAGGCAATGCTCTCCTTTTGCACTATAGGCCCTTTCACCTTTAAGGCACCCACTCCCAAGTTCTTCTTGTTGATGGGTTTAATGTAGTTTTTGTACATATTACAGTTGCAGTATTATATATGCCCTCGATCAGGTAAACAAATGATTGATTTTATTGTTAAGCACAATATTCATGGGTAGTGTGATTAAGAAGGTCAGTGAATTAACCTCACAGGATTGTCACTAAGATTAATTTAAAGTTTATTTACACAAAACCACCCAGGTGGAAATCTTGTGCATAAACATAAAACCATAAAATTTCACCTGGTGCGAGGGTGATCCACTACAAGAGGAATATCCAACTGAAAAAGGTGGAAAAATTGCATCATCTCAAAACACAGCCCATATATTTTTTCTGAAGCTTCCCAATTCAAACAGAAGGTGCGAACCATTTGATTTTGCAACCAGAATTGCTGGTTTTCCCATGTAAATGGTAAGAACCCCTGGTCTTTGGGGTTTCCCACATGCTGGTCTCAAGGGAGTTCCAGGTTGTCTTCCCTGGAGACACATCCTGTATAAATTTATTGTTCTTACCTGGGAAGGGGAAAAGGGGATTTTTTTCTTCTTGGGGGGATAGTTTGTCTGAAACTGAACTGGGTGACACTCGCTTTGCAAAGCCATTCATTGGGGGTTTGTCTCCAGCTTCCTGCTTTGTCACACTCGTAGTGGACTTTTTGAAACTGTTCCACAAGCCTAACAAAATACCAAAATGAGAAGTTTATATAGTGTATGGCTCAGCAAAACTGTTGAATTTCTCACACTGAGAAACACCACTTTTCAACTACAAGTAGCAAAAACCCCTAAATAAAAGCCACATCTTCATACTTTATAGACAGTACTTACTTTGTTATTTTTAATTTCAATAAAGTAGTTCAGTAGGCTAATAACTTTATTACATGAAAGCCATTTCAAATACACACTGCAGTCAAGTTCTATTAGCGTGACCATCAAAATACAATTGTAATTACTTTTACAAATCTCCACCTAATTAAAATACCATTTAGAATCTGAATTAAAAGAGACAATAACAGAGAAATTATTAAGTGATAGGGCTTTGGGCCGACACAAAAAGGTATGCAATATAGTAATCTGTATGAACATCTATCTGCTACGTGACTCTCCACTTTAGAGATTGGCGCGGCCCAGCATCACTCTGTTACAGGAACTGCGCCAAAATTACTGTTCTTATTTGTGAACAGAAACCCTATCTGGTGAACAAAGCCTTAGTTTTATGTCTGAGTGAATAATACCTTACCTAGGATGGCTTCAGTGCTGTTTATAAACATGTTTTGTTTATCAGACATCACAGTGTTTCCAGATGAGTTGGACTGATCTGACATTCCAGACACAAACGTGTTTTCACTCTCAGCTTCTGAGGCATGTTTCCGTCTTGCAAGTTGAGGAGTGGGTGGATTAGACACAGAATACATGAAGTCTTCACTGTCGTCACCATTAATGGAGCAAGAATCCCCACTGCTGAT
>CALNXI010000355.1:28323-41059 GCA_942486025.1 Porites evermanni
CTTATCGAGCTCGATAACATTCTACTTGTCCCCCCGGAAAAGTGAGAGTCCTTGCTTCACCGTCCTCGACAATTCGAGCTCGGTATCGACATATCGAGGACGGTTTCCCGAGGTCGATTAGTTCATCGAGGCCGGTTGATTTATCGACTTCGATAAACCCGTATCGAGCTCGGTTTCCTGAGCTCGATTTGTTTATCGAGGCCGGTTGACATATCGAGCTCGATAAACTCGTATCGAGCTCGGTTGCCCAGAAAACTAAACTGATCCGATTTGTTTATCGAGGCCGGTTGACATATCGAGCTCGATAAACTCGTATCGAGCTCGGTTGCCCAGAAAACTAAACTGATCCGGTGATTTTATTTTCTAGCCGGAAATCATCGGTCGTTTCTTAAGCGCAGGGTCTCTTAATTGGTTCACATTTATTCGACAAAATAAAGCCCTTCATAAAGCAGGATGAAGGAACTTGTTTATTTTTGCGCGCAACTTGTCAATCCTATTTAATAATTTGTTCTCATTTTAATGAAGATGGAGTGGACTGAAGATCACGATATTCACCTTGCTAAAGAAGTTGTTGTAAGTGAGCCCTACCGCTTCAAGCCCAGAGCTGTGTAGGCTCGATTACCAGCCGTAAGAACTGTGAAGCGTGCGAAAATTTGGTAATACGTAGATCGCAAATAGGCTCAGTGAAGCGACGAACATTAAGGGTGCGATCCATTCAACCAAAATTTCCGGGAATTTCGGTCCAAAACTCAATTGATCGGTTCGGTCCAACCGGAAAAGGTTCGAAAAAACGGGTCCACCTTTTGAGGTGGACCAATTTTCCCGGTCGGACAGGTTGGAATTTTGGTTGAATGGATCGCACCTTTACTTTCGAGCAACAAAGCGCTCAACTATAAAATTCCATCGTACAAGAGAACGAATTTCTCATGTGATATAACACCATCATAATTATAAAAGCCGACCAAAAGCTCTCGGACCTCTTTCAGGGAACTCGTTCTCAAACCTTCAATAAAGTTAAGAAAAGTCTTTGACCGTCACCTCTGCTGAAACTTAAAGCTTGTTTCTTTCGCCAAGTCGACGTCGGCCCTCCCTAAGCTGTAGCGGCCAAAGTCCTCTATGTAGCCGTCCAGCTAAACGTAAGGCCGGTAGTGTCTTGTCTGTCTCGCTCGAAACACAATAAAGGGCGCGAGTCGGAGACAAAGGGACATAAAGGTAGGTGAGGCGGGAGAACAGGAAGCGGGAAGTTGTGACTACCCTGTCCCCTTCCCACCCCCCCCCAACTCCTTAGGGGCTCTTTTTTCTTAATTAATTAATAACCTATTAGCCATATATGGTTAGCAATTTTTTGTTGTTTGTAATTTTAGTTATTTGGAAATACGTAGTTGATATACTATTCATTCAAGAGAGTTTATCCTCTGTTGTAATTATTGTATAAGACTCCAAATAAATGAAACATGTATGTATGTAGGTAGGTAGGTAGGTAGGTAGGTAGGTATGTATGTATGTGTGTATGTGTGTATGTATGTGTGTTTGTTTGTTTACAAACTCGATGAAAATATACAAACTCTTCGTAGTAAACTCTCTGTTTAATATTTGTGTGTGTGGCGCTTCGCTGAGAAATGATATTGTACTCTTTACGGCCTATTTACATGAAGGTGGGGGACCCCAGGTAGGTGAGGTAACATGTGTCAAGTTACCCACCTAACATGTAAACGTGATCACATTAAAATGAGAGATTATTTGGACAGGCGGGTTACCCCACCTTTGTGGATAATTGTAACTAAAGCAAGAAAAACAAATCCCATCAAGCTTCGTCTCATTGGTATTAGGGACCTTACGAAACCACGACAACGACGGCAACAGGAACGTCAAAAAACAATAAGTTTAATGAGCAAAACATCAACTCCGCACGTGCATCACGCTTTTGTGTGCATTTCTTTGCCTTCACTGTATAACTACGACGTGAAATGACCAAATTTTAAGTTTACTTGGGAACGGGAACGGTAAGGCGATAAATTCTACCATCTCTGCCCGAACTTGAGCGCGTTCCCCTCTCTTCAGCTCCAACCAAACTCCCCTTATTTTAAGTAACAGGGCGAATTGGGATAATCACGAAAAAGTTTAAAATGATGGGAAGTCTGTTTTTCAGCGACATTTTCATGGACGTCGCCGTTGTCGGATCTTAAGGTCCCTATTTGATACTGTAGCGCACTTCCGGTATGTTCGTTACATAACAAAACCAATTTTTGAAGTGTAGATTCTCCCTGTGGTGAAGAACGGGTTGGCTTGAGGATTCAGTCTCCCTTGTTAGCTTGTACACTTGAATCGAACCTCAGTGGAGCTCCGGACCTTATATATCCAGGAACTTCCTTATATGAACACATTTTGCAAATGCATCTTTAAAAAAATCGGACCACGCAGTGCGTGGTCCGATTTTTTTAAAGCACGCACATACATTTCCCGTACAACGCAAGGAAATTAATCATTAAAGTCCGTTTTACTGATGTATTCTTCGAGAAAATTCAATAATAAGAAGGTTACAACCACAGCTTGGAACTTTTGAAGACAAATTTCTTGTTCTTTCCAGGTTTATGGCCGCACAAACCGCCAAGTCGATTAACTTCAATCTACAAACATCGATTCTCGGAAGTGTTTCTACGAAACATCCCACGCAAAACTAGCTTCCGCAAGGAGCCATAAAGCTTCCACTCATACCCAACAGCCGATGAAAATGCAGAAATTAAGTTTGGTACTCACTTTCCGTTTAGGAGGGCATAGCCACTTTTGACGCCCATCTTATGTTTAGGGAGACTATATGTAAACCACCATGTAGAACTTGTGCGTTAAAGATTTCTGGGATCTGTGTTCACCGGCGAAAAATGTCTGCGCATGCTCTGGAAAAAATGACACGTGATCGACTTCGGGTAATGTCATTGGCTCCGAGGCGAAAATGCGCGCGAAATGTTGTTCAGATGAAAGAAGCGATGGCAGCTTTTTTTGGCAGTGACAGCTTTGCAATTTCTTGCCACTGTAAGAGATCAAAAATTATTTTGGTCAAAGTTTTGACGTAAGTGTGTTCTCCAGAGAATATAGCGTCCTGAAACTGGCGAAAAATCGCATTGGCATGGTCTGATTCAGTGTTATTGACGGTGAGATCGCTGGTTTGCATGTGGAAGACATGCCGAAAAGGTGGGTAATTTTTGCTCTTTTTGTTTACTGCATGTTCCGTGCAACTTGTTACAAAAAGAAATTATAAAGTAGTGGAAGAAAAATTATTGGGCTTTGTTTCGGTATATAAATTAGCTTGTACCGAGTTGCTCGGAAGCGACAGTTTTGTTAAATGTATATCCCGTTTTTGTGTCAAAATTCGACTTTGATTGTGAATCTAACATTCGATACCATTCGACCGTTGATCGAAGAGCGTATTACAGTGCTATCCAAAATGTTTTTGTTGTTTAAATCAGGTTTCTTATCACAAAATTGAACAAATCAAAGAAAGCCTATCGTCAACTCGTGGGAACGTTGTTTAGAAAATGATCAAATGGTTATCAACTCTGGTTTTCCCACAGTAAATTGTAGGAAATGATAGAAATTCAGATTGTTTATCCATGTACAATATATTTAATATACTATCTTTGCTCTGGAAACACAATACTTTTCTTTTTGTTTATTGCACTTTATTAAATAATAGTTACTTAGGTACATATTTATAGAAAAACAAAAAAGCAAATAAGCAAACAAAACAAGCCAGAAACGGGAAAAAAGAAAGAANTCAACTCTGGTTTTCCCACAGTAAATTGTAGGAAATGATAGAAATTCAGATTGTTTATCCATGTACAATATATTTAATATACTATCTTTGCTCTGGAAACACAATACTTTTCTTTTTGTTTATTGCACTTTATTAAATAATAGTTACTTAGGTACATATTTATAGAAAAACAAAAAAGCAAATAAGCAAACAAAACAAGCCAGAAACGGGAAAAAAGAAAGAAAGAATATAAAAAAAGAATGGTACAAAGCAGGACTTGAACCCCGAACCTTCGGCTTTATGCGACTTTACTTTACCACTACACCACGAAGGCTGATTACGTCGCCCTCGCGAAAACTCTTTAACTTGATGCGTTATCCATGGAACTTCCGCCAGCAAATTCGTTCAGTATGATCGAGCCGCATTAACCGAGCTATTGACAGTAAAAAAACAATGTCAAGGCATTTCATGGCAACGAATGAATAAAATAACATGTGCTTTACAAAGCCATTAGCCTACACAACTGCATTCATCAACATGATCCAACTTAAATTTCATTAAGACTCAAAGTTTACTCCAAAGTTTACTCCAAACTTTAAACTCCTGATTATTTTTTTTTCTTAGAAAGAACTTTTGAATACTTAGTAGCATGTTAACTCTGTCATTCATTCATAACTTTGCTCCAAAAAAATTTGAGCCAAAAACAATGGACAGAAACTTGAAAACAAAAGCATTCACAGGAACATTACCCTGTTTATCTCCTTCCAGGATCCCATTTTCAATCAAAGAAGCACCTCCCATAGAAAGCCTTGTGAGCACAAATTTGGTACTAAAAAATTGTACACGGGGGTAATCATGTCCATAAGTGCAGTTCCTAACGAGTAAAGTAACAAGGAGCTCGTTGTGGATAATCCCAAGTCAAATTTAAGAGCAAAATAATGTAAACTTCCCTTCTTCAATTATACCATTGCAAGCCTAAATGTACAGCAGCTGTACACATTATGAGCAGAATATTTTTTACAAATCAAATGTTGCCGGACCTATCGAACTGTAGCTCCAAGACGGTATTAGCGTTTTAGTGAAAACACTCTCACAATTTCTCATTCGACAGTTCGGATAAAACTCAAATTTCTGTAACATACAAAGATGTACTAATGTACAACAACAATGAAATGTGGATCGATGGACAAAATCACGTTTCGAACTACGCTCTTTATTAGCTTTCGATCCACTAGCTACAAGACAATTTACACACCAAGACAACGGTTAAGAGTAATTCTTTACCTTCTTTATAATTTCCCTCTGTACCGAGTGACACGAGATTAAGTTGAACCAAGCGTAAGCGTATTTTTCTGCAATAAACAGTGTAAACATGCTGAGATTAAGCATCTAATACCCCGTTCACACCAACGCTTAAACATGTTTAAATAATGTTTAGTTAAACTCAGTTTAAAATGAAAACAGTGAACATCGCGCGCTGACGCAATCTAAACATGTTTAAAACGTGTTTAACTAAACAACCTGTAGGAGGTAGTTTAACTTTCGCGCGAAACTAAACTACTTCAAAATGGCGGCTGCAAAAAAAGTTCGCGGAAGAATGTGGGAGGACAGGGAGACTAGACTTTTGCTCGAAAAATGGGGAGACGAAAACGTCCAGCTAAGACTGAAGTCTTGTAGAAGGAAAAAGCCAATATGGCAAGAAATTGGCGACTTTTTAATGGCCTGTGGATATGAAGACCGCGACGGAGAAGCCTGCAAAACCCGCCTCCACCCTCTTGTAACGGCATACCGCCAATACAAAGACGAACTTAAGAAGACGGGAAACGCTACACCAAGCAAAAAACCACCATTCTTCGATGAGCTGGATAAAATACTATCCGATAAGCCGAGTACACAACCAAAAGTTGTCATCAATTCGACAACAATTGTTACCGCATCATCGTGTGAGGACGAAAGTGAAAATATTGAGATCATCCCGAGGGGCAGCAGCAGCAGCAGCGAAAACAACAGTAGTAGTAGCAGTTCTTCTGAAGTATGTCAGGAGCATGTATTGGCAGGTAATTTGTAGCTGTTTCTCTCGTACAAACTGTAAGTGTTTCTTTTTTCGCAAGCGGAAGTTGTAATAGAAAAGTTAAAATGCCACAGGCATCAACAAAACCTTTCCCCAAGGACGCCACGAAAATCTCAAAACAGGATATTCTATTGGGCAACGAAACAATACCTGAATGATAAAACAATGAATGGTTTGTTTTCGAAGGCCAATGAAAATGGAGGTTTCCGAGAACACCTTACATGAAGTACACTATATTTTCAGAAACAGCGAAGAAAACTGAACATGCTGAAAAGAAGAAGAAAGTTTTCACAGGAAAGAAGAGAAGACTTTCAGCTGCCGATGGTTTTAACAAAATCGACAAGGCTTTAGAAGCCTTCATGAATTACCAACAAGAAGGTGACAGGCGTTTTTGGGAGGCAGAGGAAGAACGAAAGAGAAGAGAGGAAGAAAGGGATGAGAAACGACGAAAAGAAGATCAGGAGTTTTTCCTCAAACTGATGCAGGCACTTAACAAGTGAAATCGTTACTTTCACACAGGTTTGCTCCTTTTATCGAAACTTCAAAGCCATTTTGTAACAGAACTTAAGACGGAATCCAACAGGAAATTGAGTCTTTTTAATTTTCAGTGGACAAAAATCTTGTACCAAAATAACATTGCCTTTCTTTTTTTTTTTTTTTATATTTTTCAAGGGCAAAATATGGATTCCTTTAAATGAATTTTAATTTTCACACGAACCTTAAAAACACATGTAAAATTCTTAAAAATTCATGTGTAAGGTTTTATTTTGTTAATTTTGGAATTTTTTTTCCTGGTCTTCCCGTAAGTATTTTATTTTTTTTAAAAAAAAATAAAAAAGAAGATCAGGAGTTTTTCCTCAAACTGATGCAGGCACTTAACAAGTGAAATCGTTACTTTCACACAGGTTTGCTCCTTTTATCGAAACTTCAAAGCCATTTTGTAACAAAACTTAAGACGGAATCCAACAGGAAATTGAGTCTTTTTAATTTTCAGTGGACAAAAATCTTGTACCAAAATAACATTGCCTTTCTTTTTTTTTTTTTTTACATTTTTCAAGGGCTAAAGATGGAATCCGTTAAATGAATGTGAAATTTCACACGAACCGTAAAAACACAGGTAAAATTCTGAAAATTTCATGTGTAAGATGTAATTTTGTGAATTTTGACATTCACTTTCTCGGGCTCCCATAAGCAATATTCTTTTGTATAAAAACAGATGACTAATTACATCTTTAGTCCTTGAGCAATGTAAAAAAGAATGCAGTATGCTTAGAATTATTCTGGTAGAAGGTTTTTGTCCACTTAAAATTAATATTATTCAATTCCCTGATTGATTCCGTCTTATAAATTTCATTGACAGTCACTTCTCCCCAGTTCAAGGGGTTATAAGCTTACATTAATTAATGCACAAAGTTTAAACAGTTTTTTTGGGAAATATTTTTGGAGAAAAAAGTAGTATTAGATCTGGAGTGTGAGTTCCTTTTCCTTTGACTCATTGAAGCTGTCAGGTCATTCAAATTTTTAACAGAGTATTGTGTATTATAATTCAGGAAAAATGCAAGTTGTTCAAGAAAATTTGGTAGGAGTTATGTTTTGTGAAGCACTCCTTACCAGGGGTTTCAAAATGTTTTGAAAAAGGCAGCCGACTCTGGAAAAGTAGACAGCTGTGACAATCAAGATTGTTTGTCATGAGTTGATTGTTAGGACAAGAGTAGCCGGCGACATACGATCAAGTAGCTGGCGGAACTCTGGCAGTTGCCAGCTTGTTTTGAAACCCCTGCCTTACTATGCCCTAGACTTAACATAAGCAAGCTGTTTATATAGACCATGGCTAAAAGGAGATTATTTTTGGAGCATCATTTGTTGCATGCCCAGTATTTGCAAACTCATGAAGTTGTTGGTAATTGCCTTTTTTCAAATAAACTTTTTTGATTTAGCTTGTTGCTTTTTTAGAAATAAGATCTATAGTGATATTGAGATCTGAAGCCCATTACTCAAAAGGCCCAGTAACTTTTCAAACCTGGAAAGCTATTTTCTGTTGGCCATGTTTGTATTCAAGAGCAAAATTTCAATACAGGTAATTTTGAAAATGATACAAATGAAGATTCTGTGCTGCTAATCAACAGGTTTTGATTTTAAAATTTGCCTCCAGGTCTGAAAAGTTTCCTGGCTTTTTGAGAAACAGGCCCCTTGAGAAGCATAATTCCAGTTAAAAAGCAACCTGCTATTTACTGGATAAATTTCCATCCAGTCAGAGTGTGTCACAACACAGACGTTTTGGTAACAGTTTTCACGACTATACTTCATTAGGTTCAATATCTGATCTTGTTGATAGCATTATACCTTCTAATGAAATACCATAGTTGCATGTGTTAATTATTAAAATAATGTTGGTGATGGAATAATACTGTTGGTTAAACCCTGTGATCTTCGGATGGTATGGACCACTTGTAGCTTTCATCATGCGATTATGTTTTTTCTTTCATCAGTGTAAATGCCCTCTGACCTTTTAAGATTGCAATATTATTGTGACAACTACTTACATGTAAAAAATAGTCATATACCGATACATATGAACTTTCTTGATTATCAAACTTGACTTTCAGAATTTCCGGCAGCATGGCTTGGGTAAATAGAAGTTATTATCAAAATGATAACACCGATGACAAGCAATAAAAAGTAAATAATATTTTGTTGGTGGTTTGCATTGGTTGTAGCACAATGAACAGCTCACATAACTTAAATGTGGTGTGAATTTTTTGGAAGGGATAGGACGGAATGTGCAGACCATGCCCTCTCACACAGAGAAAAATTTTCAACCCCCTCTTACATTCATGAAAAGGAAAAAGGAAACCTGTTAAACCCCTCCCCTGAGTGATATCTAATAGCCCCGAAGATCCAACTCTGCTCACTTAAACTATGATCATTCTTGACTCTCTTGGACATCAAATGCATCAAACTCTGAGGTGCAGCGAATTACTGTAAATTTTTTTTTATAGATAGCTATCAGTGAAAAAAAAAACTCAAACATAAGACTTATAGCAAAAAAATTTGTTTTATTAAAAATCAATCAGCTATATTCTGCTGTATATTAATGACCATATTAATTTAGTAGCATTTTGTGTCATTCAAGATGAAGATTTAAATAGTTTAGCATAAACAAGTTTAAAACTTGTTGTTGTACCTGCCACAAATGCTGTGAGTGAGCGCTCGGTCTCTGCCATTTAAAGAATGCTCAAGACCAGTATATTCAAACAAGTATGTCGCAAAAAAAGATTGAAACACTGCATGATGAACATGAACACTGAACATGGCAGACATTAGAACACTGAACGTGGCAGACATTAGTAATCAGTGTTTTTCAACATCAAATGACAGGCAAAATCACTTTGGAAAATTTGATGTCAATTAAAGCTTCTCAAACCATGTATTGAATGGTAAGGGTAACAGTTTAGCTTTGGTAAACTGACAATATATTGAAAATTTTCTTGGAAAGTATTGAAGTTTGATAAGTTTTTTTGCTAAGCTGGGAAGGGCCGTCAAGTTTATCTTACTTTGTTCACCCCAATGAAATCCTTGTGCTTTCTAAATTTTAGAGTTCAGATTGCTCTAGATTGCATCCTAGAGTACTTAAATTTTCAAAATTTCCCAGGGGGAGCATGAACCCCTGAACACCTCTAGTTTCTCATGCTTTCAGCACTCATCGTTAACACTGTCATGCCAATATTACACATACTCCCAGTTATTCCCCACTAAGGAAAAAACCCGGCACCATAGTATGTAAAATATTGGCTAACAAAACAAGATCTGTTATACCAGTTTATTAGATGGGACCCTTGCTGTTATTCTTTAGATTTTTATTTGACTATTTTATGTTGGACCCACAAAGTTACTGGGACTTTCAAGAAACAGGTCTTAACCTCTACAGGCCTCACTTCACATTAAAAATAGTGTGCCCCAGATCTGCCACTGTCATGTTACATGTAAATGGGAATTGGCCCATTAAATTATATACACTTATTCCCATGCGTGCATGATGTATGAACATCATTCAGGGACACCCAGCGACTTTTTCTGTAAAATAACTTTTTGAAGGAGCAAATATTGCCTAGAAATTTCTAAAGCTTTAGAAAAGCTAAAAATTCCTGGATGACCATTCCATTCGTCTAAAATATTCGGAGGTTTTCTAAACTCTTAACTATGGTTTTCGGAGGTTGCGTTATTCACATTTTAATACCAAGATATTGTGATTATTGTTTAAAAAAAGTCTCCTAAAAAGGCTACTTCATGTCCTCAAACTTTCAACCGGACCCATAAGGGTAGCTAACACTATAGTACGAGTCGAAAAAGCCACTTAAGACTTTCGTGATAACCAAAGTTCTCCTAAGACATCCGAACAGATAAATAGTTTTTAGGGCAACTCCAAATTAACCAAACAGGGTTCTTAAGCACAGAGAAAACCATTTGAGACACTTCTGGTGTATTTGGAAACATTTGGTCGTTGGGTGCCCCTGATCATTGTAGAGACTGAGGTAATGATTATTGATGACTTCAAAGGGGCCTAAAAAACAGATATTTGTGCTGGATTTGGATGAATTTTTGGTGAAAGGCTAACTTTTCCAAACTTCAAATTCATGGGGGCATTCACCAGGATGGATGTTGAAAGCTTCGATTTGGATTTGACCATTACATTGTAATGCCCAGAGGGGGTAGTCAGGATTTCAAGTAATGGGGGTGATCAAAGGCTTTTTTGGATGTGATGTTTTCAAAGAACAACCAAACTTTTCACTCGAAAATGTTCATGATTAAGTTGTTGGGGGTTAAATTTTGGTCCAGGGTTTTTGGGGGGTTTTATCAATTGGAAGCCCTACTGGCTAGGCATTTTTTGGGTTTTGATTCTTGTTCCCATGCATTTGATAGTCCCCATCACTTAAAACCCTGGGTTGTAATGACGTCTAAAAAATTATTACAAAGTTTGTTTAAGACAGAAAAATTTTTATGGCTTCTCTGATTGCTGCAGCATTCCTATCTTGCTGCTGGTTTACATCTTCGTTTAGGCAGATCGCTCCATTGATTGGAATGTCAAGAAACCATTGTTCCTCAAATTCCTCCTTCATGATTTCACAAAAATTGTGCAGTACACAGCAAGCCGCAATTACAGTACAACAATTATTTACATTCAGATCTAGCCGCTTTGCAAGCGCAGGAAATCTTCCTTTTAATCTTCCATATCCATTCTCTACTACAACTCTTGTGATGCTTAGAAGATTGTTGAACTGTAATTCCTCAGCGCTCAGGTTTCCTCGGTCCACGTAAGGCTTCATCAGCCAGTCTTGCAGTGGGTAAGCCGAGTCTCCAAGAATTAGTGGTGGCACCCTCACACCATTGATCGTATCGTACACACTATCATCTGGTGTGAAGACACCACCACAAAGGGACGTGTACAGTGAGGAGTTTTTAAACAAGCGCGCATCGTGCACTTTTCCAGGCCATCCAACACAAATGTCTAAAAACAAATAGTTCACATCCACTAATCCCTGCAGAACAATCGAATGAAAACCCTTTCGATTAACATAGTCCTCCGGGTTGTTTTGTGGGGCTTTAATTGGGATGTGGCATCCATGAACACAAGCTAAAACCTGAGGAAAACCTGCACGGTCACGCGACTCATCAATCCTTTCCCGAATTTCTTGTGCCGATTGTGGAAGTCGTATGTACCTTGGAAGAAGGAATTGTCCGATGGCATTGCATACCTGAGCAACGATTTCGCAGACCGTGGATTTCCCAATTGCAAAAAGGTTTGCAATCGTACGGTAAGACGCTGAATCGGCAAGCCGGTACAAAGTTACCGCAAGTCGCTGGCGAGCAGATATTGCTTTGCGAAAGTTTGTGTCCCTCTTTGAAATGATGGGAGATAGCTCGATAGCTAAATATTCAAAGGCCACTCGTGACATTCCAAAGTTTTCTCTCCAGTCTTGATCGCTCCAGCCCTGACAAGTCTCCTCCCAAAACGTGTTAGCCCTCGGTTTCGCCCATATTTTTCGTACGCCAGGAACGAGAGGAAAAAAGTTGCGAGTAAGCAACAAAACAAACAGCTGTGTAACGACGCGTCGGCGGCGTACATATGCCTGAAATCTCCTTCTGGCATCCCTTTTCCATTTACAAATAAGTTTTCGTTCTTGAGCTTTCTTTGTCTGCACCAAAAATAAAGCCATAGCTGGACCGTTCATCTTCAAATTCAATTTTAAGTAACTTAAAACTCCCGCAACATGAAGATTGCGTTTTATTAGATTGCGTGATGTTTACATTGTGAAAGTGCGGCTGCAAACTTCAAGACAAGGCTGAAAGTAACTCCTACACTCGTTTTCGATGTGAACAGTTTTTTAGCAAAACACGTTTAGTCAAACCAGTGTTTATCTAAACTGTGTTTAGTTAAACATGTTTAGTTGGTGTGAATGGGGTATAAATATAGTTTTTCAAGCAGCAAAGTACACGCTAAGTCATATTTATAATAACAAAACAAAGCCCAAAAATGTCTGTCCCTCTACTTTTTTGTTGTTGAATCCGTGATAAGAAACTTGATCTAAACAACAAAAACATTTTGGATAGCATGTTAATACGCTCTTCGATCAACACCGTCGAATGTTATCGAATGTTAGATTCCCCTTCAAAGTCGAATTTTGACACAAAAATAGGATACACATTTAACAAAACTGTCGCTTCCATGCAACTCGGTACAAGCTAATTTATATACCAAAACAAAGCCCAATAATTTTTCTTCCACTACTTCATAATTTCTTTTTGTACCGAGTTGCACGGAACATGCAGTAAACAAAAAGAGCAAAAATTACCCACCTTTTCGGCATGTCTTGCACATGCAAACCAGCGATCTCAACGTCAATAACATTGAATCA
>CALNXI010000355.1:45751-65751 GCA_942486025.1 Porites evermanni
AATTTTTGGTGACCCTCCCCTTTTTGGCTACATAAAATTTAATGACCCTCCCCCCAATTGCACCAGCCCTCCCCTGCCTCTAATAAATGACAGGTCCCTTATGTGTTTTTTACTATTGTTAACACTTGGAATCAACTAACCCATAAAATTACAAGATGGTTAACTGACCTTAACTGTATTTGTACCCTCTTTGTAAACGTAACAATCATGTTTGTATTGGGAAGTTCAGTAATAATAATCCAGATGGCCAAAACTTCCATATTTTGGCCATTCTTATTCTGAAGTATCCACCTTATTCTGAGCTATCCAAACAGATACTTTGCTATGAATATAAAGCTTTACACGACAGTCGCGGTAGTGGTACTGTAATTAAACAGACATTGTTTGCTCCTTGCACTAAATTCTTACAAAAAGAACGTGAAAAACAACTAACCTCTATGTAGGCTTTGATCCATATTTTGGAGTAACCATTCTCATCTTAGCCTTCTTCAGTCTTTGCCATACTTAGTCTTTCAACACAACAAGGTCGTAAAGAGTCGGAGCGATTTGCCGAAAAATAATTTTATTCAGTTCCAGTCTCCGAGCGGATACCTGATTTTGGAGTATCCATTCTAGTCACGACCAATCTCGTACCTCGAGTCTTCGTCCCTTACTGCGCATGCTGGCTTGACCGCTGGTCAAGGGGAACGAAGACGCTGGGTACGAGGGTGTATGGGAACGAGAATATGGAATATGCGCAGTTCTGATGGTCCTGTTTATTTCCGCGTTCTCTATCTCCAGGTTGCGATAAGTTAGATCTAGGTTAAACATGGTTGCATATAAGCTCCTTTAATGAACGTCATGGGTTGTTCTTGGAAACCTTATTCTTGGTTTATCTCTGTATCGCTTTTCGCTATTTTTCGGTACGCAGGTGAGCGACATTAAACTTATCTATTAACAGTGTGGATATTTTAAACGTATTTCCAGGATAGCTCGCTTTAACTTACCGTTCTTGACTCTTAAAGCAAGTAGCTTTCCTTGTCTACAAAGCTTTTATTTTAAGGGAGAGTAATCTTTGTGATTTCAGATTGTGGTAGTATCACTTGGTATGAGCCTCCTCCTGTTGCGACTGAAACAGATAACACAGCGGCCAGCGTAGCAGACAGCACACAACTTTTAAGGGGAGTTGATGCTTCACTAAGCTGGAACTTCACTCTGACAGGAGAACGATTTGCTTCGGCAGAGTTGAATTGGAAGGATACAACCGTTGCCAGCATTCGGCCGTCATTAGGCATAATCGCGGTAACACCGGGCTTTGAGGATCGCTTTAATTTGACCTGGAGTAATTCCTTAAGAGCGACTCTAGTGATCTTCAATGTAACCACTGAATATGAAGGGGATTTTTCTTGCGTGACTTCTTCTGTTGTAGGGGTAACCTTGAAATTATGGACACGGAAGATCCAAGTGGCTGTAGTTGGTAAGCTGTTACAATGTATTAAAGCTTAGGGTGCTTGGGATGGACCTTATTCTGTTGCTGGAACGATTTTTCTGTTTTCAGATTAATGACCCGCGATTCCTTTATCATGAATTGCGAAGACAGCGATGTCTCAGGATTTTTGTTATTGTTGACACGGAAATATATATTTTTTGTAAAAGAAACTATAGAGGAGGATTGTCATACAGACTATATTTTGCCTTATATTTCGGAGAAGGATAATAATTATTAATTTATTATTGAATGAGGCTGAGTATCATCCGAAGAATTATGGAGATTGAGATGTCCGTAATTCTTCAGATGATTCGAAAGACGCGAAAGCCAAATTCAATAATTGTTTCATAATTCATTCAAAATAATTCCTAGTTTAAAAGCAAGCTGAAACATACTTACCTCCATCGATGTTAAGTTCATCTTCGATAGTGCATGTTGATCGGTAAGTTTAGGAGATAAAGGGTCGTTCAGCTCTGCAAATATTCTCCAAATAGCAGATGTCATCCATCGGTTGTCTTCATGCTGTTCTTAGCCAAGTAGGTGGCCTATTTCTTCCTTGTGAAATGAGTGAAATGTTCCGCCAATATTTGTACTCACTATTAAAACAACTCAACCTCATCCCCAGGTCTGGTTGGTTAACGGGTTAGTAATCTGGCAATTTTGCTGATGTCACTTTTCACTTACATGTATCACAAAATTCGTCCAAATTTGGTTGACAATAGCTGCTTATGATTAATTATGCATGGGATCTTAGCCAATCAGAAACAGAGAAATATTTTGAAAGAATAATATTATTATATTTAACCCTCAGATTCATACAAATTGCATGTACAAATTCTCCACAGTGAGTTTTCGTAAGACTAAGTTGAGGGAAATTGATAAAAGATCAAGGCATTTTCTTTCAGGGACCATTTTCTTACAGTCGAACCGGGAAAACCGTGAACACCATAAGTACAGTCGACTCCTGATAACTTGAACCTTCAAGGGAAATTGAAAAAAGTTTGAGTTATTGAGAGTTGGAGTTATCGGTAGCTCGAAGCAAATAGCCGAAAGTAAGGGAAAAACTAGTTTTTACTATACAGCGAACATTTTAATCACATTTACCGGTAACTGTAGACATGTCAAGTTAAAATGAAATGATGCTTCTAGAATTCTAAATCAGAAAGTAACGTACAACAAAACATAGCCTAAATAGAGCATGCATTTAACTGTTTTGAGGAGCAAAGCTGTTTCACGTTAAATTTGTGAGAAACAATAGCCTCCACTAGCAAGCTACAGTGCAGACCAGAACTAAGCCAACCAAAATATACGCGTAATATGCATCAGGAAAGACAAGTCAATTGCGTCAGGCTGGACGCATCCATGCGTCTGAGCTGACAAGCATATAGATCTGCTCTGAAATGCGTCAGTGCACATTAAGACTCATTAGTATGTATGAGCTAACTCTTTGTTTAGAGCTGTTACTTGTCGGTGAATGATCAACAAGTTTTAAACTGGTGGATCGGCGTGGCACATGCTAAAAGAATTGCAATGTGCCAAGTGCAACTTTCGCTTGCCATTGATGTACATTTACAAGTATTTCGATGACATATTTCACGAATTGAGGAAACAGTCACGTTTCACACAATTGAAACCAAGCTAATGTAACAATGCAGAAGAAAACATCACTTACAAAATATCTTGAATAAGTGTCAATAAGGAAGAATGAGCGACTAATTGAGCCTCTTCAAACCTGAAAATTTGTTTTGTTTTTTTATAACAATGCACCACAAAGCAAAGCTGTCACAGTGAATAACAAAAGAAAAATCTTTTCCTTCCTGACGCATCTGAGCTGACGCAGACGCTCGTCAGCACCGATGCGTACCATCATCCAAGCTGACACATCCATTTCATCAGTTTCACATCTGTGTTGTTTGCTAATTAGTTCTGGCCTGCATTGTATTATATGCCTACAACATGTCACTGGTAAATTGAAATTTCAATGTTTCGGATGCCAGTACACTGTTTTTTTCCCCGACTTTATAAGTGCTCAAAACATGGTTTGAGTTATTGAGGGTAAATTTATATAGAAATGATCAAAGGGGAAACAAATTTTCTTTGAGTTAGCGGGAGGTGCGAGTTATCGAGGGTTCAAGTTACCGAGGGTAATATTACATTAATTTACATGTATGAAGGAAACCCAGGGAAATTGATTTTGGTTCGAGTTAGCGAGGGTTTGAGTTATTGGGAGTTGACTGTGTTTCTGGAAAGTTATTGTGTTGCAAAAAAAAAGGCCAATCAGACGTGAGAAAACTGAACCACAAATAAGAATGTTAATTAGTGCATGGTTTTGTGGCTAGTTCACATGTCCTGATCTTTGCTGTGATTGGCCAGAACCCAAGAAACATTCCGTGATATTTCAAGTGGTCATGGTTTTTCCTGTTGCACTGTAATTGTCATAATCTTTGGCTTACTGTGCTTTGCAAAATGAATTCAAACCAAACCAAAAACTAAACAAAACCCTACAGACTAATAGTAATGGCAATAATAAGTATACTAATAATAACTGTCTTCTTCATTGAATACTGAAAGTCACTCACTCCTGGAAAATACTTCAAAGTCGCACCCACAATTTTAGCTCCGAAGAGAATCTCGGGAAGAGAATAAACATCATGTCCACCAACTTTGAATATGTGTGACATGTGCGGGGTATTTTTGGACAGGTATTTCTTCATTTTGCGTAGTTTTTTCACAGAATTTGTTTGATATTACTTTTGTGGAACATTTCTGTAGCTTAGTAACCTGTGCAGGGCCATGTGCTTTTAACCACTGCAAACATCATGTTTATGTACAACCAGTTTATTTTGCTGGGTCAAGTTTTAGGCTGCATTGATAGTTTAATGGTGGCCTTTAAGATACCATACATTCAAAGAGTCACACACGTTATTGGTTACAATTTGGCAGCTAATGGCAAGTGAGTATTAGCCTGCGGGGCATGCGTTTGAAAGGGAAGGGGAAGGGAATTAGGGCGCGAGACCATGCGCGAGGGAGGAGGGAGGAGGGGAATGCCTGCAAGGAAACCATTGTTTTCGCCATCCCACCTACTAATTAAAAAAATGACAAAAATGATGCAACTGTAAATGACTAGCTGTCAAATAAATCTGGTTGCGATGCACGTATTCTAGTCGTATTTCTCGCACTGCTTGTCTTTTGTTTTCCTAAACCAAGAAATCTAAAGTAAAGGTTCTATAAAAAAAATTCAAGTGCGGTCGTCCTTTGAAGGAGTCTTCCTTGAAAGTTGCAACGATGCTTGCGAGTTACATAAAATCCAGCATAAATTGATTCAAGTTGTCGCTGAAGGAAGCGGGCTGGAAAACTATAAATAAGAAATGTAGCGGCTCTTCGCAACTTTCATGCAAATTTGTTTGTCCGAGAAAAATTAAAAACACTTTGCTGACTCTCGAATTGGATCCAGCAGAGCATACAAAAGAAGGATGGTAGTGGGGAAAGAATTGCTGAACTTTGAAGATCTACATGAAAGCTGCAATCACTTATTTGGCGGCTTTATAATGTCTATAACCAGCAAGAAGTCTTCCAACCAAAAACCGTCAAGGATTATAGACCGCTTCGTCTTCAATAATCTGGTCGTTGATAAAGCGTAGCCTGAGCAGTAGGCATTTGAGGTCAAACAGCAGATAACATGCACAAAGACCGCATGATTTTTCCTCTCTTTCTACTAGTGAGTAAAACAATCCGTTGGGAGATGAGACTTCTTAAAACCAGCTGTCAGTACAATTCATGTAGCTGACAGCTCTTTTCCTTTGAATGGTACTTTTAACTGCTTTCTTCTATTCTCCGTTGAAGCTGAAATTTATGTCTCCAGTTTCTAATTCTAAGGATGAATTCCTTACAGAAATCTCATCAAGCTTCACTAACACCATATAATGATTGCTGAAAGATCGATTAAGTTATTCAGTAGTGTGATGTTGATTTCAACCAATCAGATAGATATTAAGGCTGTGATTGACTTGTTTTGAAGACTAACCAATCAGGATTTTAACATTCGCCTGGTCGATGTTAAAAACGAGAAAAACAATGGTCTCCTGGCAGGGGTTTCCTTCCCTCCCTCCTCGCGTGCCCCCTTGCATTTCTCTCACGCCTAAAACTCCCTTTCCCATCCCTTTCAAACGCCTGCGATGCAGGCTAAGTGAGTATTTTTGATCCCAACGACCAGTATTTAACAGCTAAATCAATTTTTAACTCCAAGCGTTTCTTCACTAAGACTTTAGTATAGTAGCAACTGACAAGGAATGCTTTTAAGTTCCGAAAATGATGTCTTGGTAAGGTTTTATAACAAAAAGTGGCATTACCAGTACAGTCGCAAGCTGAAACAAAAGTAATTATCTACAGAGGAACTACAGGACATCGTGCTCCAGTCTAAAGACTCCCAAAGTTATCTCAAGAAAAGCTAATGGACTGTATCAGCACCTAAGGCATTATCTTGCCTGGGGCACAGCATAATTCTCCATACTTTGTGTAGCTTTAGTTTAAGCTACGACTCAAATCTGAAGATTGCTCTATCCATAAAAATTCAAAACACAGCGGGAAATAATCCCATTGATGAACAAATTATTAAACTATATTTATATAGTTATTCATTGTAGATCCAGGCATTTCAGTCAGAGAAAACTAGAAGAAACTAAAATCTTTATTTAGCCACAATAAAAAGCTTAATAGGCTTTAAGAGAGGTCAGAGAAAATGAGTACCTTACAACTGCATCTGAGATCAACAAATCCTATCAGAAACACATACACATAAACCACATGAAATAATGACTCAATACGCATGAAACAAACCAGCTTCATGACCTCTAAATGTAGGACTTTTTTAGTGCAGCAAAAATAAGATTTACTCAGTGAAAATTTAGAATGCACTGTGTAGTGACGCATGTGCGAGATAAAATAGACGGAAAATCTCAGTTCAAGCAAACTTGAAGGTACAATGTATCACAAGCTTTATATGAGTTGTGTTTGGCTTGTCAATACTCTTTTTCAAAGAGCACATTTTTCGTTTGGTTTCATTTTGGTTTAGTGGTTTCGTTTCATTTCCTTTGGCAAAGTACAATAAGCCATAATCTTTTCTCTTGACTCATATTGTTGGGAGAAAAATTGATTTTGGTCACTCTTGGGACAAAAGGATAAAGAGCAAGTCTCTGTTTACAAAAACTAACCCTTGATTTTGGAGCAAAAAAGAGATTTCTATACTTTCATTTGCTGGCTTATAGCCAGTACCCATTACAGTGCAGGCCAGAACTAAGCAAACAACGCAGATGCTAAACTGATGCAATGGATGTGTCAGCTTGGACAAGGGTACGCACCAACGCTGATGAGCGTCTGCGTCAGCTTCTTTTGTTATTCACTGTGACAGCTTTGCTTTGTGGTGCATTGTTGTGAAAAAACGAAACAAATTGTCGGTTTTAAAGAAGCTTGATAGTTGCTTATTCTAAGGAACTTTTCATGAGGGATTTAAGCTGTGATTAATCGAGCTAAATTTAGTGTACATGTATGTCATCATCTGTAAGTTTGTAGGTCCAATTCTATTCAATTTTCCTCTCTTACTTTTACAGGCAAGCTGCCTTATTTTTTTAACGGTAGATCTAAAAGAAATGACAAGCTGATGCTGACAGTTCACAGTTGCTTCACATTTAAATATCAGTAAGAACTGACATGTCTCTATATTTAAAACGGAAAATGATTATTTTGAATCATGTTTGTCACATTCAAAACGCTTTATTAATGTATGAAAAATTTTTTTTGTAACTTGGAACTGAAAAATTATGGTCTACTTCATACACTGTTAAGTAAGCAGTTAAACTTTTGCATTTTCTGTTAATTTTTCATTGCATGACCATTTTGATTGGCCAATCTGAATTGAAGCAAAGGCGAATTTTTATCGCATATTCTTTCCAAAACATTTTAGTTTAACCGAAATGTAGATACATGTTTAAAGGTTAACTGTTGTTTAACAATGTCACTCATCAGTTGAAGTTGAATGTGGTACGCTGTTAAAAATATAAAAGCTCACACAAGCTTACATGAGTAGTTTTTGCCATTGTGACTTCCTGTGTTTACGTTGCAAAAATTTATTTGTCAAACCTGCCCCCAGCAGTCAAGAAAAATGAGTACTTGTTGAATTTCTTTGTTTTTGGGGGTCATGTATGTAAAGTTTCAGCGAAAAAGAAACTTTTTAATCAAGAGCATGGGAGGACACAGAGGATTTTTATTGAAAGTATAGTCCTATGCAGAGATATAAGCTTTGCGGGCAGCAAATATGGCATAATCCCAGTTAATATGCTGTGCTCCTCAAAAGTGCTAAAATTTTCTTGTCGTGTATTAGATTTCAGTATACATTAATTTTGTTAATCTTCATTTTGCACCCAATAAATTTGTGCACAAAAAGCATTAAAAGAATCATGCAAGGTTCATCCCACTTTGAGTCCACCTTCTGGAGATATGCCTGTGTGGTAGCTGGAATAAATTACATCTCGCATTTTTTCTTCCTCGTTGTTTTTTGCTCACAACTTTTGTTTATATTTGGATGTGGTGAGAATGCAGTGCATATCGGTGGATTTTATTTTTGCAACAATTAACACTTCATGCGGCTTTGTGCAGCATGCTACTTATGAAAGAAGAAAGCTGGATTTCATTGCTTTGTTTGCCTTTAATTTGTTGGCAAATGCAAGGTAAAAGAACCGACTACTGTAAAGTACTGATGAGAATTGAATTTTTTAATTTGTTTCTCAGCGAAAAATCTTGCATAGAATCCCTGAAAACCATGAGCATTTAATACCTATAATGCCATGCAATGACTTGCTGGCTTTTTCATTGGTAACACCAATATGTTGTAAGGTTAATTTGTTTCCTTAAGGACACCGTTTTTTTAACCTAGGTCAATTTGTTCCAGACCAGGTTAATTAGATCTAAAGGTGTATTTGTTATCATCCTACAATAGGCCATTTGTTGAAAACTCCTTGCAGGTTAATTTAATCAATAATTATTAATTGATCAAACAAGTTTCAAAAGAGGCTTAACTTTCTTTTTGACATTTTAAATGACCCATTAAGTTAGTATTTGAGTTGTGGGTAAGTATACTGTTAGAACAGAGACACACATGTACGTTAGGGTTCTAATGGGTGGATTAAACAGCAACAAGAAAAATGTATTTGTAAAGTATTGTAATTCATAATATTATTGTAGTGTACAACAATTCGTAATCCTCAAATTGCTGCGAGCCCCCAGGCAAGCAGCACACTAATCTTTGGCATCCCTGTGGTTTCTTGGTTTCCCTACCTTATCTTATGCGAACAGTCTCGATTTGTTTGTCGCAATGATTTTGAGCAGGCGTACATCCAGCAGTGTCATCATAACTTACATGTAGATACACCTGGATCTGGATTTGTCTTTTGCCATCCATAGCACGTGCTCCCTTCTCTCGCTTTGCTTCTTCGATGTCAAGGTGAGAGTGTTTTCATTTGCAAATGTATCATACCAAATTCAAACTTATTAACCTATTTTGAAAAAATATCTCGTATGTCAGTGGTCTAAGCGTATGCATCTTTGTGGCTTTGTGGCTTTAATTTGTGACTTTAGTTTTGTCTGGTTGGATGTGTGTTGCAGAGGCCAATAAGGTTGAAGGTACTATGAGGCACTATGCAAAGAACCAATGAGATTTCGGCATCTAAACATGACATTGCTGCGCTAAAGGTCAAACAAGGGCACTTTGAGACCGCCATTCTGGTTCTTCACAATTTTGTCATCTTTTAGTATGGCTAAAAGTGTTTAGATTAACATTTAAATATCTTAATGATTCAAACGCTGAGTACAGTGAGGCAGCTATTTAAGGTTCCTATTTTAGTGTGGCTTCTTGTTCAAGACATTTATGACCTAATTCCACTAATGCAAACAGCACAACGTACGTTGACTGTTGTTGTTGACGTTTCGACAACCTGTGCGGTAGTCATCTTCAGAGTCAAAGTGAGTTGTATCACGTCAGTTGATGGTATTATACTCTGGTCATTGATCTGATTGGTCAATTACGTCATGATGTTATTGGTCATCTGTCAGTTAAGCCGTGATATTATCAGCTATGAAGACTCGTAATCAGTAATTGGTGCATTTCGATCTGTCGATTGTCACAGTTAAACAGTCGTCTATTGTTAGTCAAATTGTCAGTTCTCCAGTCGTTCTCTCGTAGTTAGTTTTGCTTGATCTCGTCAATCTCTCTACATCATACACCATTCCTTGTTGCTTGTTTGTGTTCGGTCAGTGGCGTGCTTACTGGTTTCTGCCGGCTTCACCAATGTAAGAAGCCTGGCAGTCGCAGCATTTGATCTTGTATACTGCTGTCTGTCCTCTGGTTTGTCTTTGTCCTTGACATTAGTAAGCAGTCGCCATAAAGTGGTTATCGGTTTGTGTGCAACACATATATTTTAAGGTTGTGATATATGTGCTATAGTTTCAGAGGTGCCTCTGATGTACAGAGATTGACGAGATCAAGCAAAACCAACTACGAGAGAACGACTGGAGAACTGACAATTTGACTAACAATAGACGACTGTTTAGCTGTGATAATTGACGGATCAAAACGCACCAATTACTGATTATGAGTCTTCATAGCCAATAACATCACGGCTTAACTGACAGATGACCAATAACATCATGACGTAATTGACCAATCAGATCAATGACCAGAGCATAATACCATCAACTGACGTGATACAACTCACTTTGACTTTGAAGATGACTACCGCCCAGGTTGTCAAAATAGTGAGTTTACGCAACAGGACGGCAGGAAGAAGAGGACGGCAGAACGCTCGTGTGTGACAAACGTGACAAGGCTATTTCTTACGTGTTTTGTCGTGATCTTCACTTAACATCAATGTTTTCTGGTCTATTACAAAAAGATCTGTTTAAAGGAAAGTGAATTTTGGCGAAAAGTTATTTCAAACAAAATTATTGTCACGCTTGTCACACAAGGTTTGCCGTCTTCTTCCCTCTCCCGTCCTGTTGCGTAAGTTCACTAATGTCAGTCACTGTCAACAACAACAGTCCTATTCAGGACTACATTACCCTGCGAGCAGAGGCTACATTTTCGCGGTATGAGCTGGCGTGCGAAAAGTAGCCTCTGCCAACAACCGTTCAGTTTTCTATCGTGCATGGGCAAAATTCATCACGCGATTTGCAAGCAACTGGTTCGTCAAATCTGCGTAAGTTTCGTGGGAATCAAACTTGCAAAAACTACCTGCGAACTACTCTTCCTCGAGCTTTTGTTTTGTTTTTCTGCTTTGCCCCCTCTGGTTTTAAGTATTTCAGCCGCAAAATTTCCATGGATCGTCTTTTTTAGGAAAGTATTTTTATGCTATCAACTCTAGTAAGTTCTGTCCGTTTTGTGGGGAGCACATTTTTCCGGCTTTAATATTACCTATAGTAATAGTTGTGCTCAAAGTGAAAAATGAAATTTGCCCACAACGCTACGCAGAAGTGATGCTTGAAATAAATTGGATGCTGTAGTCTCACGATTGTGTTACTAATGTGATGAATGAACATAGACAAAACAGAAGTCAGAAAAATTATTTATCGAAACATTTTATTCGAAAACCCATAATTTTATCCTTAAAAGCAATTCGCGTAATACTAACTGGATCGTGGATCATTTTACGCAAGTAAAAGCTGCCGAAGACATCAAATGTCAACGCCAAAATCCGTCTCAAGTCGTATAAAACATCTATGAAACAACTATAAATACTTAAATTTTCATTTAAAAACGGAATTTCCTTGACCATTAATGTGCAAGTTGTCCCTGAAAATTCTTTAAAAACTTTGCCGCTTTGGTTTCTTTTCAGAACAGGACAAGCGTTCCACCGTGAAGAAGCCAACCAGGTTGAAGTCCTTGAGGGCGAATCAGTGTTCAGCTAAAAGCTTTTTTTCTGCTTTTTCCACTAAAAAAAAATGATCGATGACTTTTTTGAACATTCCGGTTCCCATCTGTGTCTTAAAACAGTGAATTTAGCATTGCATTGAGAGGCGACACAACAAAAATCACTGCAGTATCCATTTTCTTTTCCTGGCAAACAAGAACTACTATATGATAAATTAATGATCTTTACACGGTTTCGTGAGCGGCACCGGCAGCAGCTTGTTTTGGTATTCCGACAGCTTTAAAATACAGAGCTTATTTAAGTTGTTGATGACGCTCTTTTAAATACATAAACAGGGATTTTTGAAATTGTTTTGAACTTTTCCTGTTGCTACGTTTGAGCTGTGTTGATCTGCATTCGTATGCGAGAATTTGGCATGAAGGGGTGCACAAAGGCGCAATAATAGTCAGCATTCATTCCCTCACGCAAGACTCACGCAATGCTCTAAACCAGTCAAGAGCAAGAAAAAACCCGTTTTTTTAATATTTATTCAGACAGATTTTAATGGTTGTCAGCAGAGGCTACTTTTCACACGCCAGGTCATACCGCGAAAATGTAGCCTCTGCTCGCAGGGTAGGACTACATTCACCTGGACGATCAAACTTAACCTTTTGTCTATTTTGATGGACACAAATTCAAGAATTGTGAAGTCCTCCACTTTGTTTCTTGATTTCTTCATAGGCAGGTACAAAAGTTGGACCGGATCAACTCGGACCGCCAGTCCTGGTCGGATCAACTCGGATTGACTCGGACCAACTCGGATCGAATAAAAAAATAAAAATAAAATAAAATTGGACTCGGATCAACTCGGAGCAATAAAAAAAATTGAATTAAAACGGCAAAACTGAAAGTTTAACCCATTTGGAGGGTAAAAAAGGCCAGATCATCCTTTTTTCCTCCGTGGCTTTCAGGCACCGTTTTGTTTTACTAGTGCCAGTTCCTCTTGGATCATGTTATAAACTCGTGGTTGTGGTTGTGTTACACGACGCGCTCGATCTGCTTCACAGATATGAATGACCTTGAGGAAGGTAAAATCTCGACCATCTTTCTCAATGAATTTGCTTCATTCCAAGAAAATGATAGTTTCAGTCGCATAGATTATATATAATTTGCTTAGTTTTTTATTTTATTGCAGCTTTTTGTCGCAAAGCAAAGAAGTTGAGGTGAGCGTGATCATAAGTTATGCGCATAATTTTTGATTAATAAGTGTACTGAATTATTCATGAGAAAAGCGTCAAAAGCCTGGCCAGTTAATCGCATTTAGATAGTTACTGAAGAGTGTTCTCATTCCTGTTTTTTGTTTTTTTCTGCAGGACTTCTGAAACTTAATGATACACTAGTGAGAAGCACACATACATTTTCCAGTGAACATTTTCAATTTGGAAGGAGGAGAAACCATGCTCGCCCGGGACAAAGGAAATTTCCATGCCCCGGGCAAGAATTGAACTCGCGACCCTCTGGTTCAGTGGTTGGAACGGCCGATAAACATGTAGTATTTGGAGGGTCGTGAGTTCAATTCTCGCCCGGGGTACGAAAATTTTCGTTGTCCCGGGCAAGCATGATTTCTCCTCCTTCCAAGCTGAAAATGTTCACTGGAAGTGTATGTGTGCTGCTCACTAGTGTATCATTAAAATTAATAAAAATAAAATTGATTTCCGCAAGCACGAGTTTGTGAGAAAAAAACAAAATTGCGGGCAAAAGTTAAGTGATACCGTCTAATTCTATTTTTCTTTTTATAATCCGAGTTTTTTTTTTATGATCCGAGTTGATCCGAATCCAATTTTATTTTATTTTTATTTTTTTTTATTCGATCTGAGTTGGTCCGAGTTGATCTGAGTTGATCCGACCGGGACTGGGTGTCCAAGTTGATCCGGTCTGACTTTTGTACCTGCCTTTTCTTAATTTTTTTTGTTGTAGCTTTCTTGGTTTTCTCTGACACATTCATGGATGGCATATTTGCATTTGTTGGGGTTTTCAACTGAAGGTGACACTTGTAAGTCACCCACAGAAGGTTAATTGCCCTGTACTGTTTGTGTTTTCAAAAGGTGCCAAAGGTCATCTTGAGAACTGGGATCATTAAGCTCTGAAGCCAGCTGAGTGGGTGAATTATCTTTTTGTTGGGTTGTACGTCGCTCACTTTCCTCAATGTGATCCTCTTCTGTTCTGCCAAGTATCTCTTTCCTTTGGAGTATACCAAACACAACTGTCTATGGAACTTTGTTTATTGCCCAGTGCAAAGTTATGATAACGTTTTACTTGTGTGCTGCCTCACCTAGAACTGAGCACCATGCCACTTACAAGACTTTAATCTCTCTCCCTCAAAATGTTTAGAGCGTTTTCTTTGACTGTGGGATTATTTCTTTCCACCAGTCCTTGGGTTGATGCCGTACAAGGTGCCCCGTGGACTTGCTTAATGTTGTGTTTTCCACATATTTCACTCATTGTCTTGCTTTTAAACTCTTTCCCATTGTCTGAGTGAATAGTACTGATGAAAAACCAAACATCCCAAATTAATTGGTTAATGCACAGGCAGACCACCCTCTGTTAGTGGGGGCCGTTGTTGATTGAAATCTGAGCAACAATCTTTTGTTATTTATAGAAGAAATACATATGAACAATACGGTGGCTATAATTTGTTCCAAAATGCAGAATTTAAAGCAGATTTTTCAATAAACGTTTGAAGAAAATGCTAACTGAGCCATGTGTCATGTTTTTTTCGCCATCCCATGCTGTTTTAAGCGCTATTTTGCGAGATGAATATTTGACCTCGGCGGTTAGAACTAAAGAGGGAGACAAGGCAGGCAGCAATCAGCCGCCGGCGCGTGACCCAGTCCAATTTACGCTGGAAATGACGCCAAGCTATTTAATTTCTTACCTGGAAAATACCGGCTCCCAATCCACCAGATATGTATCCATGCCCCATCCGAATGAGAACTCAGTCCTTCCAAAATTTCTCGAGAAAAGCGATCCTGAAGTTGCAAGCTTTCTCAACATGACCGGTGCAAAAAACTCAACCAAAGGCATTTGAGGTATGCGCGTCAGTTCAAATCCACCAATCAGCGTATCACGACCGTTGGCAGTTCCAAACCACAACCCTACCCCGCACGGGGATGTTTGTTTGGTCGCGATACGCTGATCGGTGGATTTGAATCGACGCACATACCTCAAATGCCTTTGGTTGAGTTTTTTGCACCGGTCATGTTGAGAAAGCTGGTCTTGCAACTTCAGGATTGCTATTCTCGGGAAATTTTGGAAGGACTGAGCTCTCATTCGGATAGGACATGGATACATATCTAGTGGATTGGGAGCGGGTATTTTCGAGGTAAGAAATTAAATAGCTTGGCGTCATTTCCAGCGTAAATTGGACTGGGTCACGCGCCGGCGGCTGATTGCTGCCTGCCTTGTCTCCCTCTTTAGTTCTAAACGCCAAGGTCAAATATTCATCTTGCAAAATAGCGCTTAAAACAGCATGGGACGGCGAAAAAAACATGACACATGGCTCAGTTAGCATTTTCTTCAAACGTTTATTGAAAAATTTGCTTTAAATTCTGCATTTTGGAACAAATTATAGCCACCATATTGTTCATATGTATTTCTTCTATAAATAACAAAAGATCGTTGCTCAGATTTCAATCAACAACGGCCCCCACTAACAGAGGGTGGTCTGCCTGTGGTTAATGCTCCTGGCCTGGTACTTCTTCAGTTTGCTCATTTTTGAATTAAAGCAAATAGCTATGAGAACTTTGTATAATGGCCAACAACATGAAGTTAACCCACAGATGTCTCGAATGGCATTCACAGGGCAAATTGTGGAAATCTATGAGATCCATCTGTATGTACATGTTCGAGAAACTGGTTTGCTTTTATTGGACTGGTAATTGGTTTCTTGCAGTGGTTAGTTACACTTTTTTGTTCTTGGTACAATTTGCAAAGGGAGACAAACAGGTTAATGACATCTTGAGAGATTCCAGTGTAGTACGTAGTTCCTTATGTATCTTTCTGTTTTGTCCCTTCCTTGATGAGCCGTTGCTTTGTGGGCTTCACGCACCAGATTAGATATGTTTCTCTTAATGGGAACTACTGTTTTATTATCTTAAGTTGTAACCTTTCTTGCAATTTTCTGTTTTGTGCATTTGTCATGTTGAGTTGTTTTTTCTCCTCACGTGTTGATTGAAGCCACCTCTTACACTCGTCAAAGAAGTTATCCTCTACACATAATTATAATGTGCTGCTGTTCTTTCTTTTCTTTGACCGTTTGAGCTCCTCCAATTTGGTTTCAAAGACAGTGCAATCAACACATATCCTGCCATTTTGGCCTGTAGGGCTGAGAAGGACTGTTCCCATCGCAAATGTGTTACTTGCATAATTGACGGCAAATCTGTATTTTTGTATATAATTTTAAAAAAATACCTAAATTTGCATCCAAGTCACTGTACAGGTGGCTCAATAGATAAGGCATCAGGATGTGAATCCTACTAAGGCAAAGCAAAGGCCGCTGGTTCAAGACTTACCAGTTTGGTAAGCAATGACATTTGAAAAAAAAGAGAGATTGGGATGCTATTAGTTAAAAGGCTAGGTAATGGGTGAGATAAGTGGAGATGAAGAGGGAGAATTGAAGATGCAATTTTTTTGCCAGCCCAAAAAAAATTACGTAGGTTAATAATGATAATAATGATTTATTCATTTATAGTGCGCTTTTTAATAATTTACTAGGTGATCAAAAGCGCATTACAACAATAAATAACTTGAAAAGTGTTCAAATATTAGAAGTATAGAAATATATTTAATATCTAAGAGATATTAAAAGCTAATTTAAAAGGAAAATGAATAATGTTAAAACAAATATTGAGTGATGTTGAAACAAATTGACCTGGTTTGGAAACAAATTAACCTAAGGTTTTATTTGACCTGCAACATGTATATCAGATTTATATCAGGATCCACAACATCTTTATCACGACCCGATGCAAAATATTCAAGAACTCTTCAAATCGAAAAGTAGAACCTCTATTAATAATCATTACATTAACGTTTCATTGAGAAAAATAATTTCTAACATCCTTTGATCTCTATCTACAATACAAGAATCTCTTTTAAGTTTTCTAAAAAGTATTACACACGACTGACAAATACTGGCCTTTTCGCCAATTATGCCTTTTTGTTTTTAACCCCTTTGCTGGATCGCCACCACATTTTAACCAAAAGCGAAGTTCATCAGATTTAAGAGTATAGTTGGAGTTTTTCCTTGAAGCAATCCTCCGGGGATATCTTTCTTCGTAAAAGACTGAGAAAGACGGCTAGGTAATGCAGAGCTATGAGCGGCAAACAAGGCCCAACGTAGCCTTGTTCTCACGTTTATTGCTCCCAGCAGTCTCTTTTCGTGATGTGCATTGGGTGTATGTAACAGGTCAAAATTAAAGTCAGATAAAACTCTTTAACCTAGTATATTTTCCTTTGTCTCCCAGCCCTAATTATTCATTATTTAATAGGGCTAGGATACATAGAATTTTGAGAATCAACCTAGGTTACATAACAGTTATTCACCGAAGTGGAGGTGGCTAGTGGCTAGTTTTACCGAGGCCGCAAAGCGGTGAAGTAAACTTCCACCACTAGCCATCGACACTGAGGTGAATAATTGTTTTAGTATGTACTAAAACAGTGAGATAATTGAGCACAAAAATGATGATTTTCAACTCGTTTACTGTTGCCAACGAGTTACAATTTTGGCCTGCAATGACCAAATGGCTGCGGTTGTTGCTTTTTCTGGCTGACAAATAAAACTTTTGAAGGCATTTGTTTAGCTCTTGCGGGGAAATGTCTTCAAAAGGAGTTGTGAATTTGTTTTGTATTCAAAATCATTCTGTAAAAAAGATTATTAAATTTAATTTTAAGCTTATTTACAAACAGGTTAGGTAACGTAATAAAGTAATGCAAGACTTAAGCTTAATTTGCATTTGTAAACAAAAAACTTTTCACTGTTTTTATCGATGAATTCAAGTAAAAAAAAAGACAAAGCTTTACCTGTTAAAACTTCCAAACTGAACTTTGTCACCTTCTTTGTGTATTTCGGGAACAGCTTGTTAGATTAGTTTGTGAAATATCTTTGTTTGTTACGGCAGCAAACGGGAAAGGCAATTTGCTCGCAACTTACGCAAGTTTGGCGTCGCTCATTCAGAGGAACTGGAGGTGAATCAATGAATAGTGCAGGATATTTGCTGATTGAGTAGCCAATCAGAGTGCGCGAAAAACACAATCCACTGTTTTAGTATATACTAAAAACATTTAACTTGAATTTAATTTTGACCTGTAACATATAACTCTTCCATTTTTCTAATTAGAAGCCATTTATAGACAAAAAATAAATGAAAGAAATCAATTTTTCAACATAGGCCACAAAATCAAGATTTTGCTTGATTTTTCCTGACCGTCACTTTTAAGGACCCTATTGATTCATTTGGCAAGGAGAGGAGAGGTGAAAAGTATTGACCTTCCTGACATTTTTTACCATGATGTAGATGATGTAATGAGCTTTCAGGCAAGTTTTCACAAGACGCCTTGGGATAATTGGGGCTTCTTAACAAAAGTACCCAGGGTAACTACCAACAAACAGTAATAAAAAGCCTTGAATTTTAGAGGAAGCCCTTGAAAAGTCCTTGCATTCCATTTTTCCTTTATTAATAGTCCTTAAATTTATGTGCAAGTCCTTTGAAAAATCATTGAATTAGATCCAAATTATTTTTCAACTTTGAATACAGTGGCCTGGTATGGGTGTCTAGAAAACGCAGACTGCAGACCGCAGACCTTTAAAACACAGACCTCAAAAACGCAGACCTTGAAATTACGAGTCATATATAAGACCTACACTGCCATTTGATGAAAATAGTTTAAGCATGGGGCTTATTTTCTTGATAGTTTTTGGCTACTAGGATGCTGACTTTACTTTTTTCTTTGAGCAAAAACAATGAAAACAATGAAATTGCAGCTTGTTGGCACTGTCAACGTTTTGCCCATTATGCTTCAATGCTTCAGTGAATAAAAGTTTAACTCGGTAAGTAAAAAGCTGGGTGGTTCTATGTGAACCAAAATGAAAATGAACAAACACTACACAAAGGAAAACATGTGGTTTTAGCCTTTAAAAACTGAGTGGGCAAACCCAAACCCAAACCCAATATAGTTAAATAGCAAACAGCGAAAAAAAAAAAAGAACAAAGTCAGCATGGCATGCCGGTAGCCAAAAACCATAGGGAAAACAAGCATTATGCAGATCTTAAATAAGCTGAATACGAGGTCTGGGTTTTCGACGTCTGCGTTTTAGGGGTCTGCATTGTCAAGGTCTGTATATATTTTCTATTGATTTCTAGACACCCCCAAAAAGGGAAAACAAGCGCCATGCGTGAACTGTTTTCATAAAATGTGTAGGTCTTACCACAGGCCCAAACTCACATTACAAGGGAAGGGTGTCGGTAATTTACATACCATAGGTGACGCACCGGTGTCGCGTTACAGGCAACCGTTGAAAATATAAGAGACTTTGTATGAGAAATATTATAATAGCTAAGATCTGCGAACGCTAAATAACGCTAAACCTTACTTTTTCTTAAATGAAATGAATAAAAAAGACTTGCCTGCAATGTTTTCCACTGCATTTTGGTGTCTGTTTGTCGTTTTACTGTTTTTTTTGGCTTTATTTTGTAACAACTGTTACTCCTTTCATAGAACAAAGTGAAGGCTGGTCACTTCGATCTGGCAGGGTCCTGGACCAGTCGCAACAAGAATGCAGTTTTTTCGCCGAAATTCAAATCCGCTACAAATTTTTCAGCTCCAGCCCAAGAGGGAAACCTCTTCTTCTTCTCTGGGAGATCGGCTCGAAAAAAGATCCATAATTTCCCCATCAAATCGAGCCATTTGTGCCGGACTTCGAGGCATGTCTGGCTTTCGTCCAGTGCCTGTAACCACTGTTGCGCTTACCAACTAATTCGCATTATGACGACGGGTGCAAGGACTCACTTTTTCACAGTGCAAGAGCCTAGTTGACGTGTCATTTCTGCCCTTGCACCAGTCGTGCAAGTGCTAATTGTCATAATACAAATTAGTTAGTAAGCGCAACAGTGGTCACAGGCACTGGGCGAAAGCCAGACGTGCCTCGAAGTACGGCGCAAATGGCTCGATTTGATGGGGAAATTATGGAAAAGTAAGGTTTAGCGTTATTTAGCGTTCGCAGATCTTAGTTATATATTTCTCATACAAAGTCTCTTATATTTTCGACGGCCGCCTGTAATGCGACACTGGCGCGTCACCTATGGTATGCAAATTACATTACACCCTTCCCTCGTAACATGAGTTTGGGCCGCCTGTGATCTTACATAAGACTCGAAATTTCGAGGTGTGCATTTTGGGGTCTGCAGTCCACGGTCAGTGTGTTTTCTAGACACCTCCTGGTAGTGTTTTTTTTAAAAGGCTTTTTGGTTATTTAACCCTCATCCTACCAAAGTGGGGTCCAATGAGAACCCAGCTGATAGTCAACATTTACCACGGCTTATATGGCTGGACAACGTGTTCAAGATTTAAGGAATTTG
>CALNXI010000355.1:70751-95099 GCA_942486025.1 Porites evermanni
GATGAAGTGCATCTGAACTGCACAGCTGATGGACGTCCTGAACGTCCAATCTTTTGGACCAGACTCTCTAACAACAGCAATGTCTCCATGCCTTTGAATATCAGAGGAAGAAAGGACCAAGGCGGTTATAGATGCACAGCTTATAATGGTGTTGGTGATCCAGATACTGCTGATGTCTTCATAACAGTTCAAAGTAAGTCCAACTGTATTCTTATGGATGTTTTTTACATGTTAGCGGTTCAGTAACTACATGGTTAACACAATGTAGATTGACTGTTGCATGTTTCTTATAGCTGGAATGGTTTTTTTTAAAGCTATGCAGCCTTAAAAACTGTGCTAGTAAAATAAAATATTTTTGGGAACAAAACTGAATCAAGGGAACGTAACGATCTAGCTGTTTATGTCCCTCATTTTTTAGATCAAAATGTCATAGAGGTTTTTCTGAAAAAGCTACTTGATACAAATAAATTGCTGTATAATAATATCCTAAATGACAATACAAAATATATTTGATCAGGTGTCTCAAACGTGGAAATAAAAAAAAACTCCATCCTACCAAATCTTTATTGGCTTAGAAATTGTAACAGAAAGAGAGGCCATGTTCATATACGATATTCCTCTCCATGCTATTTAACCCATTTCTGAGTTGTATATTTTTTGTTGTCTGTTTTTTATCGGTTGAAATGTGCTCACCGTAAAAAATAACAACAACAACAAAAACAACAGCACTATGTAGAATACCATTACCTTAACAACAGTATCACAATACCAACTTGACAGCTGTTTGGAAGATGGTACAATATTTACCTATATTCCACTACAAACTAAAGTGAAACAAAGAATTCACTCTTCTATTTTATATTGTTTAACATTTCACTACTGCAGCATATTGTAATTGATGTAAGACTTCCTCTAGTTACATTCATGGCCAGCTACAGTTTGAAGTGTTTTTGTCATTTGATCTCGACAGTTTTGCTTCTGTCTGGTAAATGTATCTGGCTTTATTTAAAAAAACAAAATTACGTAAAGATAGGTGTATATTATGCTGTTGTATTTCCGGTTGTTGCTTCTCTCCTCCCAAAAAATAAGCCATCTGCTCATCATTCAGGCTGGGATTGGTGCATCTTTTACGACATTCATAAAATGTGTCACGTACCAAAAATTGACATATGATTGAGAAACAATGATCTTCTTATCTTTTCCAAGTTCGAAAAAGTACATCCCTGGTAGAAAGTTCCTCTTGAGTTATAGTCAGGTTCATTCACCAACTAATAGTGTTGAACCAGAAACAACTCCTGAATTGCTCAAAGAGAGGCCTGGTGCATAACAAGACATACGAAAATTAGTTAATTTGCTTTTAGCCTGTTCCAGACGTTCGGATAAGGAATCTGAACGTCTGGAACAGGCTAATTTGCTTGTGGGCGAAGAGTCATTTTCATATAAAAGGATGAGCACCTGGAGTGACTTTCAAAAAGAGGCTAAATATAATTCAGAAATGGCCTATTCATTTCATTTAAATGTTAACTTTCCTCTAGGTAATTACGTGTATATGCATTAACAGAAACGTACTTGTATCCTGCATTTTCCAGTTACTGTAATTTCTTTTAGATCTGTCAAGTAATAAGTTCAGCTTCTTCGTAATATTATAGAATTAAAAGCCCTTTAAAGTACTAGGATTCTACTGGCCTGGTTTTCTTTATTAATCATAGGAAATTCGGTTGTTGTGAGAAAGCAGTTTTTTTAAATTTAAATTCTTAAATAATAATGATAATAATAATCATTATTATTATTATTATTATTATTATTATTATTATTATTATTATTATTATTATTATTATCAATTTGTTGTATGAAGTTCTTGCGAATCTAAGCCAAGGCAAGGACTTTGCAAACTTTTGTGAGTGTTTCAGTAACCTTTCAAGTGGGTTTCACAAGAGGAAAGAAACATTCATTGGGTAAATTTGGTGGTAACTCTTATTAGAAGAGCTGAAAATTGTCAAGTTGTCAGCCTTAAGTTACCTCTATTCGTGAAAACTTAGGGATATGAAAGGTGTCATAAAGCAATTTTTAGTTCTTTTGTGTAGTCATTGTGATGGTCAAATTGATGGTGTGATCCTAGTATCACGTTACTTGGTAGACTGCAAAACAGTCCGTATTTTTGCGTATTCAACTACGCGCCAGCAGTCAAACAAAAGGTCTGGAACGAGGCTGAAAACAGAGAGCGAGACTGGGAGCTTACGCCACGCTTTACCGATTTCTTTACTGATTTTGAGAAAAAACCCGACTGTTTTGTAGTTTAGTTATTTGGCAACAATATCCTATTACAGTAAAACCCCGCGACTAAGAACCTGGACTTTTCCAAGTTAGCCTAAACAGGTTCTTATATAAATGGTAGTTAGCACAAGTCAAGTTGCCCAAAAGTCATCTCGCCCGAAGTCATGTCGCCCTAAACCAGAGTCATGTCGCCCGAAATTTCATAATGCTAAAAAAGATTCTAAAAATGCTAGTCAGAGTGACGACATCAATACATATACAAGGGGCACTTGTTTGGTCGCATCACCGGACCTGACGAACGAATTCACTGTCAACCGTTGGGTAAATGGCTGGCGGACGAGTTTGAAAGTTCCGTCGATGTACCATGTCACGCTTTTTCATTTCCGCACTCGATACAGGGATAAAGGCTCATTGTATAATTCTTTTGCGTACGCGTAGCGATCTCGTGTTTCAGCTAGCTGATTATCTCGGAATGAGGTGGCTATTATTAATTTACACTCTTTATAATGGTCAACCGGGTCAAAATTTACATGCGACCACCTGAGGAAACAAGGAACAACTGAACAAGTCGTGATAATTTATGCCGCGTCTGATCCTAAGGGGAATGATGCTAACACGCTTTGTTTGCGTGGTTAACAATAAACAACAAAAACCGCTGTAAAAGTTTCAGGTTGTTTTTTATACGAGAAATCAGACTAAGAGAACTTGATGTATTTTTCTGATATGTGTGAAAATTCTGATAACTTAAAGTGTTCCGCTTATAATTACTAGAATCTGTAGAATGAGCGGCTTAGTTCATAGCAACGAACAACGAACAACGCTGAAATGAACAGCGATATTGGAATCTTTGTTTAACTTCATATCGGCATAGGTTACCGAGTCAACATTGTACGAGTGTATTCCTTGCAATTTACTGAAGATGTTACTTTTCTTCAAGTTTATACACTCGATAAAATTGCGGGCGACATGACTTAGGATTTCGGGCGACATGACTATGTATTTCGGGCAACATGACTCTGGTTCCGGGCGAGATGACTTCGGGCGAGATGACTTTCGGGCGACTTGACCGGTTACCGTTTAGGCTATTTAGGTTCTTAAATAGGTTCTTAGTTTCCAAAGAAAAAAAATGCAATATAGCTAAGAGTATTTGGTGGTTCAGTTGACATCTTATATTTGTCTAAGTGTGCCGAAGTTTTTCGTAGATTTTAGAAAATAAGAACCTGTTTTAACTTTTAGGCTAAACAGGTTCTTAAATAGAGGGGGCTTAACTGGCAAATTTTAGCGTAACAGGTTCTTAAAATCCAGGTTCTTAGTCTCGGGGTTTTACTGTATGCCAAGATCCTGTCCTGACTTTGGAATAAATGTCAAAATAGTATTCTTACCAACCGCCTAAGTGTGATGAAATTAGAAGTAGATAATACGTAGAACTAAGAAATGGGCAGAAAAAAATATCTGCTTGCCGTGTGAGTCGCTCACAGCTCAGTGGTTAGAGCGTCCTACCGGTATTTGGAAGGTCGTGGGTTTGATTACTCCTGGGGGTTCAGATTTTTTTCTGAGCATTCCTTAATTGTACTTAATTTCTATTTTTAATTTCATCACACTTGAGTGGTTGGTTAGCTTCAAAGTGTACACAACACTTTCTTAAGGTACTTGCACGATGCAAGTGAGTCAGTGTGTTGCTTTGCATTAGTCTAGCGTACTCGCGAGATGTGAAGTATCGTCGCTACCCCAAAACCTGTCACCTGCTCACCATGTGAGATTGCCATAGCTCAGTAGCTAGAGCGTCCTACTGGTACCTGGAAAGTCATGGATTCGATTTCTGCTGGGGGTCCGAATTTTTTTCTGAGCATTTCTTAGTTGTTCGTAATATATTCTTCTGTTATTATTCCTTTTCACAAAAAACAGCATAGTAGTAAGCGTTTAGTCTCATATGTTTCTTTATTGCAGATTTTAGCCCAGAACATACCATTCTGACGTCTAGTTTGACTGCAAACAACGTTGCTCTCGTGAACATAACTTTCAACATCAATTGCAGCACAGAAGCCAATCCACCAGCAGAGTTTCGTTTCTATAGGGATGGCATGAATTTGCTTAACAGCACAACTGGCAACAATATTGCCGTGTTTCCAACTTCTGTCAGTGAAAGAAAAAGTTCAGTGATCTACAGTTGTATTCCAGTCAATGAGTATGGTGATGGCCCCACAGCGACGATCACAGTCACAGTTCATTGTAAGTTTACCATTTGCCTTTTAAATTAATTTTTATTGTGAGGAGACTCTGGTTTAGTACTTGTTTAGCCACAACAGCTGTTGTACCAAATCTATACTTAAGCACCATTTTCTGTTGTTTTTTGGTGTTTACTTAACGACTGCCAGACTGCAAAAGACATTGTGTAATAAGAAAAAAATTCGCTTCTTTGAGTAAAAGTTATAACCGCAAAACAACCTGTGTGAAGCAAAAGAAAATTTATTTGTTATAATGGTTTGTTTTTGGAGGGACCATTCGAAGTTCTGAAGAATTCGGCTAAAAGATCGGGAAGAAAACTGTTGTACAGGTTTACGGGACAGTGTGTTTGTTTGTTTCCACCTGTTGTTTAGAAATGATGATTGAATGATTTCAAACTGTAGGATACACGTTATGTGTCTGGTTACATGTATGTAATTTGTTCCCTCTAATTACAATTTACTGTCATGTAGGGCACCTACATTTCCGTTTGAGGTGTTTTTTACTACGTGAAACACTTCTCCATGGTCCGTTGATGGTTTCAAAAGCGGTCTGTTGTCCGTCTTATTCAAATTTACACAAATGTAGGTGGAAAAAGGCAAGGGCCAACACTATGTGTCCGTCTCACAAAGGTGTCCGTCCGATAAAAGGTGTCCCTATCTCCGTTAAGAGAGAGTTGACTGTGAACAGTATTTACAGCTGTTAATTTGTCACTTTAATTTTTTATTTCTCTCTATCTGCAGTCATTTGTGATGTGCTAGATACATTTGATTTTCCGGCTGTGTAAAAAGCTCGGTCTCGAAAATATACCGTGGGGCTTGCTAAGTCTGACAAGTATTCAAACCTGGAAAACTTGATCTATATGAATTCACCTGTAAATCATGCATGCGGTTTAATTGATTAGGGATTAGGGACTCTTGGCCCGGTCTTCAGCGCGTAATCCGACATTCCAGAGTTTGCCTCCCGACAGTGCCAAATTCAAATCCTCGGCTTTGTTTAATACCCCGTCCAGCTGGCGTTTTTTACCATGTTTTTTCAGTTAGGTCCACTGGGATTTTAGCAGCTGCTCGGATAAGAAGTCACCAATGGTGCGTTTCCTTGACCCCAAACAGTACTAAAACAATTGGAAGAATGACATGTCATCATTATCTACGACCAATTTGGAGAGACCTTGAGAATAGCTCCTACATTACCCGGATTTTTGAGTGCGGTGCCTGTGAAACAGTTTTGCAGCTAAGAGCACTTCCACTTCTACTTTTTTTTGCTCCCACTTATGTTGTGATCAGTTTCGCTCTTTGTTTTTTGCGCTGTCTGATAGTAAATAATGATGCTGTTTGTGTGTGGGGGGGGGTGGGGGGTGGGGGGGGGTGGGGGGGGGAGGGTGGGCCGGGGGGAGAGAGGTCGGGGGGGGCGCAATTTATGTTAAGGACTACAGGAGTTAAAGTTTTCAATCGTTTTGGTGCTCGGACTCAGGGTTTGGATGTTCAGGTTATAGCAGAAAGAGCCCACAGGCGGTAAACATAAATATGATTCAGAGGGACCAGCTAAGATACGATTGAATAAAAACATACATTGCTATCTGAATACCGTAAAGTTCCCAAAGTAACGACTCCCGGAAGTAGCGACCCTTCCAAAGAAGCGATAAAATTTCACAGGTGTTAGCAATTTAATCGACTCTGTCTCTCCTAAAATTACGACTCTTCGAAAGTAGCGACTTAAAAAGTGATTTCTCTTCTTGCTAGAAATAAAGGAAATTGTAGGTACAACAAGCTTAAGCAAACTGATCCGATGTAACGGTTATAATGATCATTGACATTCCTTTCTGTAACTCAAAAGGTACATTACATCTTTTTTAAAAAAAGTCCTCCTTTTGTCTGTGAATACCCACATCGTAATCGAACAGTTCTTTTGAATATTTATTTAAAAGCAATAAAATGAAATAAGTTTCTCCAAATAAAAACTGTGAATGTTTTAACAATTGTCGCGATATTATTATCGTGACTTCTTACGGCCCATGTACTACACGTTTTAGCGACCCTCTGAAAGTAGAGATGGGAAAAGGCTAATAACGAGGGTCGTTACTTTCGGATCTTTACGGTATTATATGACATCGCGGCAAAACTTTGTGATATTACCGTCCATTCCGTAGAATTGATGCAAAGGAGGTAGTTTTGTTATTGTTACGCATTTGTGGAAGTTCAGGCCAACTCGATGAGGACACTAAGCGAACCACAGAGAGTTTCTGCATTGAAAAATCATGTAAAAGCCTTAAAGACTAGTGTTAATGTAGCAGATAATGATAACGATTAAATCAATAACTATTAATATCGCGAAATGATAACTATTTAACAATTAATGAATGAGGCTGAGTATCTTATGAAGAATTTGTGGAGATCGAGGGGGGTGTTATCCGTCGAGGCCGTAGGCCTCCATAATTCTTCATATGATACAAAATCTCCGTAATTCTTCATATGATACGAAAGCCGAATTCAATAATTGTTTTATTATTCATTCGAAATAATTCCTAGTTTAAAAACATGGCTAAAACATGCTTACCTCCATCGATCCGTCGATGTTAAGTTCATCTTCGATAGTGCACGTTTAGGGTTTGTTCAGCTCCGCAAATATTCTCGAAATAGGAGATGTCGCCCTTTGAGTTGTCTTCTTGTTGTTCTTGCCATGTTTTTAGCTATTATTTTGCCCAGTTCTTACTCTTAAAACGAGTGAAATGTCCGCCATGTTTCTTCTCACAACCAAAACAACTCAACCTTGTCCCCAGGTCTTCTTGGTTAACGGTGCATTAACCTGCAAAAAAGCTACACTTTTGACGTCATCGGTTCATTAATCGCAAAATTCGTCCAAATTTGGTCATCAATAGCTGGTTATGGTGAATTATGCGTGTGCTTTTAGCCAATCCGAATCAAGGAAATATTTTGAATGAATAATAATCCCGATTAACCGTTAATTATGATTAATAATTATTAACCGCGCACAACCATACAAAACTTATAGCTGCGCTTTTTAAATTAAAAGCAGATGAAATTAAAGTAAACATTTACTGATAACTATAAAACAACCTACAAAATTCAACTGCATGTCAATTGAGGTTACGTTCATGGTTTGAGCAAGGGATTCCACTGCTCCGGTTCACCAACCGTGCACTCGATCAACCCGATTTTCTTGAGGTCGGTTATTTGCCTGTCAGTCCTCAAGCATCCCATTTCCGCGCAACTTGTTTGTTTCGGGTAGCGTAGTCCGATCGAATTTTTGCTTTCTTTAGAGCAAAGAATTTATCGATAATGTGTCACAGCTGTGAAAATTCATTCTCTCGGAATTCAAAGCAAGTGACTGCATAGCAAAAAAAGAAGATGATTTGCGGGCATTTTCATACACATCAAGAAATACTCGGCCGACATTTTTTACGTTCTGATGTCAACGACGCCACTCCCGACTTGGAGTTTTGCATCTTTAGAATGGAGATTTATTCGCTTTTATTGCTTAAAGACGTGGATTAAGGGAAGATCCTCGATGACACCCCTTTTCAAGGTAGACCCGTCGGATGAAGTGCTGAATCATTCATACAGACCTGCTACAAATGTGTTAACGAGTTCTGAATATAATTTTGCTTCCACACGTTTAAGTAAGAAAAACGAAGTCAACCATTAACCAGTAATACTAGGAAGTATAGCAGTCGTACTGCTTCGGATTTCGCATCCTAGAGATTGATCTAAGAGTCAGCAAAAGCCGTGGATTGTTTTCATTTTCTCATGCAGGTATGGCTTAATGTTTGGCACATTGCTTTATACTTTAAGCAGCTCTTGGTTTGGGTTGATTTACTTCTTCACTTTGTTCCGTTGTCTTTTAGAACTTCAAGCTATATCACCTTTATCTTTGGAAAACTCTTGCTTCTAATGATTTATCTAATGCATGCTGAACTAATAAATAAACCGCGACATAAAGTCTGGGTTAAACGTGTTTAACTAATAAATAACATGCTTAATGAGTTAACTTCACCAGAGCACAGTGTCTGTTTGCTTCTTTTTCACTAAGTCATCTGGTTTGTGAGGATCCTTTTGAGATTATCTGACACCGTAAACATTTTTACTATTTTCTTACTCGCTAAGATGTAACCAGTTAATTTGTTCCTCTGTAGTTTCTCCAGAGATTGTTACTGCTCCATCAGATGAAGAAGTTGTTGAGGGAAATAGTTTGAACTTGTTTTGTAATGCAACTGGCAATCCACAACCAGACATCACATGGACAAAAGAAGGAGAAAGTAGTGTTCAGTCTACATCGGAGACTCTTAAACTAACAAACCTAAGCAGTAAAGATGATGGACAAGTGTACATCTGTAAAGTAAATAATAGTCTTGGATTTGATGAAGCCACCGCCACAGTTACTGTGTTTTGTGAGTATGCAGTGAATAACTAGAATTCATGAGTGTGCTCAAGTTATGCCTTTCTGTTTTACTTCTCGTTATATCACTATCTCACCACCTTTGGTTACAGTCACTTACTTAGATTTGTATTATGTGTTTTTCAGTTGCACCGAACGTGACATTACGACAGTGCCCCACTGTGGTTAACAAGAGTAATGATGCAACACTTTACTGTGATGCGACTGGTAATCCTGTGCCGAGTATTAAGTGGATCAGATTAAGTACAGGGGAAGTCACGATTGTCTCGAACAATAACTCGCTTGTGTTCGCGGCCATTAATCGCAATGAATCAGGACTATATCAATGCATCGCTAACAACAGTATTGGCAACGACTCCAAGAATTGCACCGTTGATGTCCAGTGTAAGTTAAACAATTATGTTCGCGAAGTTGTGTTGAATATTTCTGAAAAAGTAATAATAACAATAATAATAATAATAATAATAATAATAACAATAATAATAATAATAATAATAATAATAATAATGATAATAATAATAACGTTTAAATCTTTTGAGGATGGCATTCATGATAAAAAAGAAATCTCTCTGCTGTCCAAGATAATTTTTTAAAGCAGCGAATTTATCCGCAGTTGCCTTTTCCCCTTTCATCCATGTGACTGTATTAAATATCACGACAATATTCTTGTTACTTTTTCAAACTGCCTCTTTCATTGCGTCAAGTTGTATCTGTAAGTACTAGATGAAAATGAGCGGGAGATCTGTTAAGGTTTACAATGACTCGTCTTCAGCTTGTCATCGTGAAAGCCCGTACAGAGTGGACACAAATACTTTTGAGTTCTTGTGAAATGAATCAATCAGTAGAGATCTGTTTCGAAGGTCTAGCCTGTTCACAGACCCTCTATTTCCTCGTTTACTGTAGTTAATTCTATTTTTTAATAAGGCATCAACCCAGTTGCCTTATATTGTTTTGACAAAGTTGAACGAAGCATGTCTCTCGTTTCATACACCATTTAGTGTATGAGTGCGTTTGTGTTTTTTATAGTTGGCAAAGTATCGGACATCTTAGCAGTGGTGCATAAAAGCTGATCGCTTTATGTTTGCAAACAGATTTTATCTAGTTGATGGACTTGTTTTAGGTCCAGAAACATCAAATTTAACCGTTTCATTGAAATTGTTGATGTTTTGTATAGATTACAAGAAGGTATTATTTGTCACATTTTCGATCGGGTCCTCACTGTAAACTATTACTACAGTGATTAAAATGTTGCTAATTTTTCAGTCAACAAAAATACTAGATTGTTTTGATTATATACTCTGGCTGAGATTTAGCGCATTGCTTTTGTCTACTATTCTTTATTTTATTTTTCTTCGAACAACTTTCCCTAGCTCTAGTAGTCTGTTTTGAGAGGCATAAAAGCATAAAGTTTCGTACTAAGTTGCGTGTCATTGATAAATTACAATTTTTGTATCCTTTTGAATGTTTGTGCTATTTAAAAGTGATTTGATTTGTTCATTTTTGTTTTGTTTTAGTTCCTCCAGAGATTATCACCGCGCCATCTGATCAAAAAGTTGTGGAGGGAAATAGTTTAAACTTGTTTTGTAATGCAACTGGCAATCCACAACCAGACATCACATGGACAAAAGAAGGAGAAAGTAGTGTTCAGTCTACATCGGAGACTCTTAAACTAACAAACCTAAGCAGTAAAGATGATGGACAAGTGTACATCTGTAAAGTAAATAATAGTCTTGGATTTGATGAAGCCACCGCCACAGTTACTGTGTTTTGTGAGTATGCAGTGAATAACTAGAATTCATGAGTGTGCTCAAGTTATGCCTTTTTTGTTTTACTTCTCGTTGTATCACTATCTCACCACCTTTGGTTACAGTCACTTACTTAGATTTGTATTATGTGTTTTTCAGTTGCACCGAACGTGACATTACGACAGTGCCCCACTGTGGTTAACGAGGGTAATGATGCAACACTTTACTGTGATGCGACTGGTAATCCTGTGCCCAGTGTTAAGTGGATCAGATTAAGTACAGGGGAAGTCACGATTGTCTCGAACAATAACTCGCTCGTGTTCGCGGCCATTAATCGCAATGAATCAGGACTATATCAATGCATCACTAACAACAGTATTGGCAACGACTTAAAGAATTGCACTGTTGATGTGCACTGTAAGTTAAACAATTATGTTCGCGAAGTTGGCTGATGTCGCGAAATGTCTGCCCAACTATTGCAATCGAATTTGACGCGACATCTCAAGAGTGAAGGAGTAAACTATAATGTAAAAAAAAGCAGAATAAATAATATCTCGCCCAAATGTTTTATGAACACACAAGAGCTTGAAAACCCATAAAAAGTATGTAATAAAAACACTGCGACTTGTCAGTTTTATACAGCCGAAAAAACGTTGCTAAATTGTCGCGAGTTTGGTCGTTGATTTTTTCTATTCGCCATGGCGACTGAAAAAATCGCAGCTCGAAGATCTGGGCAATTTTATTTATTTAAACAATATTTAGTCAGGGGTGCCGAGTTTAGCGAGGCTGGTTTGAATGGGACCCTCGTGAAAAGAAAAAGCAACACAAAAGACAATAAAAGATAAAAAGTAGAACAACTAAGTATAGCAAAATTATCGGAGACTCAATTTGGCTTGGATCTAAAGTGCCTTTTTAGGCCAAATCTGAACTTATTTAAATCGTGATCGCTCCTCAGGGCTAGAGGAAGCGTGTTCCAGTTTTTGGCTCCGCTGAAGCTAAAGGAGCCCTCGTACTTAGTTGTCCTAGCTAGCGGCAGACGAAGCAAATCTCTATGGCGCGTGTTATATGAATGGAAAAAGCGCGCGTAAATTGTTATTTTTGTTGGATTCTCTCTTGAAAAGAAGTGTTAAAAAAATTCTTTATAGTTTGTGATATTTTAAGAAAATGACGCAATAAAACAACATCCCTTAACCAGCAATAGCAGAATATAGGGCTCCTCTCTGTTTGTGTTGTTTTTGTTGTTAAAAATGATATGAAGTCAACATCGTGGATTATTTTGATGATCTCCAGTTCGCCCATTTAATTTGGCCGTGTTTTAGTACGTTGCTTCCAGTCACACATTTTTTCAACTTACAGTTAATGGGAGATTCTTATAAAAAGGTTCATAATTGTTGTCTTTCGTATCTAATTTTGGAGCTCTTCAAAATGATTCCATTAAAATAACTATTACTCGCATTCAAAATGCTTTAAATATCATGAAAAGTAAGCATGATTATTGATTTATTTGATTTTTACAACTTAGAGAATTCCTGAACACAAAGGCGCAAAAAAGAGTAACCAAAGCGGTGTAGACAAAGTAAGCGCTGGTTTCGCAATTCATCTGACCTTGAACTGGAGTCACTTAACGAATACAATTGTGCAGCTAATCAATTAACCAATATACAGTTGATCAATTGAACAACATCGGTCTTTATTGGTGTTAGCAAGTCTTTCATCCATAAGTAATGAAAAGTGAAGAACCCATGACTTGTTTGATGTTTGGCATTTATACTTTATCAGTTATTATATATTTTTTTGTTTTTTGCAGTTACTCCAGAGATTGTCACTGCTCCATCAGATAAAGAAGTTGTTGAGGGAAATAGTTTGAACTTGTTCTGCAATGCAACTGGCAATCCACGACCACACATCACATGGACAAAAGAAGGAGAAAGTAGTGTTCAGTCTACATCGGAGACTCTTGAACTAACAAACCTGAGCAGTAAAGATGATGGACAAGTGTACATTTGTAACGTCAATAATAGTCTTGGATTTGACAATGCCACCGCCACAATTACTGTGCTTTGTGAGTATATAGTGGATAACTAGGGTGTTTCACTTTAAGTAATAAAAAACCGTTTCTTAAATCTACCACATAAACAAGAAGCAAAGTCACGCACTTAGAGATTTTTGTTTTGTTTTTCAGTTGCACCAATGGCCACATTATATCGGTGTCCCACTCCCATCAATGAAAGCAATAATGCAACGTTTTATTGTAATGCGACTGGTAATCCTCTGCCCAGTATTGTGTGGGTAAGAGAAAATTCAGGGGAAGTTGTCTCGAATGATAGTACGCTTGTCTTGTGGACCATCAATCGCAACGAGTCTGGACGATATCAGTGCATTGCCACCAACACTATTGGAAACGATACCAAGAACTGTGTAGTTAGAGTTGACTGTAAGTTGATATTATGTTATTTCTGGTTATTGTGTCATGTATGTCTCAAAATAAGATATATTCATGTTAAAAGAGATGCAGTTCAGCAGGCCGGGTGTACTTTTGAAAACGTCGCGTTTCACCGTTACAATGGAACTAAGTCAATGAAGTAAGTGTCCTCGTTCAATGCTTGCTAGTACTTGGCCGTTCATCTAGACGATATTCTGACTGTTTAAGAGCATATTAATGAGATGGCCCATCTAACAAGCCCTTAAGCTTAAATCATCTAGAAAGTGTTTGTGTCGCCTTTATTGAACTATTTTCAGGGGCACCCAACGACTGTTTTCTGTAAAATATCAGTTCGGAGAAGCAAATATTGCCTAGAATTTTCTATTACTGAAGGACGGCTAAAAATTTCTAGATGAATAATCTGAGAATGCAATCGACCTTGAAAATAATTTTTTTTTTTTAAAAAAAAATCGAAATGGATTGTTTTAATTGAAATGAAATGTTTTTAATTCGGATAATTTTTTTTCGATTAAATGATTTTTTTCTAATCAAAACTAAGGGTTTTTTTTTAAACGAAAGGAATTGTAAATAGTGTTTTGACGGAATAGTTTTTTAAAGTGAATTAATTGTAAACAGGATTTCAATAGTTAGCATTGTTATCAATAAAACATTTCTAGATGACCGTTCCATTCATGTACAATTTTCGAAGCTTATCTGATAAATTGGCTACGATTTTCTGAACTTTAATTTTCAAATTTTACTTTCCAAGTTAGGCCGTTTTGCGTAGAAAAAAGGGAATCTAAATTTTCGGCTTCAAAAATGTGATGGCGTTAGCAATCAGAAAATGTCTTACTTTCGTAATACGTCAAATTTCATCTAAACTTTTCGGAAAAATAATACTCAAGCCGTTGTAAATTCGAAAAGACCCAAGTTCCCCTTGGATGACAGAACCGATAAAAATTTTATGGCGCCGCTTAGAATGAATTTGTAGATATCTAAAAGTGCCCTGGATAGCCTTAAAAGTGTTTTCAATGTATTTGGGAGGAAACTATCGTTGGGTGCCCCTGTATCTGCTGGAGTGGCTTGGTGTGTACCCAAACGGAGAAATATGAAAGGCCTCAAAAGAGAGCAGCACAGGGTATGACAAGAGAATGGCATCACATGTTGGCTGGAACAATCTACGCAGCAGGTGGCAAGAACATCTCTGCCGTTTCTTTACAATTTTCTAAAGGACCTGTGATCTCAGAATTGTTTTATTGTTTAGCGATTTAGCCACAATAATAAAACGGGGGATAGTGAATTTAATCACAGTGTTGTACTTCCGGCTGTACGATCTGAGATGATAGGGAAGTCCATTGGGCGGCAAGGCCGGAGCAAAGTCCTACAATGAGCTCTCGGATTCTCCAAAGCTGTGCAAACCTTTACCTCAGTTCAAAGAGATTTCTTGGACCATTTATAATTTTGTAATATTTTTGGTATAATTCAGTCATTTGGCCAGTATTCTCTTTTTTCTCTTTTTTATTTTTATTCATGTAATGTTCATTCATCTGAATCCCTGTTGATATCAGCTCTTTTATCCTGTGTAAATTTTGGTAAATAATAGTAATTGAAATGAGTGGAGTGCAGTTTTGGTATGAAATCATACGCGTGATTTCAAAATGCGCGCTCGTTCGATTTGAAATCACAAGTATGATTTCAGACCAAAATTGCACAACACGAAGTTCAATTACCACTTTATTACATCCATTTTGAAATCGCAGAATTTAGGCAGTACTAATATTTTATTGATCGAGTAGCCGGTTTGCTAAAAAGCCGAAACAAAAAGGCTTTTACATCTCGTTTTGTATTCGAAACAGAAATGATGCGATATATAGAACAAAAATGGTGCGATTAAAAACAGAAATGATGCGATTTAGAACATGAATGACGCGATTTGGAACAGATGCGATTTAGAGCAAAAATGGTGCGATTTAGGAATAAATCACACTGCTGAGAGCCAATCAGATTGCACGGATAGCCAGTGATTTCAAAGTGGATGTAATAAATAAAGAAATAGATTAAAATAAACAAATGATTAAAAAAAAATTATTTGATATTTACCACATGATTCACAGCCCACTTATTACCTTACGCAATTTGCTACGGACCATAAAACGCATAAATTGAAGGAAAAGTAAAACTCAAAAGGTACATGACTGGAGACTAAAGAAACTAGCAAGCTGAGGTTTAAAAAATACGAATGATAGTGGAACTGTCGACTTCCCTTGTCTGAAAAGGATATCCTAATTTTGTTGTAATTTTAGCGTTTTCCATCTACTCAGAAAATTATTAGCTTAGAGAGCAGATCAGTGTTCTGTGATGACATGTAACTTCTTGTTGCAATTTCACACGTTCTAAAATGCTCTAGGCCTTATAGAGTGGAAAAAAATCGAAAAGGAAATGAATTGATCGAAACCTCAGTCTAAACCGACAACTCCAGCAGAACCCCTGCCACTGTAACCCTCTTTATTTGCCCGTTTTTCTAAGCCACAGTAGAACCCGGATCACTCGAACCTGGATAGTCTAACTCGAACTCCCCGCTAACTTGAACTACGTCCAGTTTCCCTTGGATTTCAACCTGCTTTTCAGTCATTTTTACTAGGTTACTTTAATTCATATTATTCTGGTTAGTATAATACGTCTCTTTCAATAAACCAACATAACGGTTCTCCAGCCGGGTCTCAAGACCTGGAATTCTCTACCTCATAACCTTACAAGTTCACCAATAGAACCACTTTCATTCGATCTATCAAACAGTACTTTATTGTTCAACGAACTGAATAGTAAGCTCGTCCTTGGCTTTAAGATTGACATGTCGCGCGCAAGAGATTCGGTTTTTTTGATTTTAATCAAGGTTCACAGCTTACGCTGTGCTTCCTGTGCAGCTTTTTAAGCTTTAATCATCCACTTGAAAACTCTTTTATAAAAATAATGATAGTGATAATGATAACTTTATCAAACTGTCAAATCTTCTAGGAGAGCACGAGTGTCCACTTACCAGTACAGATTAAAAAAACATGTAAATAAACAAAATAATGAGAATATGTACATATTAAAAAAAAACTTAACCGTTAGCAGTTATACCCATAGCATAAATGGTCTCCATTATTACACGTTTTACAATCTTTACATACATCACTGCCCTAATTTGCGACTTTCACGTTCCTCATAATGAAATTTGTTTTCCTAGCAAAATCTTTTGTAAACATTGTTTTCAATTGTCTCTTCGGGGTAACAATCGTCCCTTGAGAAGAATTTGAAATCAAAACTTGGGGCCTGTTTACATGAAGGTGGGGGGACCCTAGGTAGGTGTGGTAGCATGCGGCGGGTTACCCCACCTAACATGTAAACGTGATCCCATCAAAATGAGAGATTATATGGACAGGCGAGTTACCTCACCTTCCTGCGGTCCCCCACCTCCATGTAAACAGGCCCTTATGCGAATTTTGGCGGGGAAGACAAATTGCATCATGGGGAACGTGAAAGTCACAGATTAAGTGTTTTTGTTAACCTGATGGACTTCTTTCTAAGAACTATTCATGGGGGTGTTACTAAATTTAGTGTGATGTACTTATCGGACACAATATTTCCTAACTTCTAAATGATACATTTATTCTACGCTTTTAGATCCTCCGAGAATTGTCAAACCTACATCTTCTAAATGCCAGCCAGAAAATCTTACCAGTATTAGGGAGGAATGCTCGGCTGAAGGAATTCCAGATCCGTCATATGTTTGGACAAATGTGACTGATGGAACTGTTGTAACAGATCGCGCAAATCTCACTATCGAAGACGTTACTTACCATGATGGTAGAAACTATACTTACACATGTAAAGCAGAAAATGAACTGGGATATGACACGCGCACTGTGTGTTTTGAGATTATAAGTACGTTTTATCATTTTTACGTGATCATGAAGATATATATCATTGTACCAAGTGCTCATTGTTGTTGATGCTCCTAAAGTAAAAAATGTGTTGCCTTTTTCCATATGGAGTAGCCCAAGTAGTCACCATAAAGACATTTTTATTCCAAACAAAGAGTTTTGTCAATTTCGTGGTAGATTTCAGAGGTACTGCAAATTTAAGCGCAAATTTCTATTTTTCTAAATCAATTTTTGAAAAACTGTAATCGCTATTGAGATTTTGGTTGAGTTCATTTAAGTTTTCCACCACTTAACATTTACTTGTTTCCTTGCTTGAGGAAGAACTAATCTATCAGTCTCAAATAATGAGAGTGATTCTTAAATTTTCAGGTTACTTCCCTATTTCCGTTCATTTTTTTTGTAGTCGACAGTTTCATAGCTTGATGTGAAAAACGAGAATTGCTTTCCTGCTAATGATTTGAGATTGGTCTAGGAGGCGAGGATAAGCAGCAAGTTACTGAGTTTTCTTCGTTCCCTTTTTGTGGTTTAGGAAATAGACTTCGAGCCCAATTCATCATAACAGAGGTGGCCGGGAAAGAGGCTGTTTATGATATTTCAGAGAAAGATGAAATAGAGAAGGAAGTTGAGGAGCAGGTACATATTAACTGCATTTGATTCTATTGATCAGCTGGGATGGTTTTTGTGAATGGGCCTTACTGAGCAGCAGTGTAGTGTGTAATTAACTTAAGCTATAGGGGCTTTCGTCAGGGTAATTACTTACTAGCATATTCGATAATTCAGGTGCATACTGTTACAGCACTCAGTTAACAGAAACTGTGATTAAAATCTATCCAAGGAGGATGCATAAGAAAAATGACCAAACTTTAGACACTGGATATGAGATAACTTTAAAGCAAATTCAATAGCTCACTGCCAAGTTTGCTGAAGAAAGAAGCAATCTACAGGGTGCGCCAAAAATTTTCGTATCCACTTGTCCTTCGGACAAGCACTATACTAAATTTGGTTGTCCGAAACCCAAGGGTTCTTGTACAAAAGGTTTTGCTTCCAGTGCTCTCTTTTTTTCATTATCTTTCTTTGCACGAGCCTTCCCTTCCTTTCTGCTATGATCTACCCGTGATTCATTTTAGATTCTTTTGAAAGAAAACCCAACAACGAAGACTGTTTCTGGACTTTTTTTTCCGCCATTATCAACTCGAATTTTGAGCTGGGAATTAGTTACTTCTTAACAGGCCTGGTTACTAAGGCCAGGTCCCTAAGCCAAATGTAAAAAAAGAAATGATTGAAATGGCTGTGGAATGGTGAAGTTTTAAAGGAATATTTAACCTTGGCAAGCATGAGGTTTGCTTTTATGACTATAAGATAAATTTTGATTCTACTGTAATTTGAAGTCAACTTTTATCTGTTTCTGTATTTTTTCTAATTAAAAATGTGCTTGACCCACGGACAAGTTATGTCAAAGGTTTACTTGTCCAAACCGTATTTCTACCTGTCCTGGACAATCGGACATAAGTTTTGGCGCACCCTGAATCGACATTATACTTTCGAAATGAGCGTCCCCCTCTAAATAGAAATGGAGGTCGATTCAAACTCTTACTTGCACGGGACACCCTTCTAACTGCGCGATTTTGGATTTTTTAGGTAAACAGCGCATATAGGAATGATTCCAACTATAACGGGACAAAAGAGATTTATTTGAGGTTGGTAACATTATGATCTAAGCAAGAGAGGATAAAAGGGACAGAGAAGGCATCCCCCATACACACCCTATTCCATAGGTAATTCGTCTGGAGTTATTTTTAAGACCATAGTTCCCCAAGGGGGATTAGACAACAGCCAATCACATAGCGCGAATGTCTCCGCGTGGATGACCCACGCTCAGAGCCACGCGTCCTTCACGAATAGACGCAGAAAAAATGGCGGAAGACGCGGAGAGCAAAATTGCTATTTGTTTAGTTGACGAAAACGCCTAAAGAGAGATTTCTGCTAAAGCTGTGTCAGCGAAACGGAAATTAAAAAAGAATCGCCCTTCCTCTCTTGTATAGAGCCAACAGTACAGCAGGGAAATCCTTAACACACTGAATATTGTCTCAGGATCATTTATAATTTACAGTTTGAAGAGAGCAATTTCTGGTTTGATATTTATTCTTACTCTTTTATTATTCAACTTTCTACTTGCTTTATTATACAAACGGCCGGTTTCAATAGACCGGCGAAATTTCTCATTTTATTAAAGCACTGAGGTTACGACAACTTCGAGTTAAACTGATTTCACGGGTTGTCAAAGAGTGCAGCGATTCCCTTTTCCCAGATGAGCGCCGACTCATTTCGCTTCAATATTCAGAAATGCTCTCGATCTCTTTACGCCTTCATTGCCTCTCGCCCGACATGTTTTGCCCGGCGTTCAGTCATGCGAAACCTCTGCGAAACATCCACGCAGCGCGCGAGGTAACTTTATCCCGATTCTAAAAATAACTCGAGACGAATCACCTATGGAATAGGGTGTGTATGGGGGATGCCTTCTTTGTCCCCTTTATCCTCTCGTGGATCTAAGTCTTTCATGTTATTGAGTATTTACGCACGCAAATACGGTTTTTCAGAAATTCAATAATGTGGAGAGACACTAACACGAGGAGTGAATAATAACAGAAGCATCTGTCGCTCTGAGCTTTGCTGTGAAAGCAAATAGCCATCAACCGTAAGCAGATTAACAGACAGGGCTGACAGGGGAAGGAAAGGAAGGACCTATTCCTCAAACATTTTCGTAAATGATCTTGCAAAGCGATCAAGAAGGGTTTTTGTCTGTGGATTGCCTTACTGGTTGTGCTCTGTTCGTTGTAAAGCCAACGATGAACGGTTTAAAAATAAACTAGGGTATCTAAAAGATATTAATGCTGCGGCACATTCTGTTGATACTGGCATTAGTTAGGTAGTGAGACTTAAAGAATCAAAAATGACATTGAATGTCCTATTTACATGTTCGAAAGTATTAGAATAATTACTGTCAGTCTATAGAAAGAACTCGTGGGAACGTTGTTTAGAAAATGATCAAGTGGTTATCAACTCTGGTTTTCCCACAGTACATTGTAGGAAATAATAGAAATTCAGATTGTTTATCCATATATTTAATATACGGTGCACGACATTTTCTCTGGAAACACAATACTTTTCTTGCTGTTTGTTGCATTTTATTAAGTAACAGTTATTTAGCTATATATTTATAGAAAACAACAACACAAAAAACGGAAAAAAAAGGAAGTAGGAATAAATAAGTCGGTAGGACTCGAACCCGGCACCTTCGACTCGACGCGACTACACCTAACCACTACACCACAGAGGCTGATTACATAATTTTCAGAAAAAGTCGTTCATTTTTTTCCTTTTCCATGAAACTTCCGCCGGCAAGATGATCGCCAGCCGCATTAACCGAGCTATTAACAGTGAAAAAACAATGTAAACGCATATTCCAGGGCAATGAATGAATGAAAGAACATAATTATGCTTTTCAAAACGCCGATACACGTCCTCGTCTGCAAAGTAGGACACAAAACATATGTTTTGTTATCTCGATTTCCGCTGTTATTTTGAAGCGAATGGTCCAAATCACATCCATTTTCGGCTCATACAGTTTCTTAAGAATAGCATTGCATGACATTTTCTCACTTTCACATCACCTTCTAGCAAGCTGGAATTTGTATATCCCCCGTGTTGCGGAGTCGAAGAGCAAATGCTCATCTTCTCGTCAGGTTTCACACCTGGACGAGTCAAAGGCTCTTGAATTGAAATCCAATCCCCAAGTTAACCATCGTACTCATCTGAAAGACTCCTGCGTGTCTTAAAATTTGGTAAGACCTCTAACCGTGCTGTAGAAAATTTGTCACAAAGAAAACTCTAAGTCTGAGCAGCGAACGATGCACTCTCTCACCCACCGAACTTCCCCGTGTTTTTATTTGAGTTGTTCGTGGCGCAATGCACTCTGGTTAAATGCAATGCATTGTGGTAAAAAGTGTGGTTAAATGCAATGCATTGTGGTAAAAAGTGATGAATTCGGGAATTCGTCGCCCCTTATATATTTCCTTTAAATCCTGATTATGTTGCTGCTCGCTCCCTTCGGTCGCTCCGCAGCAACAAAAACATGGTGGTGTAAGGTGGCACTGTTTGTGACTGTCATAGTTTTATTTTTGTACCTTTGAGTCGCCCTTTAGATATAATTTGTTGGCAGGGAAAGGTTTAAACCCTGGAGCTAGTGTTTAGTTTGTAATTTATGTAATAGTTGCCTCTTTAGAGTTTACAAGATGCAATATATAGACTAAGGATTGTCCCCCGGGCGGTCATGTTACGTGCGAGCCAGCGAGGCAACTGCGTGGAGAAAAGACCGAAAGGAAAGAAATGACTGCATTTTTTCGGAAGCGTTTACCTTAACCTACCTCCGCCCACCAAACGTGTAAAGCAGTTATTTATATTGTGGCTCTACTTTATCCTTAGTTTTATTTTGTTGAGTGTGTTTTTATCATAGTAATGTATGTTGATGAGTTTCAAAAAAAGGAAAAAAAACAGATTTTAGGATAAAATTGAAGGACAACAAATACAGTTGTTTTGTCAACAAAATAACTAATAGATTCGCATCTGCATTGACAAGCCAATCAGAAACACATAATAATTTTAATGAATAATCATATTATTTTTATGGTTCTCTTTTTTGTTGATAGAAGTGGCAGTATCGTTGCTTCCTTCGTGATACTCTTCAAAAACCCTGTCACCTTAAACGACGGGCTTTCTTCACTGACTGCAGCTGTAGCAAGTGGAAAACTAGGTCCGTTTACAGTTGAAAATTTGCGGGCCATCGAAGACGTTAGTCCAACAACCATACCTTCTGATTCCCCAACATCAACTGGTTCATCGGCTGCACCTGTCAAACCAACAACCTCGAGCCTAGAAGGTAAGCCATTTATTTATAGATCAGTAATAGATGGGTAAAAGGTAAGCCACATAACGCTATATTAACACCTGGCATGTCAATTGATATTTGGCCCATTCTACTCTTTACATACTAGGTTTTTTTTCTGTAGACATTAAATTTATTTTAGAACCAACTTTATAACATAGCTGGAATATTCACCCAATCAAATTAAATAGCGTGAGCGTGCTACATATGTCCATTAAGCACGCTATTGACGTCAATAAACTATACCTGGGGTTCTTGTGAGCGTAGCAATCCTCCGATGACGTCTACCAAGGGCATCCATAACTCAGCAGTACACGATGAAGCGTTAAGCATGTGTTTTATAACGTAAATTTAAAAGAAAACTTTTGAATTTGTTAACCGATAGTTGGGTAAAGAGGTGACTGTTGATGTTGTTGTTGTTGTCATGCAGGCTATGGTGTAAACAAATCATTCTTTGCAAAGTTTTTTTTCTTTCAAAAAGAATTTTCGGTGAATTGATAGTTTCCCAGCACCTTAATATGAATTTTACAGTCTTTTTTAATGTTATCTTAAGCGACTTGAGTAAACTTTCTCTCAGTTTCAAGACAAAAACATAACTGCAAGGTTAAAAAAATTTAGTCACGTAGACATTGTAGAAAGCGCGCTACAATTGTAAAATTTTTAGTTAACTGCTGCAATGATCGCTTTGATAATGTTATAAAACAATTAGTTCATGCTTCAGCTGTGCATATGTCGACATATTGAGCACTTGGGAAGTTTGGGGAGCACTCAAGAGGCTAGAGTTGCTCTCGGAATGCGCCTCAAGCAACTCTTACGTCTCTTTCTTGCTCTCTAAACTTCCCTCGTGCTCAATATCTCGACATACGCACACAGACCCATGAACTAATTGATAAGTATAGCAATATAAATAGCACGAACTAGAACAAGATTATCTTCTAACTAAAACTGCGGACGGTGCTTGATGTGTTTTCAACGTATGTGTTTTTGTAATACTTGAACTTAAAGAATGTTGTTTACAGGCGAATTTTCACTTATTTTTACCTGTTCTGTATAGTAGATGGACCTCCCTGGGGGATAATTGGTGGTGCAATCGGTGCAGTGGTGGTGGTGATTATCATCATTATTCTTGTGTGCTGTTGGGTGCATAAAAAGAGAAAATGCAGGAAGGATACTAAGAGTAAGTATTAGGTGTCCTTTAAAACTATACTCCCTTCCCCACGTTACAAAGAGGACGAGAAGTCGGTACGTCATGTTGCCATGATAGCAAAGTTTCTGGATGACAACAAACCAAATCGTGGCTTAAAAAGTGAATTCCCACTTATTCAATTCCATTTACTTTGTAAAATCTTGGAGAAATTGTCTGGGGCTGATTCCGAAAGGACCATATCTGAGTTTAGAAAAAGAAAACGAAATTTTTTGTGCTGTGTGAAATTAGGAAGTTTCAAGTCGCAGACTTGCATGGACGACTAAGAAATGCACATGTTCACAAAAGCGTGATGCACGTGCAAAGATGTTGTTTTGCTAATTTATACCGATTGCTTTTTTGCCGTTCTCGTTGCCGTCTTCTCTCTGTTGCTTAAGCTCCCTTTTGTTGTGATCCAGAAATGTTGCTACCATGGTAACGTGACGCCACACTTCTCTATTATTAGAAGGGTCAAATGAGAAGATTATGTTTACGGTCAATATAACTTTCTGACGTTTATGTTTGTTTCTTTGCCTGTTGTGTAGAGGTAATTAAAGTTATTTCCTTGGGAATGAAAATCGAGGGGTCACAGTTTATATTGAGCCTGAGAAGACTTCCTGCCTTAATAGCACCTGGTTTATAAAGTTCAAAGCCGATGTAAAAGTGGAATATTTTGCAAAAAACCACTGCTCCCTTAAAATCCCCTTAATGTTGTGACGTAATTCCCCACCTCTTTCTTTTTCGTTATCGGTATTGTAACAGCGTAACGAGCGAAGAGAAAACTTAGAATAAAAACTTCTTACTCAAGTAAGCTGTGTCACGAGGAATTACTTAAAACTATTGAAACCCTGCTTTCTTTACTAAGACGTTAAGTAATTGTAGCAGATACCTAGGGATATGAAAAGAGGTGACGTATACGCACAACCCTTGAAAATCCATGGGGGACTTGCGGGTAGTTTTCTAAAGATGAATCGATGACCTTCTCTCAGTGTTGTAATGCAATTTCCTTTTGTAGGATTTATGTTGCCTTGAGACCGTCGGTTGTATTTTCCTAATAGCATTTTGAAAATGCTATTTGTTAACTATGGGTTAACTAGTATTATTATTGCAGCTGTCTTGTTATATTGCAAATGTTTGTTTGTTTACCGTAAATCGTCTATTAAGCCCCTTGGGGGAGCTTAAAAATTTAAAACACGTTTGAGGGGGGGGGGGGGGGG
>CALNXI010000355.1:108761-111261 GCA_942486025.1 Porites evermanni
CCCCCCCCCCCCCCCCCCCCCCCCGCCACCACCACTTCCGCAGTCTAGTCCACCGCTTCGCTCGCCGACTTTTTTCGCTGTTCCACCCAATCTCGTACCCAGAGTCTTCTGGCTTGTTGGTCAGCGGGGCGACGCAAGGATCCCCCATTAGGAGGGGGCAAGGGTGGCGGGGTAGTGATGGGAGCACTCCTCCCCCACCATTGCAGCCCGGGTTCGAATCCTAGCGTCGACGCCATGTAAGGGTTGAGTTTGTTGTTGTTTCTCTCCCTTGCTCCGAGAGGTTTTTCCCCGGATTCTCCGGTTTTTCCCTCTTCTTGAAAACCAACACTCGATCTAGAACGCAGGGACACGTTTAAGCTAAGTTAACTGCTTCTTGGGTAAAGATATTACATGAAAGTACAAGAAAAATTCCCCCACTGCGGAGCCTGGTCCCAGGCTAGGGCTCACAAGTTTCGGACTGTGCAATACATAGGTTTTTAAAAAAGTTTTATGGAAACAACAAGCTTGTCTGCTCGACTCAGTGGTAATCTAACTGCTTATTGACGTGAAAAGCTGTGATTCGTGAATTTTGTCAGTTTGCTACATTTTGTTAGTTATTCCATTATTTCTTGTTCAGTAAAGAATCCTAGCATTTGCGAAATTTAAGCGTCTAGGTGGCACCAGATTGCATCTCAGTACTTACAGTTTCAAAAATGTCCGGGGGAAACTTCCCGGACCTCCCTAGCATGTCAAACCTTCGGCGCTCCTAGCGTGTGCTAAGGCGCCCATATTGTATCTCCCCTCATGCAATATGCTCCACCAAAGCTTACAAACAGAAAAAGCCTTTGAACGCCCCATAGCTACCACTGGACTCTTCTAATTGTAACTCATTTTTTGGTTTGTGCCCAGACTCTACCTGAATCTCAATTTGGGCGCAAAGCGAGGAAAAGGGGTATGAAAATCGGCTAATATCTGTTACTCTTTGACCCGACCCGCTGGTTCGCCGTTTTTCAAATTTTTTAGGAACAAAAGGCCGAATTAACGTCTCGGACGTTAAATACGTCTAGGCGACTTTAACTTCTTAACCAGTAAAACAACCTTAACCCCGAATAGGGACGGGGTCCGCACAAGAAGAGGGTACAGGGTGCGCCCACGAACCACCAAGGCACTTGAAGTCCTGGAATCCAGGGGCCCCTGCACTTAAAAAACTGTGAGTGTGAAGATTTTGCAATCCCAGTTACATCACTTTCGTGTACAGTGAAACCTGTATTAAGCGGACACCGTCCAGGAATGCTGTAGTGTCCGCTTAATACAGGGTGTCCGCCTAATACAGGTTTCGATAGATAACGTCATATGAGGTGTCAAATGCCATTCAAATGAACAGTGGAAACGTTTAGAATACTCCCAGAGACTATGACGATATAGGTTTGCATTAATTTCTTTATCAAAATGAACCAATTGATCATAGTACCATAAACATAGATTGCAACTCAAATTTGAAGAAGTCAGATGAGTGAAACAAGCTCTATACAAACAAAACTAAATAGAAAACAACACAGTACGGTGAAACTAATCAATAGAGCTCGTCAAGTCAAGTTTTTAAATGTAAAAATCGACAAATTTGTGGGTGGCAATTCGAGGCAATCTTTCGCATTTCCGGTGTCTGGCATGTTGGGTGGTGGAATTTAATTACAAGTGTCCTTTTAATACAGGTTGGCCACAATAGAAATGACCATTTCAGGTACTTTTTAGGTGTACGCGTCCGCTTAATAGAGGTGTCCGCTTAATAAAGGTTTCATTTAAAGTAGATAAGGGAAATAAATTTTGGGACTTTGACTACTGTCCGCTTATTAACAGAGGGTGTCCGCTTAATACAGGTTTCACTGTAGTGTGATATGTTTCTAGAGTATCACATGTTTTAAAGAGAAACTACCTACTCTTGCTTCACTTTAAGAGTTCCTAATTAAATATCTTACCTGTTAGTAGTTTATAGAGAATTCCACTTGCATCTTGACACTACTCGGGCGCGATCTCCAAACATGAATTCAAAGGCAAAGTCATTTAAAATAAGGGCGATAAAATTTGAAAACACACGAATTTATTTGATAGCGACGTTTTCATTTCCCGTCGGTGTGGTCGTTGCTGAACTTAACTAATTTTAGTTATGCGCGAAACGTTCAAAAACAGGCTCATTATTTGAGGAAAATGAAAAAATAGTTATGTTGTGTATTAACTATTCCATGACATGACATTGTTGTATATGTTTCTGCACAGGTAGCCCAAGCTCGAAATATGAGCATCGGCGAGCATCGGCGAGCATCGGCATTCTTGCGTAACATTCAAAATATAAGGATTTGTGTGGGAAAAAAACCTACCGTTTCTGTAACCTACGAAAATGAAAGGATTTCAATAAAAAACAGCTTACCTTACTTAAAATGTGTGTAACGTCTCTCCTGTGTGGTCCAAGGGCCGATTTATGGCCGTTTTATGGGTTTCTATGTAAACGGTTTTCTCTCTATAG
>CALNXI010000355.1:118761-131261 GCA_942486025.1 Porites evermanni
GAAAAAATGAAGCGCGCGCACACAACCTACAAGGAGGATTTGTCGCGTGCGCGTGTCACAAACGCACATAAGGATCGCCAAGCGAGGTGTTATAGCTGATGAAATAATATTTCATAAAAAAATATCAAAAAGTGTCAAATGTTTTCAGATGAACAGAAGTTTCGGGTATATAACCCTTCTTCGGTGTGAGGAAAACCGTTGTACTTTCCTCACACTGACGAAGGGTTATACACCTGAAACGTCTGTTTATTTTTTGGAAGGCATTTGCTACTTTCTGGTATTTTTTGTAATAAAACTATCACTTCTTCATCTATCTAAAGTTCAAGTGTCACCATTCTATTCACCATTTATTAAGCGAAGTGAGGTCTTGCTTTGGTCACAAATATCTCTCTCTTTCTAGTGGGCGAGCAAAGGCGGCGTGAAAACAGAAACAAAACCGCAACAAACCTGGGGCCAGTTTCTCGAAAGTCCCGCGGTAACTTTCCGGGTTGCCTGCGTCGCAGACGCTCTAAACCTTCGAGCGCGTGCGCCGGCTACAACGCAGGCTACTTTCCGGGCCCTGAAAGCTGTTTTCTGATTCCCGGGTTCTGATTCCCGGGTTTACATTCAAGATAAACGTTCTAGTTTGAAAATGGTACAATGAAACTATCGTTAACGAAGCAACTAGTTTGTGAGCTAGGAACTGTGCTACTATTTACATGTAACAAGTTGTGATTTTTAAATTTGCCTTCGGGCCTGAAAAGTTTCCCGGCCTTTCGCTGCTTTCGAGAAACAGTTGTTTTAGCGGCCACAAGCAATTCTTTTAGCGATAAGTATCGCAGGTAGAAGCGCCTTTAACAGAAAATGGATGTGATTTGGACCATTACCTTCAAAATAACAGCGGAAATTGAGGTAAGAAAGCATATTTGCGTCTTATGGGACTTAGGGCGGTGAGGGCCGGGATATGTGAGTTTAAATAAGGTTATTTTTAGAAGTCCATTCCCCACCTGGGACGTCTGCAAAAATTCAGTTGATTGTTTAAAACGTCATCAAGTACACGTGCGACTGCTGCAAAGCAAACCATGTTGGATATTTTGATGGGGACCCACCAAGAGACGTCCCCTTATTCCCTCTTGACAAAACTGAATAAAAGTTTGCGGACCTCTCCGAAAACCAACTTTCAATTAATTAGACTGTTCACAGTCCCCTATTTTTTCGTGAGATCGTTGAGATATAGCGCGTCTTTTAATGACGGCCATCTTGGTTTTCAAATGTACCGAGGGGGCGGGCGTATGGGACTATAGCCCCCTTGCCCCCTAAGTAGTTTTGACACTCATGCAACATGCAGGTCGAAACGCAAAGCGCTCGATCTCGATGGAAAAATAGAGGACTGTGAACAGTCTACCAATTAATTTCAAGTGCGTTAAAATTGGTCTAAAAATAACTTTAGTGAAATCCACATATCCCAAGGGTTAGACTGAGAGCTTCTTTCTCTCCCTCATCATTCTCCCAGCTATGCCATCAACAGAAGATCAGACAGAGTTCTTGGACAGAGGAAACTCAAAGTGAAAACCCCTCAAAACACTTGGCTTTTTCGTCCTTCCCATAACCCCTTGCGCAGTGACTGGTACGACGCAGGCTGGGCACTAGGTAGATTCTGCAACGCGCGGAGGCGCCAAGTTGCGGAGACGAGATCAAAGTGGCCGATCAAAGGGTACTGTGCTACAATCTGACCGACAAACAAAGTTTTCTTCTCTTGCATTGGGTAAAATATCTCAGGAATCTTATGTCAGTGCAAAATAGATCTGATCTGAGGCATATTATGTCTCAGGGGAGCGCGTGAATGTTGTTGATTCGGTTTGTGTCAATGGATGGAAAATTGTGATCGCACCTGGTAAGTTGAACAATGACTAAAGTGTGGCTGAGGTATTTCATTTCTATGGCTTCTATCCTGTTATTAATTTTAATGAATCTAAAATCTAAAAAGCGAATAAAAGGGAGTTTTATGTTGTGAGTGTCGCACCTCGGCGCCTGTTTGTAAAACTCGTTTTAGCGGTGAGGGATCCGTAGACTGCTCTGCAGATCTCGTTGAACGTGCTTTGAGGTGGAAATGGGGGTTATGTTTTACAGTTTGACCAATTGCTGGTTTATTACTTTGTTTATTACATTAAGCAAAGTATCATTCGTCGGTAAGTTGAATTGTTTGCCTTTAGTTTGACCACGGCCCGTGTAAACGATGTCGCGTCGATTTTTGAGCGCTCAAGTTCTTCGTTTAGTACTTGCATGCAACCGTAGCTAATAAAACTAATTCCGTTATTTAAGCTTATCTATAATTTGACAGTGTGAAAAGTAATGAAAATGAAACAATTATCGTTTTTCTTTGGGTGAATAATGTAGAAAGCTTATCGATTTATTCAAGCTCATTAAAAGATTGTTTATTAAGGAGCTGTCATAAGAAATACTCAAATGTAGTTGTGTTACTTCTTGCAGAGAGTGTGTCCATCACTTTAGAACCCCACAACCCGACTCAAGTCCTAGTCAACAGCGAAGTGGTTCTACGATGGAACTATACCCTCGGTGGAGATCGATTCAGGGAGGTTGAATTCCGAAGGACCAGGACCGGAGCGGACGAAAAGATCGGACTGATAGATAGAGAGGTGTTTTTGTACTTAGCATTCCAATCGGGAAGATTTGAAGTTCAGGCGCCGGCAACCTTGGTAATTCGCAATGTCACGGCGGACGATGCAACTGATTATATACTCACAGTTGAAACTAAAACAACTTCTGATATAGAAACCGCAGAAAGTTCAATAACCCTCGATGTTCTCCGTGAGTTTCCTTTTGTTTTCTTAATGCTTGTTTAAAGCGCAACCAGTATGTCCTTGATTTGTCGTATGTGTGCAGTCCTTCTATTAAGGTGTGTAAAATATTGGGAAGTTGTGCGGAATTTAGGAGGTTGCATGGTGAGAAGAAAATGTCTACATATAAAAGATGTCTAAGTTATACATGTATGCCAAAAACTTAGGCCTATTTCAAACGTCGTACTACTGTCGTGCTGAACTCAATTGATAGAATTAATTCTACTTTGGCACGGTAGTGGTGCAACATTTTTATATAAATCATGTTGTTCAGCAACTTGAATTTAGTTCACGGCAATTAAATTTGACAGGGTCTACCGTGCTACACATCAGTAGCACGGCTCGTTTTCAAACGTCGCGCTATTGCTGTGCTGAACTGAATTCATAAATGATGATAATGTCTATGTTTAACTGTTTTGACTCTACTGCGCTTGACTGTGATGTTTTTCTTTATTTCGAATTTGGCGCGACTGAATTGAATTCAACGTTTAAAACCAATCCCTTGCCATTGCCGTGCAACTTCCGGATCAAATTCATTTGAGTTTGACACCGCAGTAGCGCGACATTTGAAACAGGCCTTATATGCAATTTTTCTGAAGATTTCATGATCAAATGGAATTCCTGCTGTCATTAGATTTGCAACAGCATTTAATACTCTGCTCAGTAGCCTTGAATTAGCATTTTACATGGAAGTTTGTTTATATATTACTTTTAAGAAACCTCACGATCATTTATCTTAGTCTCAGACTAAAACTAACATTCACGTATTCTTGTCGTAAAAACAGTGAAGGAATTCTTGACTTTTTACTGGCGCTTTAAGTTTGCGGATGGAAATAGGAAATGTATGCAGTGATGTTGTCTCCTATGACTGACTATAGTTTTGTTATGATTTGACTTTAAGCTGCAGAAGACACAATCATAATACTAACTACATCCACTTACCTGGCAGTTTCTATTATGACTGCAATATCTTTCCTTACAAAACAATGTGTTTTTTCACCAAACAATGAAACTGTTAGTCCAATATCTGGTCATTTCTGTGGATACCATGTAGCTCAGAACTTGACAGTGACCTAAAAAATGCTTCAGTTCTCTTCCCAAACAAAGATTTAGAAATGCTTTTGTGAAAGGCTTTGATCAATTTTGCAGAAGAATGTTTTGAAGAGGAAAGCCCTTTTTTTGGTCTTGCCCCCCAAACCTGCCTAGGACACATCACTATGTGAGTCTGGTATAAGGTAATTGCCAACGAGCAAGCCGAGCGAAGATGGTTGGCTTGCGAGGTGGCCAGCTTAATGCCACGTAAAGTACTGTGGCAAGCAGAAAAATTCTTGATCGTGCTTTAAGGTGTAGATTCCCTGGGGATTTTAGTGGCCTTAGATTTCACTTGTAGTTTCACATGAGTTTTGATGAGCTTTGTTGTAAACAAACAAACCTTCAAAGTTCGGACAATGTCCCGGAACCCAACGCCTGCCACGGTCTACACTATGGAAATGTAGTCACATCTACATGTACATTTTACATGTAGTGGATGGGGCCTTCCTAGGGTCATTTTGTTCACACCCACTCATAAATTCGTGATTGTGATGGTTTGAGTTTCAATCTCTGGAAAAAATTTGTTTAAACCAGGGGTCGACAGCAACTTTTCAAGTTGGTTGCCCTTCAGGGACCAAGCCTCACAATCTAGTCGTCAGAGGAAGACTATTAGTTGCCCAAAACGTTCAGTACAAACAAATTAAATAATGATATAACTGCAAACCAGTGGAGGCATGTGTGGCCAAGTGGTTAAGACAGAATCTGTGAGGAAATTGAGTAATTTCAATTTTCAGTGGACAAAAACCTTGTACCAGAATAATTTATAGCATATCACACTCTTTTTTACATTTTTCGAGGGATAAAGATATAGTTAGTCGTCTGTAGTAACACCAAAAAAAATTTCTTACAGGAGCCCAAGAAAATAAATGTCAAATTTCCCCAACTGACATGTTACACATGAAATGTTCAGAATTTTACCTGTGTTTTCACAATTCTTGTGAAATTTTGAAATTTATTTTCTCGGACAGAAATTTCAGTTGCCTGATCTGGCAACTAGGATCCTGAACTTGGTTGCCCCGAGGAAATTTTTTGTTGCCTTGGGCAAGCAGGCAGCCGTGAATGCCTAGCCCTGTTAAACTCAACACAATTTGTAAAATTTGATTTAATTTTTTATTATAGTTCCAGTGAATTTCACCACTGTGCCAAGTAACAAGACGGCAAATGAAACAGACGCAGTAACTTTCCTCTGTAGTGCTTCTGGAAACCCTGTGCCAACAATCACATGGCTGAAAGATGGACAAACAGTGGGCAATCAAACAACTTTAACATTTACTGTATTCAGAAACCACTCAGGGAACTATTCATGCTTTGCAGATAATGGCTTGAATGTAACTGTTACTGCCAGAGCTTACCTTGATGTCCAGTGTATGTATGATTTTTTTTAGGTTTGTACATGAACGCTGTAGTATGCATAATTCATGATTTCAAAATGGGAGAAAAAATTGTAGGAGGCAGCTGAAGTATTTCTTGCTACTGTTGCATTTGTATGTTTGGTTGAGTTCCGAAAATGTAAATAGTTTCATATAATTTTTGGCTTAACTGGAAACAAAAACATGCTACTAAGTTCACAAGAGAGGCTTTACAAAAAACTGCATGTAGATTCAATTCTTCAAATTTTAAGATTAAATTTTACATGTATTTGGGGCCATTCAAATTTTTCACTTACTAAGCTTATGCTTTGAAAAGTGCATGGGAACCTTCATGAAAATGCCAACAGTACAAGTGCATAGCCAGAATGTCATTGTCGCGTCGTTACCCAAGAATTAATTTTGTGGTCAACAGGTCACAAGGGAGTCTATTTTAATTTGTATCTCAAAAATAATAAGAGTCATTTAGTATTCTGAGATGAATGCAATTAACTTTTTTTCAAACAAATTATTTTGCTCGTAATTACTCTGTGACTGTATAAATATTATTAAAATATGAAATTAATGATTTTTTCCTTTTGCAGTCAAGCCTGAAAATACCCAACTCTCAATGGGCAGTTTAAACACCAGTGCAGTTTTACTGGGTAGCACAGTTACCTTTAACTGCTCCACATCTTCATATCCATCTCCACATGTTTACTGGTTTTACCACAATGAAGTGTTTATTGGCAGTAATGTCAGTGGGTTTTACAACCTAAAGATGAGTAGAAGTGGTGTTTATTCCTGTTTGCCTGTAAACAGGGCTGGTGTTGGAGAAACTGCAACTGTCAACTTGACTGTTGTTGGTAAGTTGTTGTATTGTACTTAGAACTAATCTTTCTTGAGGGGGGGGTTACAGTTTACAGGGGGGTGGTGTGTGTCCCAAATCTTTGTAACTTGTACTTGTCTTGTTTAATTTGAAAATACCATTAGATAGCATTAAGAAAGAGCCAGAGATATTGAATTGAGTAGAATTGATTATAATATTATTATGGTGTTTTAGCAGTCAAGACATGCTTTTGGCTTTAAAGTTAAACCACAGAAGTACATGTGAAAATAATAAAAGAAGCAATTTGGACCATAATCTTAAAAACAATGGTGAAAATCGAGTTGCAATGTAAGAGAACATTGATTTTTGTATTGCATCTCATTTCGTAGAGGCCTTTTGTCCCCTGTGCTTCCCTTACATGTATGTGATGAAATGCATCTTATTTTGCTTTTTTTCGTGCATCTTCAGAACCTTGGATATTTTCCTGAAATACATATTTGAATTCATACTAGGGTTTCAGTAGCTTTCAACAGTGTTTTTTGCAAAAATTTCTACAGAAAAAAATTAATGCTTAAAAAATATTTTTGATGATGCAGTGTTTGTTTGCCTGCACAGCATTGTGGAATAGCTGTTTCCTTGCCAGGCAAACATTTTAGTGTTCAATACCCACTTGGTACATGGTGTTTTTTTTTTCATACCAGGATTGTCACTAAGATTTCCAGTTTTGGGGTTTACGTGTATACCGGTAATACAACAAGAAGGTTGGGGAATCAAGCATCTTTAGGGATTTCTTTTGGCCTTTTTTTGTTATATTTTTTAATGAAATAGCTAGGGGTCACCTTCAAAGTAGCTGATGGAATTCCCTGAGGCTCCTGGCTCTTGATGACAACTCTTTTTGAGGTAGAAAATTGTTGTACATGTATTTCAAGCAAAGGCTGTGGGGTTTAATTTAATTAATTGAATTTACACTTAAATTCAGGTTTATATTTCTAAACCTCTGACCTAATCATTCTGTTCATACACTGTACATAAGGGCTGTCACTAAGGCAACTCCTCACGAGGATGACTCCTGCTACTTCATTACAAAACATCAGGAAAGAAGAAGTAAAAGAACTCTCTAATAATTGTTCAATTCCCACGCACTAATATATAACAATTATTCACCGAAGTGGAGGTGACTAGTGGATTTTTAATTAACTCATTTACTGTTGCCAACGATTACAACTTTGGTGCACGATGACCAAACGGCCGCGGTCGTCGCTTTTTCTTGTCAACAAATAAAACTTTTGAAGGCATTTGTTTAGCTCATGCGGGGAAGTTTCTTCAAAAGGAGTTGTGAATTCTTTTTGTATTTAAACTCATTCTGTATAAAAGATTATTAGATTTAGTTTTAAGCTTATTTATGAACAAGTCAACTAAATAAAGTAACGCAAGACTTAGCTTAATTTGCATTTGTAATTCACCGATTTTATCGATTATTTTATGTCAAAAAGGCAAAGCTTTACCTGTTAAAACTTCCAAACCGAACTTCGTCACCTTTTTCATGTATTTTGGGAACAGCTTGCTTGACTAGTTGTGAAATTTCTTTTTTTGTTACGGCAGCAAACCAGGAAGGCATTTTGCTCGCAACTTACGTGAGTTTGGCGTCGCTCGGTTGGAGGAAATGAAGGTGAATCAGTGAATAGTGCAGGATATTCACTGATTGAGTAGCCAATCAGAGCGTGCAAAAAACACTATCCACTGTTTTAGTATATACTAAATTGGAATATACACATCAACTTGAAATCTTGGTAACAACCCTGACACATGTACTACAGTGACTGTGTAGAGCGCAATAATAATATTATAACAATTATGAATGGATTGTTTTAGGAAAACAATAAAATCATTTACATGTAGGAATATTTTGATTGGTAAATAAGTTTTACAATACTTATTTTTGACCTTTTTTCAGATCTACCCAGAGTTTCAGTCTCTCCAGCATCATTAATTATTTTGGAGGGTATAGATAATGCAACTCTGACATGCAATGCAACTGGGATTCCTTCTCCTGTGATAACTTGGAGTTTAATCAGTACTGCTGGTCCGAGTATCCTGTCTCAGTCAGCAGTCCTTAATCTGTTCAACATCAGCAGGCCTGGGACACCTACAGAAGAGGTTCATTACCAATGCACTGCTTCAAATGGAATTGGGAATCCTGCCGTCGATAATGTGACCATTACTGTCCATTGTAAGTACAGAGTGCCTGTATTAGCTTGTCAAAAGTAAGTTGCCACCCTCTTGCAAGGGGTGGTAGGTAGTAGCTGAGAGGATGTCTCATCTCATAAAAAAAAAGTCTTGTCTCAAGAGACAAGATCCTAACACTTACACAGTTTGTAGAAATGAAAGAGACATAATTTACGGCAATAGTTCCTTTAAGTTTGTAAGGTGTGAGAGCAAACATCAAATCACATGGTTTGCAATTGCACAGGCTTGAAAAGTCCTTGAATTTTAGAGGCATCCTTGAATAGTCCTTGAATGCCATTTTCCTTGAAAAGTCCTTGAATGTTAGTCAAGACAGTTGAACTGAAAAATGTAGAGAAACTGGTGGAGCAAACAGTTCAAGCCTAAAAGTCTTTTTGGCTTGGGACTGGGAATATGCATTTAAGAACTGCGTCGCTTAGTGGAGGTGGGTGCCTGTAGTGTCCAGTGGCTTCCACTTTTGGCAAAGCCAGCCCGTAAACAGAGTTACTCCCCCATGGCTGGTAAACCCAAGCTTTCCAGCCTTGAGCTCCTACACCAATGGAACCAGGCACCTATCACACTGATTTATCAGTGGAAAAATAAAGGGGGGGGGGGAGGGATGGGGGTAGGACAATGATCCAAAGGCTAAACAAAGAGAGGGGCTGCTAGGAAATGCTGTACTTTGCACATGGAGATCGTGCCAGCAAAGCTGACTGTGCTTAAGCAATTGTACTGACCACTGACCGACAACAATCACTTGCACTCCTCGTTGTTAAGTGTGTTAAATTACATTTTAACTTCATTTAATTACAAATCTGCTTCTTACATTCCTGGTAGGTTATCCTTGAAAATTGAGTGAGGTCCTTGAAAAGTCTTTAAAAAATGGATATAAATTTTTGTTTCAACCCTGAATCAGGTGTGGAAATGGCTGACTTTCTTACATGTTCATGTGTATGAAATTCATGTTCATAAAATTAATGTACATGTGATACACTGTACCAGTGGTGTTATTTTAACATTACACTGTACATGTTTGTGAACTGTCCATGGGCACATACATGTACAGTACATTGAAATCATTGTGTTGAAATCATCAATTTAGTTAGGGGAAATAAACCATTATGCTGCATCAGGCTGTATCCAATTCCCTGCTGAATTTATAGCCAGTGTTCATGTAAATCTTAAAATTTTGCTGTATAATTTTTATTTTTTTTAGATCCTTCTAAGATTGACCAAGCTCCATCCAACAAGACCATAGTTGAGGGAAGCAATGTCACTCTTCATTGTAATGCAACTGGTAGCCCAGCCTCAAATATCACATGGACAAAAGATGGCAGTCCAACAGCATTACATGAGGGAGAACAGTACGCCATTAGTAACATATCACGACAGCAACATGGCAACTACAAATGTACAGCATGGAATGGCGTGGGTGAACAGTCAAATACAAGCTTCAGCATAAATGTCCTTTGTAAGCAATTTGAAGGAATTTTTTTTTCTTCATGTGACTGTATTTTTTATTGGAAGTTCACTTAGGTGGAAAGTGATTATACATGTATCTTACAAAGGCCTTGGAAGATGGGCAGAAAGTGTATTAATAAGCAGTCATATGCTGTTATTAACTATGCAATTTAATACATACATAGGTTGCACACTTACCTCAACAGCTTGTCTTTAACCCATTCACTCCAGGGAATTTTGCCAAAAAAACGTGTTTTGAAGCTAATTGAGTTGTTTTCTGGTCACTGTTTGGCCATAAAAAGCTAAGTCTTACCAAAAAGCTGTTTTGAAGCTGTATATTTTGTGCACACTTTGTAATCATCTGAACTGGGTACAAAATTGAAGTTTGGGCTTGCGCAGAATTAAGCAACTTTTCAAGGTTTGGAGTTTGAAACAGACACAGCACACTTGACTTTTCTTTTCACTTTCTCTTCTCCCCTCTTCTTTCGCTCTTCTCACCTTGTCGTGCATTTTCATCATGGGAGTTTTTGGGTCAATGTTAATTGTTTTTTTTTTGCCTTTTTCTCTGGGCCTTGTTGACCGAAGTGTGCTCATTCTGGTTTGGTTTGAACGATTTCTTCACCCTGCACAGTTAGATGACAAAGTTGTCTTTGACCATAGAAACTGATAACATCACAAGCATTAGGAGGGACATGGTTCCGCATGGGTGATTTGGAGTGTTTCAGGGGCAAATGGGTTAAAGCACCCATAACCTTAAAAAAATATTTATTTCATTGAAAGTGCACATTGCTACAAGAACTTCTGCGAAAAAATTTGTCAATTTGAACTCAACATGATTTCTTTAGATTTTTTTAACCTTTAAATTTGCCACCATTAATTTTGGAAACCTGGGGAACAAAAGAGCCGCAATGTAGATCAAGAAGCCAGAAATTAAAGAAACACATTCACTTAAGATACTGTGAAACAAGTGTGGAGTTCTAGATTTATTTCTTCCATTATACAAATTGAAACAATTGTTAAAGGGCAAAGCATTCCAATTAGGTACCTGGCAGTTACATGCAACAACACTGGTAACCCTAAGAAAGGGATAAGCATGCCTAAAGTTGTGGTTTTCAGTTCCTGAATTTATGTCCTATTACATCATGTAATTACGAGCCTAACAATACCGTGATCAGAACAACAGTTGTGCCAAAGGTATTAGACTTAGAGCGCGTTCCAAAAGTCAGAACTGGCTGGCTGGACCATGGCCGGACCAGACTTTCTGGCAATGAAATAGGCTTTTTCCAAGAGGTTTAGCTGAAAAACCATCTCCTCTACACAGGTGTATAATATTTTAGATTTGACTAATCTGGATGGTTAGTTTTGATTAAAGGTGAAATTCTCATTAAGATGGGAATGGGTTGGCCGGTCAGTTCTGACAAATGGAAAGCGCCCTTAAATTTCTCTTAAAATTAATTTTCTTTAAAATCTCCAAAACGCAAAATTTTTTTGAGGAAAGTTCTTTTTGTAATATGCTCTTTCAATTAATGTAACAGATATGCATTTTAAGAGATCAAGTGACAATCCTGGAAATGTTTAAAACACTTGATAATCCTTGATATGTATTGCAGCTGTTCTTCCAAGTTAACTTGAACTGCTTTTCAAATTGCTTTGCTGTTTTCTTCCAAAGTTTGAAGCATTTTTCAACATGTTTCTAGCCTTACAAATAACAAAATAACATTATAAAATTGATCTTCTCTTTTAATTTTGCAGATGAGCCTGCCATATCTATCCACAAGTGTCCAAGTCCAATAACAGAGGGTAGCAATACCACTTTATACTGTAATGCAACAGGCAATCCAGTGCCAGTTGTTACCTGGATATATCAAGAAACAGGTGTCACTCTTAGCAGCACAGAGGAGTTAGTTTTTACTTCCAGTGATCGTAGTCAAGCGGGAAGCTATAAGTGCCACGCATTCAATGGTATTGGTTCTAATTCTACAAGAAAGTGCATTTTGGATGTGTTTTGTAAGTACGATTTGTTATATACCGTTAGAAAAACATTAAGAAATATTCATAATGTTAATGGAGTTGTGAACTCTGCTAAATCCTTGGTTCTGGTGATGCTCTTATGGTAGGAGCAGTGATTTTGTCACAATTTGTTAATAGTGAGTCCTGGGACTCATCTCATGAAAACTTATGAGTCCCAGTACAGAATCAGTGAGTCCCAGTTCAAAACAAAATGAGTCCTTACTATATAAAAAGATGCAACAACTCTCATGAAACCAGACAATCGTGTTTAATCTGTAGTTTTCTTTCAATGGCTAGCTGAATAGCAAATCACTGGTATCTCTGTAACATAATTATTACAGTGTACTGAAATTAAATAATTAATACAGTCTTCCTCACAAAAATTTTCTAATTTCTAATTTCTTTTTAAAGTTAACAAGCCCTAAAGCTTTACACAATCAGTTAGAAGATAGCTTTGCCGTATTACGAACCACTGTCCACCATCCTGGTTCAACCACGTGCTTTCCATACAGTATTTGGCCAAAATAATGAGTAACTACTCCATCAGTAAAATATACATGGGCGCTTTTAAAAAAAATAGTTCCTGAGAATTATTTTGTGTGGAAATATTTGTCTATTACTCTTTTGTTTGGAGGTAGCTTTCAATACATATTTTAAATTGTGCAAACTGGGCATTCTTCAAAAACATTTTTTGGATCGATT
>CALNXI010000355.1:136261-163543 GCA_942486025.1 Porites evermanni
CTATTTTACTACAAAGACAACCCCCAGCTACTTTCCTGGGAAGCAAAAAGGAGTGTAAAACCAAAGGAGTTTTGTAGTTGTTTCATTCCCCACTTACTTAACCTGCTAACTTGTAATCTTAATGACAGCTTTGCAATAAGGTCTGTCCTCAGATACTTTACATTGCCATGGCTGTATTGAAACCACTTCAACCTGATTTTTTATACTAAGTTGCACTAAAGCACTGTTGTGACATCACTGACTTCAATTCTAAAAGGGGCAGCCAGAAGCCATTCTCCAAGTTCATTGTTTTTTACTTGATATTTTGCCAGACATAGATATTGGTTGCCAGAAAAAAAAAAGCAAGACACTCTGCAAATTATTTGGGATAATTAAAGTGGGTATCCAACTAATACACATTAGTTCTAGCTATAATTTTTATTGAATAGGGAGTGGGAAAGGGGCCTACTTTGTTCTGTTTAGGAGACATGCAGTATGGAGCAAATTTATAAAATGGATGGAACTGTTGGTTTCCTTTGATTTATTTTTTAAAGTACCAACTTGCACATCCACTGCAAACAAGGAGGGAAGTATTAGATTAACTACTAACAATAGGAGCCATTTGCAGATAAAATTTGGACAAGTCACATGGTCTTAAAACAGGGACATAAGACGAAATGACAACAAACACAAACAATATGGGATGAAATTGCAACTGCACAAAATCAATGGTAAAATACAGACAGGAATGTGGGTTCTTCAATACCTGAAATATAGGGCTTTGAAATTCATGTTGGAGACATACGACCCCCCACCCCTCCTCCAAAGGGCCTCATTATGACATGGTATTACTTGGTCTCAAACATTCCGTGTTAGCACAAGTTACTTCATGGTCATCTTTAACAAGAAACCCTTGTACAGCTATAACTATTTTAAAGGTAACATTATTTCTTTGTTTATTTGAAGACGCACCTTCAGTCGATGTTTATCCTATATCCTCTGTTGTCGTGGAAGGAAAAAATGTCACACTCTCCTGCAATGCTTCTGGGAAACCTTATCCTCGACTTACTTGGACCAAAGTTGGTGGTTTGGGTCAAGTATTGTCACAAACTTCAACACTTATTATGAATAATGTGAGGAGGACAGTTACCGCTAACAACATGATTCAGTATCAGTGTACAGCTGATAATGGAGTGGGACGTCCTGCTACTGCTGTTGCAAATGTTACTGTCCACTGTAAGTACCTCATTGTCTCTGACAGAAACGTATTGCCATAGCAATTCTTATTCTAGCAAAACATGGGTGTTGTGTCATTCCAAATCAACTACTAAAGCCCTTGTACATGCGTTTGTTACCTCGCGTGTAGACTATTGTAATAGTCTTTTATATGGCTTGCCAGCTTCTCACCTGAATAAGGTTCAGCGCGTTTTAAATGCCGCAGCAAGCATAACGCTGTTGCTGTACAAGCTGCACCGGCTACCAGTTAGGCAACGCATTAGTTTTAAGATTCTACTATTAATTTGTTTTTAATGCCACCCATGGATTCACGCCAACGTGTTTAAGAGAACCTGTGTCAATTAAAAGATCAGGAAATAAAACTATAATTTAAGATCCTCCTCTGATGGTTAGTTGCTTGCATAGCCAACTTATAGAAGTAGGGTTACATTAGGAGACAGATCATTCCATTCGCAGCTCCGGCACTTTGGAATGTATTACCGCGTGAGATTCGTTCTATTACAGATCTAGGGATTTTTAAGTGCCATCTAAAAACGCACCTCTTTAGGGAAGCTTTTTATTAATTTTTATCACGATAATTACTAGTATCTTAACATATGTTGTATATTTTAATTTTATCATAGTCTATTTTAAATAATTATTAGTTAGATACCTTGTATTGAATTATTATAGATAGGAATCATGTAATGTGCACTTAATCATTTCATAGAAAGCACGCAATATAAGAATTATATTATTATTATTATTATTAACTCAACACTCACACAAATGATTGATCCCTTGCAAGCATTGCAGCAACTCTTGGGCCAATGCTGGTTGGATCTTTTTTTTTCAAATTCATGACATGCTGAATGCATAGCTTGCAGAAGGGATTGGTTATGAAATATGAAACCACATTGCTGCAGTTGCTATTCAGAGCTCCCTGACTGTGTAAAAGTTTTTGGTTGTGGTTTGATAGGACATTTTTGTTGGCCAGTTAGGTCCAAACAACCTAAGAAAAGACATATAGCAAAGCCATCTGATGGCCCTAACAATTATTGCAGTTTATTAACTGCTGAATACATGTAGTATGTAATGTTTTATTCTCTCATTATTTCTTATTCTTTTTAAGCCCCTAGATAATTTGCCCACTGCATCTGCTTATTTTTTTTTATGAAGGTCTTAACAAAGATTGCTTGTGATTTGGAATTCTGGATTTAAGTCCCCTAGTTTATTGCTATATTAGTAGTACAGTAGAGAATGATTTATTCCTGTATGGGGGCATGAGGAATCTCATTCTTTTCAGCAGGAATTTAGAAATGCTGATGTTGTCATGAATAAGGATCCTACTAAAACAAGATGATTTCACACTCTTATGTTGTGCTTAGTATAACCAGTTTAGCAGGTTGTAGTTTTTTAAGATGGATGATGTCATTATTGGTGTAGCCGGAAGTTTGAAAAGAAACGTGTTATTGCAACCCCTTTTGTAGTACTTGGGTCATAGGGTTAGGTGGCATATGAATTTAATTTTACTATTTATTGCTTAAGAAAACTAAACCAAACTTATCCCCTACTTGAAACACAGTTGTGGTTCTCAGAGAGGTGCATTTAATCATTTTCGTCTTGTTTAACAGTTCCTCCAGAGTTCATCTCTACCCCTTCATCTCATCAACTTGTTGAGGGCAGGGGAGCTTTGCTGTACTGTAATGCTACCAGTAATCCAGAGCCAAATATAACTTGGACAAAAGGTGGAAATGACAAGTTGTTGTCAACTTCAGAGATTCTTAATCTGACCAGTGTGCTGAGAGAAGATAATGGAGCAGTGTACACATGTAAAGTGCAAAATTATCTCGGATTGATGAAAGCTACGGCTGTAATTACTGTGTTTTGTGAGTATTTTAGTTATTAATTATTGTGGGATTTTTTAAAGTTATTTTGCAGAATGTCCTTTTTGATAGAATTTAAGAAAAAAGACGGCAACCTAGAAAATTTTTCTGCTTTATTGTTTATCAGGCCTTAACCAATACCTGTGGCTAAAAAGACATTCAGGCAGAATTCTTAACAAATACTTACTTTTTAGTTTAGCATGGAGTTTTTCTTTGTATCCTCCTTGGAAATAATAAGATTGTTCATTTTAACTGACATTCTCATTGCTCTTCAGGAAGAAGAGGAAATACATGTAGTCTGCATTGAACATAATACAAAGACTGTGTATTACTTTCAGATGCACCAATGGTGGTAATCCAGCAGTGTTCCTCTCCGGTTACTGAGGGTGATAATGTGACATTTTACTGCAATGCTACTGGTAACCCATCTCCCAATATAACTTGGACCAGAGCAAACTCAGGTGCAGTTATATCATTCAGTGAGATGTTTCACGTGGAAACTGTCAAGAGGAATGAATCAGGAAGTTACGTTTGTCATGCTTCCAATGGTTTTGGTACCCACAACACATCCTGCAGTGTGGATGTGCAATGTAAGTTGTATTGAGGAGCTAAGGGACAAGGGCATGTCATTTTTTTTTTCCAGAATTGCTTTGATTTTGCATGCAACCTTCTTTTCAATTGTTCAGTAAAGTTTCACGCAGGGCCAATGAATAAGGAGGCATAACAGAAATATTTTGTTTTATTGATGTGGACCTTAAGCAGAGCCCAAATGTTTTGTGTGTGAGTGCATCTGTATCTCACACGGCTTAAGTGGTCTAGGCAAGAAAGAATTTTATTGTAGGAAAACTAAAGAAAATACAACGGTATGCCTGGATAGTAAGAGGCAAAAAGCAACCAAACAAATGTGGGTATTCATAGTCTAGGGTACCACAGGAGAAACTTGTGAGATTTTTCCTGGGAGTCAGAAAAAAAAGCAAACACAAAATTTATGGATTTGCCGTTTTGTATAACATGAAAAGAACATGCTGTTTGGGCAAAAGTACTTAAGAGCGACTGTCAGGAAAAATCGACCAAAATCTTAATTTCGTGGCAAGAGTTGAAAAATCAATTTCTTTCATTTTTTGTTCATGGATAGCTTTTAGGTAGATAAGAAACCTAAAGTAGATTGTTCCTGCCAAAAGCTTATTATTTGCGAGAAAAATTAGACGATTGGTTTTCGATGTCGGAGTCTCAGACAGCCCTAATTTTTAACCTGAAATTCGCTAACATTAACTTTCCTGGCGTTCGTAAACGAAGCGGCATGGAGAAATTTGGACACTTTCCATGGACAGAAAAATTCTTTTTCTGCCACTGAAAGATACTTTCAGGGCAACAGCGAACCTCGTCATACTGAAATAATTCAAAAATGAGGGATAGGTTTTCAGGATAACAAATACTTAAGTTCGTTACTCATTTTCGACAGCTATATTTAACATGTGGCGTAACCGTTCTTGTCATGCTATTTAAAACACATTTAGACATTCATTTAAAACATACTTGGGAATTGGCTGAGTAATTGAATGTAATCTCTGTAAGACACCATCGAAGTTCAGGAATTTTCGTGGTAGGCCGATGGTAAATTGGAAGTGACTTCCAATCTCAAAACGCACAAAAGTAGATAATTATCTACAGCCTAAAGGCTCGTTTTTTTGTACTTCTTGTAGGTTTTCCCATTGCAAAATTCCTTTTTTCAATCAAAGAGTGGGGTAAAAAGGTGAAACTGGGTCAATTTTAGCCATTTTGAGACACTGAACTCTACCGTGACTGCACGTGACATAACGTGTCACAGAATTACGATAGTAACGCAACGCAATTCTTCAAAGAGTAACATTTTCGATCCCGACATTATTTGAAGGAGAAAAAATCAAACACGCTTTTTCTGGTTCTCACTTTTTATCGAAAAGTAAGGACTTTAACAATGGTAATTCGCTAAGTATGACTGAACAGGAAGATATTTCGTATTGTTACTTTATGATGGAGGAAACTTGGAGCCGTTAAATAAGTTATTTTGGTCACTCGTCACTGTTTTTACCGGACTTCGATGCTTTTGTTTGGAGGCTGCCCAAAGGAACCCAAGCCAATTCTCAGGTATGTTTTAGATGAATGTTTAAATGTGTGAATAAACGAGGACTGGAAAAAATTTGGAGCTATACCAGATGAAGAATAATGCCGCAGACAACAACTACTAAATTAAAGTTTTTGTCACTGTAAAATTTGAATTATGTTAGTTCAGCGAGTCTTGATATTGCTTTGAAAGTATCTTCTAGTGAAAGAAGAAGAGTTGTTCTATTGATGGAAAGTGTCCAAATTTCTCCTTGCAGCTTTATTTGCGAACGCAAGGAGAGTTGATGTTAGCAAATTTTGGGTTGAAAATACGGTCATTTTGAGACTCCGACCACGAAAACTGATATTCTAACTTTTCTCGAAAATAAAAAGCTTTTTGTGAGAACAACTTACATCAGATTACTTATCTACCTAAAAGCTAATATTTATGGACAAAAAATGAGGGAAATCGATTTTTCAACTCTTGCCACTCGACGGTGGATATTTCCTGGCCATCGCTCTTAAATGTACCGTAAACATCTTTTTGTTTAACTGCCTTTGATTTAAGCACACGGTTCGCATGTCTTGAAACGTCCTTCAATTTTAGGGGGAGTCCAGGGCTGTGCTGTAGCACAAGGTTGTCTACTATGAGTGTGGCGCCTGGCTACTTTTATTGGAAAATAGAACAAAAATAGAACAAAAAGAAATCCCTAGCTTTTTGATTCCCCGCCTACTTGTTGTATTTACCCTGCAACTTGAAATCTTAATGACAACCCTGTAGCAGCAGCGGGTGGCCCCTGGTGCCTCACTTTTGCTCTTTGGAGACTAGCAAATTTTAGATGTTTCATACCATTTATAATTATGCTGAGCACCCTGGATGTTAAAGATTCAGAGCAATTGGCTCCCTTCAATTTCCTCTACAGCACAGCTTTGGAGTCCTTCAAAAGTCCTTGAATTCAATTTTCCTTGAAATGTCCTTAAAGTTTTGTGCACGTCCTTGAATTTTCTTCAACTTTGAATTTAGTGGCCTGGAATGTTCCTTTTTTTAATGCTTTTTGCTTGTCCAAAAGAGAATATAAATTATAAAAAAAGTAGCTCATAGAAGTTATTGGTGATTTACATAAGGCGTCTTTTGTTTTATGCAAGAATCAACTTTCAATTTAAGACAAGGGAGCAGAACTTAAAAATGTAGGGAAGGTGGTGGATCAAGCAATGGCCTGGGAATGTGCATTTTTGTACAGGCTATGGTAGGTGCTCCTTGAAAATCTTAAGTGGTCCTTGAAAAGTCCTTAATGCATTCACCCCTAGAGATTTTGCCGAAAAACGCATTTGAAGCTAGTCAAACGGTTTTCTGGTCACTGTGGTGCTATTAAGAGCTAAAACTTACCACAAAGCTGTTTACAGGTTGTACTCTTCGCAGCCTTCTGATCCAGATGCAAAATATTAGCTTGTGAAGTTTGGGCATACGCAGAAGGCAAAATTTCGAGATAATTTTTGGGTTTAAAAGTGACACAGCAGTCTTGACTTTGACTTTTCGCTTTCTCTCCTCCCTTCTTTTTTCGCTTTCCATGCCTCATTTTTTTTCTTTTGTGGGGCATTTAGAAGGCTTCATTTTGGTGGGAAAGGTTTTACTATAAGAACGCTCTTAGGATCTTGGGATTAGATGAAAGGAAAGGTAGGTGGGTAGTAGAACAAGATTTTCATGGCAATTTTTGGGTCAATGTTGCATGGTTTTTTGCCTTTTTCTCCGGTGACCTTGACTGAATTGTGCTGATTCTGGTATGGTATGAAAGATCTCTTCACTCTCAGCACATGTTAGCAGACAAAGTTGTCCTTGACCGTTAAAACTGATGACGTCACAAGTGGTAGAAGGGACGTGGATCCGCGCGGGCGGCTCAAGGGTGAACCGGTTAAAAGATGGTTGTAAGTTTTTGTATTAACCCTGAAGCATTCTGAATTTTTTTTCTGCCTTTGTTCTCTAGATCAACCCACTGATACAGCTCTTACAACTGCTCCAGCCAACACCACAGCCTTGCGTGGTTCCCCTATGTCACTAAATTGTGTTACGGATGCCAACCCAGCAGCACATGTGTATCAGTTCTATCTTAATGACTCTTTTATTAGCAACAGTAGCTCTGGTGTGCTCAACATCACTGTTGATACAGCTGGAGTATACACCTGTGTTCCTATCAACAAAGTTGGCACAGGACACAATGCTAGTGTCAGCATCACCATGGCTGGTAAGTTCAGTGCATCGTCGATCGTTTTTACATGATTTCGCAGTAACATATAAGTGTGTACCAAACTAATGAAGCTGTGACCATTTTAGTGATGGGGTTTGAATTCTGTTCCCAGGTAAAGATAATTTTGTGCCAACAAATTTGTATAGTTCAGGGTTCGAAATTGTGACTGATACGGTCACCAGTGCGACGACTAACATTTTCTCCTTGGTGACTAAAAATTCTTGTTTGGTCACCACTTTGGTGACCAGATTTCTCAATAATTAAGATTTAATTTAAAGTTAAAACAAATTTTACATGTGCCAAATCGCATTTATAACCAAGGCCAGTTTACCTCCAAATAATAATTTATACCGACTTCTGTCTAAAATTTTTTCAAACAGTCAAATCTGATGGATGGCACCATACTATGAGCTGTGTCATTTACATTGTACAAACTGACGACTATATTTCACCAGTCGGTCGTCAAAAGGCGACCTGAGGATTTTTTAAATTTCGAGCCCTGTAGTTGCCGACCATGTGAGTCAAAAACGTTCCATATTTAGTTCTCACCATACCGCATGTTACACAAATATTGAAGCTGTCATCAATTATTTTTTAACATTGTTTCTCTTTCTTCAGTTGCTCCATCAGTAGAAATCTCCAATACAATGCTGATTGCAGTTGAGGGAAGCAATGTGACATTATCTTGCAATGCTTCTGGAAAACCTCCTCCAATAATAACATGGACAAGAATAGGTGACTCTAAAGTCTTTCCTCAAGGTTCATCCATTGGTATTGTGAATGTCACCAGACCTGGAACCCCTGATAACATGCTCCAGTATCAGTGTACAGCTAGTAATGGAGTGAGGAGTCCTGCTAAAGCTGTGGTGAATATTACTGTCCATTGTAAGTATGATGTTCATCCATCGTACTTTAAATCCTCTAATAACGTAATGGGTGTATATGTAAACAACCAAAGCCCTAAATTGCACAAGAAAGCAAAACCCTGAAGGATTCTCACAGTAGTAGGACAATAATGATACCATGTTGCAAATGAAATATTTCTTTAGCTTTTGACTTCACTTTTATCAATCACCTTTATTTTTGGTTTATTTTTTGAACATCACGTTCAAATGTGAAATAACTCTCCTCCAATGGCTGTCAACCTTCTTTTAACTGCAAGCTGTGTTTGACAGCTATGGTATCTGACTCTGACTGCTCTCACATTAAAGTTCTATCCACTTTCTTTTCTCATCCTCCCTCTTCAGTGGCCATACTATCCTATGTGTTTTTTTATACTTTACAAACAAACAATATTGCAGAAATTTACAATTCATTTCAATTAAGTCTAATTATTGGTTACTAAAATTTATATCACATTAAAACAGATAACTAATTTTACAGAGAGGGAAAAAAAGAGAAATGAAGAAAAAGACGAAAAAAAGACGAAGTCCAAAAAATGACTACAAAACCAAATACAAGAAGGTTGTCTCCCTTTTAGTCTTCCCTTCCTCCCATCTGCCCTGCTATCCTGTGGTTACTACCCAGCTATGGGTAGCTTTTGTTGTAGTTACCAAGAACATGAAGGTCAAAAATGTTAACACCTCTTGTATTGGTGGCAATTGGTGTTTTTTTTTGCCTCCATAAATGCCCTCTTAGTTTTGTCCATATGTGCACCCATACAGCTGCACCCCACTCAACAGTCTCCTATGGGTGTGGTCCAAGAGCAAATTTCAGTGTTGACCACAAAACGAAATACACCCTTAATTGGGTATGAGTAAGGAGGTAATGGAACTCAAAAAACCGAACACAAAATTTTGTGGATTTGCCCTTTGCATAGCATGGAAAGAAAATGCAATTAACTCCTTATGTAAATTGTTTAAATTTTCCTTTTATTAAAAAAAACGTTGTCTTTTAGTTGAACCTCAAAGGCTTAAGATTTTTCGACCTTTTGGCTTTTTTTTAACAGGCATATTTGTTGCCTTTGTTCTTTAGATCCACCAACCAGTACAGGTTTAACAACTTCTCTGGTTAACACCACAGTGCTATGGGGCTCTACTGTGTCTCTTAATTGCAGTACAGATGCCAATCCTGCTGCTTACATGTATCAGTTCTACTTTACTGATGCCATTATTGGCAACCATAGCTCGGGTCTGTTAAACATCACTGTTGATGCGGATGGAGTGTACACCTGTGTTCCTATCAACTCAGTTGGGACAGGACACAATGCTACTGTCAGCATCACCATGGTTGGTAAGTCACTCATATTTTTAGTGGAGTGAGCATTTTCATGGTTTGTACTAATTTTGTGACTTTTTGTGTCATGCACCTGCACTACATACAATAGAACAAATAACAAATCCACGCTTTTTGTTCTGAATGAACTGCTGAATGTTTTGCGTGTGCAAACCCTTCACAGCTTTAGAAATGACTGGGTGAAAAAATTCAACTCTAAAGTCCTTGCCCAATATCTTTTCTAACATTGTGTGCTTTGTTCTGTTTTCTTCAGTTGCACCATTAGTAAAGATCTCTGACACCATTCTGACTATAGTGGAAGGAAGCAATGTGACATTATCCTGCAATGCTTCTGGAAAACCTTCTCCAATAATAACATGGACACGAGTGGGTGCCTCTAAAGTCTTTCCTCAAGGATCATCCATCACTGTTTTGAACGTTAGCAGACCTGGTACCCCTGATAATATTATCCGGTATCAGTGCACAGCCAGTAATGGTGTTGAGAGTCCTGTCGAAGCCATTGCAAAGGTTACTGTTCACTGTAAGTATAATAAGAAATAGCATTTTTGCAAACGTGAAATTTGTATTTTGTAAGAATGTCGATAATGCCAATGACACCCAGTTCCAGGTTTTGTTCAGGAGCAAAAGTTGCAGTTCTGTATCTGTTCTCATTCAGTCAAGTTCCACATATTGAATAGCCTATTTACATGGTTCGTACAATCTTGAAAACATCTTTAATTTTGGTAGTCATCTTAAGAAATCCTTGAAGTCGGTTAAGGTCCTCGAAAACTAATCGATTTCTTAATTAAGTTGTAAAAAGTCCTTGAAATTCATTACCTTGTTTACGCCACACCATTTTCTGGGAAATAAGAATATTTCTTGGAGAAAAATTTGGCCCCTCCTCAGTGTAAGAACATGTAGACCTCACAGGTAATGTAAAAACAATTTTTGCAGATGAACAACATTTTATTGTTGTTTCTTTATTTCAAATCCTTTCTCTTTTCCTGAGATGCAACTGCAAGTCAGTGACTTGTCATTTTGCAAAGTGTCGTGATAGAAAGTAGTATAAAATAATTTGATCAATCATGGCTGACGAGAAGTAGAAATCGTAACTGACTCCATTAAGTGTTTTTACCAATAAGGTGTTTAAAAGGGGAATAAAGAAAGCTGAATGATTGAATAAATCTTAGTCCGTAAAAAGTCCCTGAAAAGCCCTTGAAATTTGTTTTTCTGAAGTTGTACAAACCATGTATTTCACCATTCAACATTTCTAATTCGGCAAGATACACAGTCCAGGCATTTTGAAATTTGGCCTGTTACAAATTGCAACAGAAGCTTTCTCATCATGAAACAGTTAGTTTAAACCTGTTAACAAACATACTACAAGTCTTAAATATCCAAGCATGGGGACACTGCAAATACAGGCCGCTGTTATGTCTTTCTTTCCTATAGCATGAAAATGAGGGTCTAAACCGTAAGTTGTTATAATTGAGTTATTTACTGCTAGAAATCGAGCCATTATTTTCATGCCCAGAGTATACTATCAACAAAGTTATTTAGAGATGAAAAAGTCTTTTAAAAAGTTTGCAATAAATAGCTCTCTGAAAATACAACGTTCTGTAAAGATAGCATTAGTTAAGTAGTAGTCAGGAACGCATTCGATTGTGTTTGGTTATTGTTCTTGTAAGCAGGATGCAAAAGAGAGGTACTGGGGACAACAATTTTGTCAAATGCAAAGGGACATTTCGGTCCGACTGACCGACCAAAATGACCAGACCAGTTGAAGTGGACCACCTTTAAAGCTGGTCTCGAATATTCCAGTCAGAGCAAACTGAAATGGTCTGTTCCTTTTGATGTACCAACTGAAACTTCCGGAATTTTTGGTGGAATGGAAAGTGCCCGTACTTGAATGATTTTCCCTGACATTGCATGCGATGTCTTGAATCATGTCTATCATGATCCCATCCCTACCACTGCTTGAGTTGTGTATACACTAGTCTTCATTTAAGCTCTTCATTTCAAGGGAAGAGCAAGTGTGTCGTGAGAGAATGTGCGAGCGAGAGGTACTGCAGAAAGGAATGAAAGACGCTCATCGAGAGATTATGTACTGTTGACTGGGTGGGTGTTTTGAAAGGTTCGATTTCGAGGCCTTAACCGTCAAAGCAGAAGGAACTGTAATGTAGTAGTCGCGAGTAGACTATCTAGATGATGCCAGAATCTAAGCGAGTTTGTTGTGCTTGTAGAAGGAAAGTAAAAATAAGTAACTGATGGGAAGAGTTTCCCTACAGTGAAAACAGAATTTTCATATCCAAGCGGATACGTGGAAGTTCGGTCTCTTCAGTGCAAAGCTTTCATTGACTTCTTTTGTACCCTTGAGCCACCTTTTCTTTTTTATTTCTAACTTGTTTAAAGTGGTTTGGTTTGAAAGCTCTATTGGTGACATCCCATACTGTTTTGCAGATCAGCCTAAGATCCTCTCTGCTCCATCGTCTCAACAAGTTGTGGAGGGCAATGGAGCTATCCTGTTCTGTAATGCAACTGGCTATCCAGAACCAAATATCACTTGGACAAAGCAAGGAAATGAAATCGTGCTGTCTACGTTAGAGGTTCTCAACTTGACCAGTCTTATGAGAGAAGACAATGGAGCAGTGTACACATGTATCGTGCAGAATTATCTCGGAACTGTGAAAGCTTCTGCTATGGTTACAGTATTTTGTGAGTATTCCGATTTTGTCTTTGTATGAAGCAATATGAGTTCTTTTTTTTAAAAAAAAATAGAAAACAGACTGGTAGTGGCTAGGGTTGTTTGGCTGCTTATTATTTTTTGTATTGTTAGGTAAAAGAAACAGGATGCTGCCTTTTGATGTGAGCGATTCATGTATCATTTTAATGGCAACCTAAATGAACACAATCAGATGTTTTAAATGACAGCTTTCGTGTTTCTTGAAAGCGTGGAAGAAAAGAAACACATATTTGTCAAGTCGAGCCGTTTTCTGGCCACTGTCTGATTAGGAAGGGGAATGGAAATTGCCCAAAATGCTGTTTATAATTCTATCAGAAGGCTGCGTTCTGTTACTAAGTTCAGCTATTTGTATGTACAGAAGGCAAAATTTTGACCTGTTGCCTTGTCACTCCATTCGTCGTCGGCCTTTCTTCCTCTTTTTGATGGACATTGACTTAAATTCATTTCGGTGGGAAAAGGGTTTGGGAAAACTAAAGATGGGTAGTGAAACAAGATTTTCATCAGTCAGGAGTTTTCAGGTCATTTTTGCGTCTTTTTTTTTTGTGGATAGTTCAATAACTACACAACAGTTCAATAACCACACCAGTAGTTTAATGACCATGCATTAGTTCATTGAGCATAAACTACAAGTAGCTGTGGAAAAAATAGCCACAAACACATTAGGTCTTTATTAATATGAATGTGTTGTATTAATTAAGTGGTAAATACTCATTTAGCAATGATACAAGAACTTAATTGAGAAGTAGCTATGGTACATTGTCATTAAGTTCTAGTGAGGGCTGTAATGTAAACAGGAACATAAAGTGATTGTAATTTAAAAGTTATAGTCTGCTCAGAAGGTCTGTCATTCTCATCAGGGGCACAGTAAACAGACCTGGAAAGAGAGTCAGCGCCAAAAAGGGAAAGCCAGCTCGGTCCGGAGGAATTTTCACACTAAATAACCAGACAAAGCACGTGTTGAGAAAGAAGAAAACATAACGGTGAACAGAAGTGGAAACCTTGTTTTTAGACTCTCTTTCTGCATGTTTCAAACTGTGGCACCACCCTGATTGACTGAATCATGCTCATTCGGGAATATTTTAAAAGAACTCTCCCCCATAAAGTTAGGTGTCAAAGTTGTCTGTGATCATTGAAAGTGATGACCTCAGAGACAGTACAACGAGGTTCATATGTGAGTAGGTTATTCATTATACAGGTAGGTTATCGTATGATTTTCGTGTTCTATGAACCAAACCTATCGGTCCCGCCGTACGAAAGGTCCCTTGGTCAAAATCATTCTTAACCAATTAGTTATGCCTATCTATCCATGTGTAAGAGTACAGGTTACAAATGTTATTAAAGGCTACATATTAATGGGCAATATGAAAGGCTTTGACCTCTGCTTTAAATTCAAATTAGTGATTAAATCTGTCTGGTAAACGTGCACATAGACAATGTTTGTCAACCAAACTGACCTCATATTCCTTACAGATGCACCAACAGTTGCAATCCAGCAGTGTACCTCTCCAATTACTGAGAGTGGCAATGTTACACTTTACTGTAATGCTTCTGGAAACCCAATGCCCAATATTACATGGACTGGACCATACACAAGTGCAGTTCTATCATACAGCAACATACTACTCATGGAAGCTATAAAAAGGAATGCATCAGGAAGTTATGTTTGTCGTGCATCTAGTAGTTTTGGGATGGACAGCACTTCCTGCAATATTAACGTTCAGTGTAAGTTTTCTTTGGATAGTTAGTAGAGTAGGTTTTTAAATGCAAAACTTTTTGCATGCGAACTTCAATTTGTTACAAGAAAGAAAGAAACAGAGCTTGGTTTCTCTTCTGTTGTGGGAAATCGTACAAACCCTTGGCCTTACAAGTCTCTCAAGAGTAGGTAGTTCCCGGGCATCTCATAACCGGGCCTAGGAATCTTTTACAACTTATTCTGTTGTCTTTGTCCATTAGATCAACCAACTGGTACAGCTCTTACAACCACTCCAACCAACACCACAGTATTGCGTGGTTCCACAATATTATTAAACTGCAGTACAGATGCCAACCCTGCAGCCCATATGTATCAATTGTACATCGACGACACCATTATTGGTAACAGCAGCGATGGTCTGTTCAACATCACTGTTAATGCAGATGGAGTTTATACCTGTGTTCCTATCAACAAAGTCGACACAGGATCAAATGTCACCGTTAACTTCACCGTGGTTGGTAAGAAAACAATGGACAATGTGAATTTTTCAGTTTTAAACTTAAATCTGTTACCCTTATTTAGTTCTTAACAGTATCAACTCAACGATTCCTTTGTTAGTTGCACCAACAATAGAAATCTCTAACCCCGTGCTAATTGCTGTGGAAGGAGGAAATTTGTCATTATCCTGCAATGCTTCAGGCAAGCCTGCTCCAGTAATAACATGGATACAAGTGGGTGACTCTGAAGTTCTCGCCCAAGGTTCATCCATCAGTGTTGTGAATATCACCAGACCAGGGACCCCTGATAGTATGATCCAGTATGAGTGTACAGCCAGTAATGGGGTGGAGAGTCCTGCTAAAGCTGTGGCGAATGTTATTGTCCACTGTAAGTAGTGCATCAAGCTGACTTAAATTTTCCTCGTATTCTCTTTAAGAATTGAAGTTTGGTGGTTACAATAGGGTCCTTTCGAAATTATTGGACGCGCGCTCCTGAGAACTAGGTACTTGCATGTAAACGAGGCTTAGAGGACAGCTGGGAAAATAAAAAAATAGAAATGCATTCACTGTCTTCACTGTAAGTTGAAATGCTCCAAGTTTTGCAAAAGTCATGGTGAATTTTTGTTCGGTAGCAAACTGCTCGAACAGTTCAAGGAATCGTCCGGATCTATCCTTTTTCTGTTTTCCTTCAGGGCATTTTAGAAGGCTATGGAAAAACTTCTGTAGACGTTGTGATCCCGAATTCCAAAATCAAAAAAACCCTCGGATTTGCAGCGCACACTTCGAGGCTTCATCCATCAAAAAGTCGCTTTGCGGAAGAAAAGAAGTTATTCCAGGTGAATTACCGAAATATTTTAATCCCTCGACCCACCAATGTCGTGTTTCTTCCCGTGAAAAGAGACTGGAGGACAGAAAGAGACGTGCTGTTGATGAAAAATGTCCTGAACCTCAAAAGAGAAGCCTTACCGAGGAAGACAAAGACATTTGTTTCTTAAGCGACGATGCAGCCCTTTTAGATCACAATTATTGCCACCTTCTTCCTAACGACAAAGGAACTCAAACGGACTTTCCTTACGAAGATCTAGAGGTTTTAACCAGTAAAATTGACGCTTTAAAACAAGAGAACGCCGAACTTAAATCAAAGTTATCAAACAAAAAACAATTGAAAAGAGAGCTCTTTGTGGATGATGTTTTGAAAGATGACGAGTCTGTCAAATTTTTTACGGGTATACCTAGCCTTGCTTGCTTTATGATGATATTTAATTTGCTCAAGCCGTTTGCAGAAAAACTTAAGTATTGGGACAAAAACAAAGAAAAAAAAGTAAGCTATCAAAAAGATTCAAGTAAAAAAAAGCCTGGAAAGCAAAGATTATTGACCATTATGGAGGAATTTATCTTAACTTTGGTGAGACTCAGACTTGGGCTTTTAAGCAGACATCTTACAGATATCTTTGGAGTATCAGAAGGATCAGTTAGCAAAGTTTTCACAACGTGGATTTGCTTTTTATCTACAGTTTTTCGTGACATTCTTCTTAAATGGCCTTGTAAGGAAGAAATTAAGAAAAAGTTGCCAAGTTCTTTTAACAAATTTCCAAGCACTCGAATAATAATAGATTGCACAGAGATATTTTTGCAAAAGCCAACATCCCCTAGTGCCCAGAGAGCTACATGGAGTAACTATAAACAGCACAATACCATGAAAGCACTGGTGGGAATCACTCCAACAGGTTACTTCTCCTTTGTTTCTAAACTATGGACTGGAAATGTCAGTGACAGATACATCACAGAAAGAAGTGGTCTACTGGACAAACTTGAAGAGGGGGATTCTGTTATGGCCGACAAGGGGTTCAACATCAGAGATCTGCTTACAAGAAAGAAAGTTGCACTTAATATCCCACCACTTTGCAAAGGTACCTTTCCAATAAAGGGAGCTAATGGGGTAGGGGTGGAAGAGGGTATGCTAAGATAAAAGAGAAGGTCTCCCTGGACAAAGTAAAAAAAAAAAAACCAAAAAAAAAACCAGATATAACAGCATCCATTACTTGTTGCTTGTAAAAAGGATCTTTCTAACTAAACAGAAGAAGTTTCTTAGGAATATTTTTTATATTATAGGGTTAAGTTGAACTGCTCAAAGATAAAGGTAGTCTCTACTAACTTCCAAACATGTCTACATAGCAGGGGTGGATCCAGAAAATTCAGAAAGAGCTGGTGTGAGGCAGTGGTTTGCCACTTCCACCCATCCAATAATTTAGTACAGGTTTTGTTTGGAAAAAAGGTTTCCAAAAAAGCAAGTACTTTACTATCAGTACCTTTTGAATTGGCATTTACTTCATTCAAAATCCTTTTTTCTCCTCTTACACAGGAAAGCAACTTTCAAAAAAGGCAGTAAAATCTACCCGTACCATTGCAAGTGTTCGGATCCACGTTGAACGTGCTATTGGACGTCTTAAGGACTTTAGAATTCTACAAGGGAACTTCCTTCTTCAAATGCTACCCACTGCAGACAATATTCTAAGTGTTTGTGCTGCTCTGTGTAATTTGCTACCACCACTGGCCAAATGACTGACGCATTTGTCCAGAGAGCAGAAAAGCAGACCTACTTAGTGTATGTAAATGGTAAATGAAACATGTATTAAACGTATCCAGAGACAGATCAATAAAATTATGTGGTATCTAATCCAGCACAGACAAAAAACACTATTAATTTTAAGCACCTTCACTTTTACAATCAGCATCTAACGGCAGTCACTCTATAATGACTTAAGTATGTCATGGTGGAATAGTTCCTGAACTATATACTCCACGAAGAAGTTTCTCAGCTTTTGGAGCATTTCATTCCACAAATCACTATCAAACTTAACGTTTACAATCAATATTCCTTTGAGGGTATATATAACTAGATCACAGCGATGAATCCCTGTTATCCCCATCAGTCCCTGGATTTGGTAGTTCCATTTGGTTTCTTTTTTAATTTCATACTTGCCATCCACAAGCATGAGGTTCTCCTCAGCTGCAACATGTGGAGGGAGATTTCTTTTTGCATACATGCTTTTAACTTCAATTAACTTCTTTTGGCAGCAAGCACAAATCCTTATACCATCAGGACTGGCTCCTAAGAAGGGCCATAATGTGTTTACAATGAGTCCACTTTTTTCTATTGACAACTTTTCATGATTTTTGTTCTGTTTTTTTATGTAAAGACTAAGTGCTCGCTTTTCTTTTTCATGCCCCCATGTCAACTGTCGTGGCATGGCATCTTCAGCAATTGGACAGTAATTCATGAGATGTTTAATAGTGTTTCTTCTGTCTGTGCTCTCTCTAAGGTGGCACACAGTGTAAAATGAGGAAGCTGTAATTCTTCCTGCCCTTTGATCAAACCAAAATTGAGACTGGGATTGATAGACAGTTTTCTTGTTGATCATTTCTGCTTGCTCTTCATTAAATGGAATAGACTCGAGGAATTCAACTGCAAGTTCTTTAGAAACTGTAGGCATCACTTTCTCAGTATTAACAGAAACAAACACTTTGGCGTAATCATTCATTGAATATACATGTACACTTTGAACACTTTCTTCTTTACAGACATTAACATCACTGCTGATGAAAGCTCTGACTTCTTCCTCTGTATGCCTGGGTCCTTTAGTTGAAGATAAAAAAGGCAGAGCTGAAGAGCTAGGACATGTTTCCAGCAACCCAGCTTTAAAATCTTGTTCCAGTTCAGTCACATTATAGGGAATACAAATTGGATTAAAATCTCTTGGGTGAATTGGGTCTTTCAATGTCACACCGTAACTACCACTCGTTTGAAGGTCCTGAATGGGCAAACTTCCCTCATTTCTCTTTCCTCTCTTTTTCCACATGCACTGTCCTGATGTACATGATTGGAGATCATTGAATCTCACATTTGCTTCTAGATCAAACAATGCTGCAGCTATGTGCCGGCAACCTCCATCTGCCCTGTTTAAAGGAGGACCAATATGACAAATATGTATCTCACATTGTTCACACTGATAGACTGTAAAGTAGCCAATAAGTTCAGTTACTAGGCTCACAGATTCTGACTTTGAACCACTGTTTTAATACTTAGTGCTGAAGTCATAAGTGATCCAGAAGGTTTGAGACTTAAAATAATGCATCCATTGATTTAGATCTTCAATTCAGGAGGCATCTACTTTTTACTCATGTTACAACTGCTACAAGGAAAATATAAACCTTCGAATCTGAATAAAACAAAACCTGTCACAGAGAAAAACAACCGAAAAGACCAAACGTTTTGATTCTCAAACGTATGTTTATGGAATATCAAGCACATAGACAGGCTTCAGAAATCAAAAGAAGAAAATACATACCCTCCTTTGCATAAGCAGTAGGCTGAATTGACACTTCCATCCTTCTTTAAAATGAAAAACCCTCTGTATGTTGCTGAACCATCATCAGTCTTGGATTTTTCAGTTGGCTTTACAGCAAACTTAAAATAACTGTAATTACTATTGGGTTGAGGTGGATGATACCAAAGTTCTTCCACATGTCCATCAAAAAATAATTTGTACCCCAATAAAGATTTGTAACTTTTTAGGCTTTCGCTGTTGTATACGGGATCTTTACCCACCAGGTAATTAAAAAGATCGGGGAATCTAAAGTCCGGTACGTCAGTAAAGTTTTTGGTCCATTGGGAAAAAACACGGTTTTCGTTATCCAACGGATTTGCGAGATCTCCCTCATCGGTTTTCAGTTGCTCTTTCATAGAAACTCTTGGATCGACTGGTGCTTCCTCTTCAGCAATTTTTGGGACTTTCATCTCCTCACTTTTCTCACAAAGTTCTACCAGTTCAACCTTACGTTTTCCTGAGCTTTGAATGCCCCTTTGTTTTAAGTATTCTTTTAACCAAGGAACCGGTTTACAGTGAAAACTGCCTGCAGCAGAGTCAGCCATCTTGTGTCCTCTAAGCCTCGCTTACATGCGACTACCTAGTTCTCAGGAGTGCGCGGTCAAAAATATCGAAAGGACCCTATTAACGTGGCAAAACCACAAACACAAACATTACCTAATTTGATTAACATGCGTATGTGCAATATTTTTAAATATTGCACATACATTCATGTTTATTCGACAGCTCCGGATGCAAAGTTGGCAAAAGCAGATTAAATAAATCTTTAAAAAGATTTATTTAATCTGCTTTTGCCAACTTTGCATCCGGAGCTGTCGAATAAACATGAATTTGCTTGATGGTTATACCCACAACAGAGAATTTTCGCCCGATTATCACGAGAAGCATCTTACTTCAAGCTCTTTGAAGTTCAAATATTGCATGACATGTAACTTATGATATCAAATGACGTCATTATTTTTTTGGGTGAAGTTCCTGTACCTATGGATGCAGCCAAGGGGTATTTTATTTCGAGGAAAGTAGTGCTTTGTCATCCCTCCATTAACAGCAAGTTTAAATATGTCCTGTCGTTTTCCAGTTGCTAGGAGTTATCTAAACACCACCTCAGCCCACATCTTATTTTTCCTTATCGACCTCTTGTTTTTAATTTTCTGTCCAGCCTTTTGAGCGGTATGTTGGTAAAATGCTCCTTTCTAATGCTGTTGTTGTAGAGAGAGGATTCGATCATATGAGCTTTTCTGATAAGCCTCAAAACATAGCAGACAAAAGAAGACATCTCTTAGAGGATCTTTTTTAAGGATATTTATTTACTGTTACGACTTGTCGTGTTGACTTGTCAGCCATGTAGCATACAATACGAAAGGTGGAGATAATAGCTACTGCGAACGTCTGATGTATGATGGCGGTTCTGGACATCTTGCTGTGAAAGATATCTACCTGGACATTCTTTAAAACGTTTTCACGGAATTGTTTGCACATACAATGACAACAGACTTTTGTAAAAATGCTAAATGCATGATAAAAGTGTTCGTCGTGCTTGCACCACCTAGCAACACCAGATTAGTTGCCTTTTAATTCCGAAAAAAGAAGAACACAGATGACAGGACATTCCAGGTATGTGTAGGGAAACTTTCCCTCTCTCTCTTTCCCTCTCTGTCTTAACTTTGCGGATTGAAAACATTCCCAAACTTATTTTTAATGCATGAACTTGGACATATTGACAGACATGTGCCAAAGTTATCTTGGCTTTAGTCTTTTTGTAGTCACTTCTTCTTATATCAGTGTCATAAGACAGTGCATCTGAAGTGTTTTTACATCTTTCAAGTTAGAAAAAGTGGCTTTTATTGGAACCATGTCATCTTAAGCATGTTGCCATTCAGTGCAGAATTTCTCTTTTTCGCTTCCTTGATTGTTATTTTAATGTTTTGTTATTTTTTGAAAATCTTGTTGAAACTCTTAGGCAGTTCTTAGGAAACCATAGATGAATTGTGTGGATAGAGTTAACAGTTTTAATGCCATGGAAAAATGTTGAAGAAATGAATTTCTATTAGATCTACAAGTTTTAATGGAAATTAGTATCTCCATGTGCGGGAAGGTGAAAAGCATTACAGTTTCTTCCTCATTTGAATAGATCCACCAGAGATTGTCTCCACTCCATCACCGCAGCAAGAACTTTATGAAGGCAAGGGAACTGTTCTTTTCTGTAATGTCACTGGTAATCCACAACCAAACATTAGTTGGACCAAACAAGGAAATGATAGTGTACTGTCGACCTTACAGACGTTACACCTGACTGTTCTGAAGAGAGTCGACAATGGAGCAGTTTACAAATGTAAAGTGCAGAATTATCTCGGACTTATGGAAACTACTGTCATGATTTCAGTGCTATGTAAGTAATGACTGCATACTATCTTTGAGCACGCACTGTGATTAATCAGGACCTTTCTTCGATCAAGATATGCCTTCTGTGCTCAGGGGAAAGTAAGAAGTTCTTTTAAAAAGTCACAAACATTTTCATGTTGACCATGTGAGTGAAAAGTCAGATGATCGCCAGATGAGTGGCAACCCTGATAAAGAGGTGCCTTTTCTCCACTGAGATGGATGCAATCTTTTTACATGGTTGCGGCAGGTTGGGTGAGTGGTCAGGGTAATAATTTCCTCATTGGCAGGGAAAAGTGAATGAATTTTACTTTGAGTGAGGGAGGGTTAAAAAACATCTTTGAAAGAAGTCAGGAAAAAGTGAAATTTAGAGATAACTAAAATATTTATTGCCATCTCAGTGAGTGGAATAAAAAATGGCATATTGTTTAATGACATTGAACAATACACTGATGTTGCACTTTCAAGAAATCAATCCTTCTCACAGAAGGATAAATAAATCGTTGTAGAGAACGGCTGTAAGAGGCTATTTTCGGGACTAATTCTTTATGCAGTTGGTCAAGGAAAATTTTACATTTATCACAGAAAAGTCAGTAAATTTAAAAAAACCTATGGCCTTGGCACCCATGTTTAAAGTGCTCTTTTTGATCAAGTCTAAGTTGACTCTGCTTTTTCCATATATTAAAAATTGTTAGATATTTCATAGAGTACTTACACATTGACAAACTCCCTGGCAGAACTTATATCCCCAACTATTCTTTTTATGTTTGCTTTCTAGATGCACCTACTGCAACCATCCAGCAGTGTTCTACTCCAGTCACTGAGGGTAATAATGCAACTCTTTATTGTAATGCTACTGGTAACCCGGTTCCAAATATTATGTGGATTAGAAAAAGTACAAGGCAAGTTGTGTCAGCAAACAAGGTACTTGTCATTGAAGCCATCAAAAGCAATGGATCTGGCAGTTATGAATGTCTTGCTTGGAATGGCATTGGGAACAACAGCACCAACTCCTGTACAGTTGACGTATACTGTAAGTAAAAAATAAGTAAATGGTTGAATCACAGTTTGAGGAGAGAACCAGCCCCTGGCTAAACAGTCAGAGTGTTGGATCGCCCCTGGTTGCTAACTGGATTTGTTCCTTTCTAGTTTCAAGTTTAATCCTCAATTGCACTTGCAGATAGTCAAGTGGTTTGTCCCCTGCTGGTGGTTCTTACCCTTGTTATTATGTTTTCATTAATTTTCTTGCTTGGGTTGTTTGCTCAGCCCTGCTATCTTTTGTGCTGTAACTACTACCGAGTGTAAATAGGGTCATTATTATGGTTGTTATTATTGTCATTATTATATTAGTTGTTTTATGCGGGGATACTTTGGTAAAGTATTGGCTGTTCGGTATTTCTTAGATACACCAACTGGTACAGCTCTCGCAGCTGATCCTACCAACACTACAGTGCTGCGTGGTTCTACTGTGTCACTTAACTGCAGTGCGGATGCCAATCCATTGGCTTACTTGTATCAGTTTTACTTAAATGACACCATTATTGGTAACAGCAGCTCAGGTGTGTTCAATATCACTGTTGATGCAGATGGAGTGTACACCTGTGTTCCTGTCAACCAAGTCGGCCCCGGGCAGAGTGCTATGGTCAGAGTAACTGCTGTTGGTGAGTTTAAAATGCAGGATTCTTATTAATTCTACACTTTAGTTAACCCATCCAAGGACAATATTGTCATCAAACGTGTGAATGAGGAAGAGATCTTTCAAACCAAACCAGAATGAGCACGATTCATTCAAGGAGGCCAGATAAAAGGCAAAAACCCATTTAACGTTGATCCTAAAATTCCCACTACCAACCTACCCTTCCATCTAATCTTAAGATCAAAAAAGCTCTCCTAAAAAGTTTTTCCACCTCGCAATTTTGCTTTCTATGCATGCCCGAACTTCAGATGCTGATGCTTCGCTTTTGGAACAGACTGCTGCAAGGTGCTCGACTGTTGTTTTGGGCAGTTTCTGCTCATTATTGCAGGACAGTGACCAGAAATCCACTCGATTAGCTCCAACAGTGCGATTTTCAGCAAAATTCCCATGAGCAAATGGGTTAAGCAAAGTATTGTTTCATTTTTTGGAATTATGTCAATTTAGGGCTAGGAGGCAAAACAGATTAAGAATCAACGTAGATTTAAAAAATTGGACCTTTATTTAATGTTATTTTATTTGACCTGTAACATATAAGTTTAGGGTATAGCTTTTAATAGTGTGCACGTTAAAGTAATGGATTCCCTCCCTTGATGACCCAGTTCCTTATTTTCTTTTACAACAACCATTTTTAGCGCTAACGTTTGTGGTCATTGAAACTCATTTTCAGTTGGCCCAGCTGTAAGGTTATTTCCTCAGACTGTTACAGTAGTGGAAGGTGACAATATTTTTTTAACTTGCAATAAGAGTGGCATTCCTTCCCCACTGATACGCTGGGTACGCATTGGTCAGTCTGGCGTGGTTTCACAGAATTCGTCACTGACTGTTGTAAATGTAAGCAGACCTGGTACCCCTGATAGCATGGTCCAGCATCAGTGTACAGCAAGTAATGGAGTGGGAAGTCCAGCATTAGATGTGGCAAATGTTACTGTCCATTGTAAGTATAATTTATAATTCTCAACGATCAAATATATTCTGTAACATAATAAAAACGACACCTGTGTGTTGTGGACCTCTTGACATGCTTTACCGACGTGTCTGGCTGTCTCGCTTAAAACTGCGGATTCTGTTGCCTTAACCTAAAACTCGATGTTTTGTGAGATTTTGTGGTAAAGACATGTATCATCATGTGGGCTGATTGCCAAGGATAACTTGAAAGAGGTAAACCAAAGAAATTTATCTGAGTTTGAAGCTACAGTGTAAGTGGCATTATGTCAAAGGTGTGATGTTATCATAGTACATCTAGCCTCCCAAAACAGTTCCTTGGATGTCTCAGGATACGAGGCCCTCCTTAGTAACATATCTAAATGTACAGTTCTTCCGTTGCTTCTTTAGCAAGTAGCAAGTGATTGCTGAATATATTTTCGGCTTTTAAAAAGCCAGAAAACAGAGGGTAGAGCTAAGATGCTTAAGTGTACATTAAGTCTTAGTTGTCTAGGTCGTTGATTCGATGTTTTGTTTTATGAAGATGCCCCAGAGATTGTGGTTGCTCCTTTAAATACAACAACTATTGAAGGCAGAAGTGCTATTTTATTCTGCAACGCAACTGGAAGCCCCAAGCCAAATGTTACGTGGTCAAAAGGAGGCAGTAACACAACTTTGTCTTCATCTGAGGAACTGATACTGGGCAACCTAACAAGATCACATTGTGGGACCAAGTACAAATGCATCATCACAAATTATCTGGGATCTGTTGAGGCGTCAGCCATAGTCACAGTATATTGTAAGTATAAGTATACGTATTCAAAGGAAATCATGCTATCATCGTCATCATCATACTTTGTTTTCCCTAAAGCTTGTAAATTCTTTCCTCTAAGATCCTGCTGTGGTTGCATACAGTCCATTAAATCAAACAGTCTTGGAAGGAACCAACGTGACTCTCCACTGTAATGCATCTGGCAAACCAACTCCGAACATAACTTGGACAAAAGATGGCAGTCAAGCAGTGTTATTTCAAGGAGACATTTATGGTTTTGTTAACGTGCAGAGACAGAATGCTGGAGATTACACATGTACAGCTTGGAATGGAGTCGGCAGACAAAGCAACGCTACAGCTACAGTAAACGTACAGTGTGAGTCTCATTATTCGTTCTTACTTAAATCAGTTCTCTTTTGTTTTTTGTGCTATATCTCATTCGAAGGCTCCCAATAGGGTTCTTTAATCCCATGACCTGACTAAAGGAGGTTAAATCACATATCCCATGATGCAATGCTTTCAACTATATTATCAAGTTGGTGAGAACACGTGATCCCTTCATTTCGAATGAACTCAAAAGAGAAGAGAGTGCCAATGACCGCCTATAATCAACGATGTTATACTTATATTCCTTGGACTCTGAGTTCATTTTTGAGGTCAAATTGTCTGATTGGCCTTTCCTTCAGACGAAATGTTCGTTTGGACTTGTTAGTTAGTTTGCCTGGAACTCTTTCGGAGCGGCAAAATGTTGTTTTCCTCAGGGTTTTTCTTCCATCAAGCATGTGCTTGAATCAGGCAAGATGTGCAGCTTAAAATCCCAGGTAAGAGGCAGTCAAAAGTTATAACAGATACCTTGTTTGTCTAGAAAAATATAGTAAATATTAGTCGTGTTGTTTTACGGACTGTTGTGATTGCGATTGCAGACTTCATCAAGAAGATGCTGAAGATGACGAGGACATTCAGGAGCTTCGTGCTCTTTTAAGACGAATTTGTGTTGTGAAATGATTTCTCATTGACTTTTAAAAGTAACTTTCCCTTGATAATTCTCTTAACTTTACTGAGAACCGCTTTTACACACTTCACCTCGTATTCATTGTTTTGAATTCTTACCATGTGGTTGCATTGTTTATTTTAAGTATTGGTCTCAATGACAGCCATTCTAAATTAAAAATTCTTGTTATTAAAGCAATAGAAAACGTTTTCTGTGTTTGCATAGCCTGATATAAACACGAGATGGGTTGGGAGAATTTGAGACTAAGCAAACCCAAGATGAAGTCGAGGGTTTGCATAACTGTCGAGAATTCTCCCAACGCCTCGAGTGTTTATATCAGGGTATGCAAACTCAGGAAAAAAAGTTTTCTATTGCTTTTATAAAATAACTTTCCCGAGAAAAAACGCAAAACTCTTTGTATAGCTCCAATTAAAAGAGAAATTCTTACCAGTCTTGTCCACGAAGTCTTGCACGCGTAATCAGTTCTGGTTGTGCAAAAAGATGCTTTCCAAACGACGGATTTTTCTCGCTTAAAATGTCAGCTTAAGCGAAGAAAAATTGACACACCTTCTTTGTAACGATTTTCCAAGTTTCAGCCGACGAAGGAATGGGTAAAGAAAGTAAACTTGTGGAGTTTTGAACTCGAAAACTTTTTCAAATTCGCGCTTGCGTTATTAGCGCGCGAAAAGCAAAACATCTTGACTCCACAACCATGTTTACATACTCTCATGCAAACACTCCTCTCGGCCAATCAGAGCGCGCGTACTATCTTTAGTTATTTTATAAAATGAAGTAGTATGTACACCATCAAGTTGTTATTAATTGTATGGATATCTCTTCTTTTTTAACCAGTACGTTATAAACGTCTTTGTATATTTGTTTTGAAGGAGTGATCAGCCTGCAATGTTTGCATCAATAATTTTTAAAACCTGGACTTGCTAAGTATCATAACATCAGCAAACCCATATGCACTCATCCTGTGGGTCTGTAACCCAATGATGAATTGCAAAATATATATTTTTTGAATTTCTATACCCTTGCTGAAACAAAGTGTGCAATTAGTTTCAACTCTTTTCCCGGTTATCTTAACTGGGATAGGGCACTCCACAATCAATCAAGACCAAAAATAATCTTATGCACGAGAAAAATTTATTTGTAAAGATAAAACAATATTTTATTTGGGATTATTTCTTAATCATACAGACAAGTTCAGAATAACTGGAAACTGTATTTTGTTGTTACTTTGAGCATTTGGCTTTAGTGTGAAAAAAAAGTAACTTCAGTGCAAACTCAGGGAATATTAGCAAAATGGAGTTTCCAGCCAGTATTTATTTAGGGAGGAGAAATCGCTGTTCAGGATAGTTTTACGAACATATTTATCTGCATCCGTATTATCATGTTCATCGTACAACCTTAATAACATTAAAGTTAAACCAGTTTGGTCTAAAGGTAGGGGGGAGACTGGATACGCCACCACTTTAGCTTCTGTGAAGGCAAAGCTCTCCAATATGAAATTGATTGGTTATTTTTTAGTTATGAGATGACAACATTGTTGAATTGCATTACAATGATTACCATCTACA